>JAJLRJ010000014.1:8287508-8520008 GCA_024195265.1 Dendrophyllia cribrosa | reverse complement strand
GACCGGCCTGGATATTTTTTCTTCAAATTGTGCTTTGTTATCAATGTGTTGAATTATAAAACTATTATTGCGCTCAAGCTTGTGCGATATCGCCTAATTTTAGCCGACTCGGCCTACGGCCTCGTCGGCTAAGAATTAGGCGATATCACGCGTGCTTTCGCGCTATAATAGTTAATTATTCACTAATATCGCAACAAAAGAGAAATATGTTTGTAATAACGTCAAGGTTCATACAGCACTCTCCTGTACTTTATTACAACGATAAAACTTTGATCAAACTTATCCAAGTAATTACTAACTCACTTGGTCAGAGACGGGTCTTCTCTCCCTGAATTAATTCAAAATAACATTGCAATAATTTGGATCACTTTTCGAAAATTGAACCGCGAATTTTTTGCTTTCGGTATTTTGCGAACCTGAATATTGGCTGGATAAACGTTGTCATAGAAAATATTTCTATCAAATAAACAATTCTTTTGGTAAGGGTATAATATATGGCGCATTTCTATTATGGGCAGGTAAATTTCCGAAGGAAAACACAATAATTTGTCTGAATGGGTTTAAAGAATGAACTTAAGTACGTTCAGAAATTCGTACTGTGATCGGTTTGGTTTTGTAGCAAAATATATGTTTATTTAATATTAAACTCATATAGTATTTGCTTTTCTTGTCTGTTATGTCATGCCCTAGTAGGAGGTAATATCAGTTTGTCGTCTGCTCGCAGGCGTTCGTCATTAATACGTAGTTTTAATAGTTCCTGTGACATGTGACTTTTTTCTTGAAGAACCATGAATACTACGAACATTCCTTCTTTACTTGGTTTGATCAACAAGAACTTCGGGAAATTTTCACTCCGGTATTTATATACAAAGAGGTAAGCTGTTTGTTTGGTATTCATTAACATTGTTTCGATACAATTTGAGTTTAAACCACTTTAGAGGCATGTTGTACCGACGAAACCTGCTTTACAAAGAATTCGTCAACACTGTTTGTTGGTTGGAGTGCATTTCAAAAACGTTTCAACTTTCTTTTTCCCTTTTACGTTATCAGATTTAAGGAGTACAGATTAAAAAGCTCATGAACTAACATTTCTCCATTTTAAAAATATAACGCTAAGGTCGTGATTAAATTTTTCAGACGTAAAGGAAATAGCTCACTTTTCTTCCTTTATTTCCAAGAATTAAACCTTCTGAGTCGTCAGTGTAATGCGATTCTAACTTTTGCGTTTGTGGATTAAATTCTAAAGTGTGACCATTCAAACGAAACAGTGTGACCATTCAAATGAACGCTCGTAGCAGTTTTTTATGAAACTGAAATTCGGTCTCGATCTTCCCTTAGTGACTGTGGAGCGTTTTGAAAACCGGATTCGATTTTTCTAACCGTGTAAACATCGACACCGCGTCGTTTTGGAAACAGTCGCGTCATTCGATCGAAAAGAGGTTGTATTTCTTTTAAATATTTCTAACTTTTGCGTTTGTGGATGAAATCCTAAAGTGTGACAATTCAAACGAAAGCTATGAGTAGTACTGTACTGTAATGCTATTTATAATGCTGGGTCGAGTTTTTCAAAGCCCGATTAGCATTAATCCTGGATTAACTGTCAACAGAACATATGGGTTGTCATGGTGATTAACCCTGGATTAGCGCTAATCGTCCTTCGAACAACTCGGCCCTACATTAACAAGGAAGTTCTACCTTAGGAGTTTAATCCAACAGTGTGACCATTCAAATGAACGCTCGAAGCAGTTTTTCATGAAACTGAAATTTGGTCTCGATCTTCCCTTAGTGATTGTGGAGCGTTTTGAAAACCGGATCCGATTTTTTTCTACCGTTTAAACATCGAAACCGCGTCGTTTTGGACACAGTCGCTTCATTGGAGCGAAAAGCGGTTGTTTTTCTTCTAAATATTTGTAGTTTATAGTCACCCAGTTACTTTCTTTTTTCGTCAATTGAAACGCACAGTTTTTATGCGGTTTTAGAAGGGGTGATTTCGTGTTCTGAAACCACGTCCGTGTTTATTAAAAGCAATGAGTACCACCGTCACAAAACAACAAGCTTTCCAAGATGGTTCAATTCGAAACCAAACTAGAGCGACAGTTTTAGACTCTCGTTGTTGTTTCGGCTCGATACCCATAAATTTGCCGCAACTAAAATTCTGGACACTTACCTCTTAGCCTATCCATTGCGGTAAAACCTCGAAGCAATAACTATAAATTCACCAAAGCGGTTTTTGTGTGCATCAGCAGTTTTTTTTACGAGTTCCATGGCGGCTGCCACGTTTTTGGCGGGAAAATTTCGCGCCAAATATGGAGGGCCGATTTATGGCGCTCGATGTCTCATTTGAGAAACAAATGAAGCAGTCTGTTAGATTGGAATTACGAAACAAAAAATGAATCTTGATGTGCAACACACTAACAAACTCGCAAGGTATGTTTTAATTTGCTCAAAATTTTTCGAATTCTCTGTATTTTTTCATACGTCACATACCAGGGAATAAACAAACAAAACCCTTCGATATCATTAGGGCGGATATATCGTATATTTGCCCTGATATCATACAGGACAGTGCGGGAAGCTTCGCAAAAGTACTTAAGTAGAGAGTCTAATATCACTTGACAATATTAACACATTATGAAGAAGAGAGGTGAATAGAATAACTAATATAAATAAAAAGGAGGAAAACGTGTTTTTTTTTATTCCAACGGCAATGTAGTACTTCAAATACTCCAAAAGACCGTGATTTACATATTATCAAAAGACAAAATGAAAAAAGAAAGAAAAAAGAGAACAAGATTACAACACTCGATACTAGCACTGTTAAAACTAAAAAAGGCATAGCTTCTGAAGGATCTCTGCTGAATCCTTTCAAGTTATGGTTTCTGATTGAAAACGTGTTGTTACCTGGCTACCCCCCCCCCCCCCCCTCCCCCCCAGACATCAAAGAATTTGCACGTCGTCTGCGCCTTAAAGAGTACTTTCACCCAACAAATGACCCCTTCCCCACCGCCGCCCGTACCGATGAAGTCAGTCCACGTTTTAGATGTAAGGGGACGTGGACTCCCCCGAGCGGAAGAGACGCAGCCCTCGATACCTATATCAACGCCGTCGAATGCGACATCATGTCTTCAAAACCCTCCAAAATAAACAACAACTTATCCAAGGAAGAACGCAATGCCCTCTCAAACCTCAGGAAACGTTCAGATATAGTGATTAAACCAGCAGACAAGGGCTCAGGAACCGTGATAATGGATTACTCTTGGTATATCAATGAATGCTATAGACAACTCAACGACCATAAGTACTACCAGAAACAACCAACTGACTTAACAAAAAGAATACAGGAACGTGTCAAACAATACCTTAACCGCCTACACAAAGATGATTTAATCGACGATGACACATTCAAATACCTCACTTCCAATCCCGACCCTAAGGCTGGTCGCTTCTACATTCTTCCTAAAATCCATAAGAAAGGCAACCCTGGACGTCCTATCATATCTAGCAATAGCCATCCTACAGAGCGAATTTCTGAATTTGTCGACCGCCACCTCAAATCCCTCGTACAGTCTCTTCCCTCTTACATCAAACATGGATACTACACACTTGCTTCTTCAACTTGAACAAATGGGACCTCTACCGGACAACGCCATTCTTGTCACCCTTGATGTCTCTTTACTATACCCTAACATTCCTCACAATGAAGGCATCGAAGCTTGCCGCCATTTCCTTGACACCCGTCGAAACAAAACACTACCTACTGAACGCATCTGTGATCTCATAAGAATGATACTTGGCATGAACAATTTTTCCTTCAACAATGAGCATTTCTTACAAATTCACGGAGCTGCAATGGGAACTCGTATGGCACCCTCATACGCAAACTTATTCATGGGCAAATTTGAACAACACGTTATCGACAACGCCCCCTTCAAGCCCCTCGTCTGGCGTAGATTCACAGACGACATCTTCATGGTTTGGACAGAAGGAGAGGAGAAACTTAAGACCTTCATCGGATACTTAAATTCCACCCACTCCAACATCAAGTTTACCCATGAATATTCAGTTTCTTTGCATCAGTCCCTACCCTTCCTAGATGTACTGGTACACCTCAGCAACAACCAAATCCACACTGATCTACTTACAAAACTCACTGACAAACATCAGTACCTTCTCAAGTCTTCCTGTCATCCTAACCACACCAAGAAAACTATCCCATTCAGCCTCCTTCTCCGAATACGCCGCATATGTTCCACCGACACCTTCTTTGATCAACGTAGCAAAGAACTTGTAAATTATCTTATAAAACGAGGGTACAGCCGACCCTCCCTACAAAGGGCCGTAACCAGAGTCCGCGCCATCCCACGGCACGAAACACTCAAGCAACAGGAACACACAAATTCCACAACAGATCGCACGCCATTTGTTATCACCTTCAACCCCGCTCTTCGTAAAATATCTTCAGTCCTAAAAAAACACCTTAACATCCTTCAATCCTCCCCTAACTGCAAAGACGCCTTCCCTATGCCGCCAGTTACTGCTTACAGACGTCACGCAAGCCTTCGTGACCTTTTGGTACATTCCACGCTCCACAATAATACACCTCACACGCAACAACCTGCCGGAGTTTATAGATGCAACCATCCACGCTGCCTCACCTGTCCTTTTCTCCAAGAAGGCCAAACAAATTACATCTTTACCGCAGCTAATGAACAAAGAAAAATCACTGACAACCTATCCTGCGAATCCAAAAATCTTATCTACTTGATTGAATGTAAGAAATGTAAATGCCAATACATCGGAGAGACCAAACGGCAACTTAATGAACGATTTGGAGAACACCGCCGTTCCATCATTAACCATCATCAACTCAGCGATCCCACTCCTGTCTCCCTACATTTCAATCAAGCTGGACATTCAATCAATGATGTTATTCTAATCCCACTTGAACTCATACGTAGCAACCGTGACGCAGTGAGAAAGGCGAGAGAGGCTCATTTAATATACAAAGGGAAAACGTTATCTCCTCTAGGAATAAATAGACGTGACGAAGCTCATTGACATACGACACCTAGTCTCCAACACCAATAACAATCTATTGTTTTTATTTTCATAATTTTAAACTCTTATTTGTAACGAACTTTTAGTTTTATCTTCATTTTTCTGTTAGCCCCTGAAGAAGGTTTGTTTTCAAACCGAAATATTGGGCAAATTTGTTTGAATATATATATTTTGTTTTATTCTTTTGTTTACTCTTTCATCGTCTTGCCGTAAGGATCAGTTTGTCGTTTTCTGATTTTATATGGTCTTGTGAGTCTTATGATCTTAATCAGCGGCAAATCCAAGAGATGATCCCATGGGTCCGCCCCCCCCCCCTCCCCCATTATTTTGCGAAGAAACAAATGACCAACACCCACCCCCCCGTCTTCAGTTGAACATTGAAAAACGTGTTGCGCAATAAGTAACGAGGTTAAAAATCAGCGTTTAATGTTAGAACTAATATTCAGAATTGTTTTCTTTTTCTTTTTTCAGAATAATGATGATTTTCAGCGTATTTTATTTCTTTGGTTTCCTTGTTGGAACATCGCTCGCTCGACCCTCTAAAATCCAGGAAGATGGTCTAACATCGAATCCCGGAGACCAAATCGTCACAATGCCAAAATCAGAGCTACGTAAGCAGTTGTGCCGAACACTCCCCTTTAATCAGACAATCAAAGTAACGGGCTGTTTGCCAGTGCAAGTTATGAACAACTTTTGCTATGGCCAGTGTAATTCGTTTTACATTCCTAGCCATGAATCAGAGCAGCCATTGTTGAAGTCCTGCACCAGTTGCCTGCCTCAGCGATCGTACATGAAATCTGTAACTCTTCGTTGCCCCTCGCTTCCGATCAATTTTCGAAAGCACAAGTATCTATACCACAAAAGATGTCGGTGCCCCAAGTCGATTTAGCGACGAACTAACAAAGAAGAACCGCAACCTAATCGGAAAACTGACGAAGTTGTTCAAGATTTGCTTGCAGACAACTGACAAATTAACCGTTGAACTAACGAATATTGACACTGAGTATTCAGAGAGTAAAGTAAAACTCGATAAAACATGTAAGTGTTTATCAGGACACACAAAGAATTTTTCTCTGGAAAAAGAAATTCTTCATGCATGTATATCGTAATGAGAGATTGTAAATCGCCTGCTTTTGATTGATAAATACAAACTGAACAGTGACTGAAGATTTTAAAATATAGGTTATTACCTGTGAAAAAATAAAAATAAAAACAAATCGACTGCATTTACTTGGAGTAGTAAATAACTATTTTTACCAACCTAGATTATGCCGGTTTTATTTCCTTTGCCAAGAAAAAAAAGGACGGCTTGAAAGGGCGTTTGAACCGGAAATTCGAGGAGCTGGCAAGAGATTAAAAGGGCCGTGTGGAGTTTAATGTTTTGGGGTCAAACTGCGCTGAAATTGAAACTAACAACTTTTTCTGGTACGATATATTGTTAGACCGACACCAAGAAAAATATATCAATCAAGTGATATTCTCGAAGGAAGATCAAACCAAAATCGATTCTGAACGACTTTTCCAAGACAAAAAGAAAGAACTTGAAAATTGGCCCAATTTTTTCAAGTTGCGATCCGTTTCCATCCTGGCCATCCGCAGTCAAAAGTACTTATTTGTCGTTGCATTGCATTGCATTGCATTGCACTGTACTATTATTTTGGGTTTTCATTATTCATTATTTTTTTTTTAAAGCAACACTTAAAATAGACGACACAGTCAATTTAACTTGTTCATCCGGCGAATGAAACCCGAGTTTGATTGACACAAAGTAGGCAGACTAGACAAAAGACAAAGATTAACTGATTAAGTTAATCGTAATGTATTTAACCCATTCGCTCCTACACCGGCCAAAACCGGCCGTACAAGACTCCACTGCTTTAAAAAATTGCAACTTTCTCAATCGCGCGAACATTGCCCTAACTAACAGTTGTGAGTACTGACTAGAAAGTCCCTCAAATTGAGATACCCAATAAACACAAAAAAGTCAGCGATTTTTGCAGAATATAAGCGTTTGAATTTGGACAATAACAAAAATGACCGTTTTTAACGTCATAGAAAAACAACAAAAATCACGTTTTGCCTTTAGTGTTTTTTATTCAAATAATTGTGGCAAACCCAAAAGTCAACATTCACAGCAAAATTCAGTCCTAGTCCTAGCTTAGCAGCGAATTCTTTCGCTCTTATTCGTTGCTCGGGCCCAGCTACAGCCTCTCGTTCTAGTGCAAACTGGCCTTGCCTCGATTTTCAACATCACCACCGCACCGCATGCTGGGAAATAACAAGATTTTTCGACAGCGTTCCTTCCGTCCTCCACACATTTCATATACAGCTATTTCAATTAACGTTGTCGGATCAAAAAGGCGAAAAGCCAAGACCGCAAGGAAGTATGGGATTGTTATGCAATGGCTTTTTACCACTACCCATACTACCCTGCGGTCTTGGCTTTGAGCTTTCATCCGACAAAGTTAATTGAAATAGCTGTATATACTAAGTCCACAGCCACTCTGACCCACCGCCGAAATTTCGCGCTTATTGTGTTCTCCTGTGGTCGCAACTTCCAAAATATGCGGTAGGTCGAGAAATTCATCCAGAGTCGAGTCCCAAAGCTACTTCGTTTCCAGGCGGCCATTTTTCCAGTTCAACGAGCAACGAGCCAAATAGACCAATTCCGATATATTAAAATTCATACTTGGCTCCGAGGCTTAGGGGAATAAAACAAAAGAAATCACATCGAGGTTCAGGTATGAATAATTTATTTATTTTATTTTATTTTAGTAGGAGGTAATATCAGTTTGTCGTCTGCGCGCAGGCGTTCGTCATTAATACGTAGTTTTAATAGTTCCTGTGCCATGTGACTTTTTTCTTGAAGAACCATGAATACTAGGAACATTCCTTCTTTACTTGGTTTGATCAACAAGAACTTCGGGAAATTTTCACTCCGGTATTTATATACAAAGAGGTAAGCTGTTTGTTTGGTATTCATTAACATTGTTTCGACACAATTTGAGTTTAAACCACTTTAGAGGCATGTTGTACCGACGAAACCTGCTTTACAAACAATTCGTCAACACTGTTTGTTGGTTGGGGTGCATTTCAAACACGTTTCAACTTTTTTTTTCCTTTTTACGTTATCAGAATTAAGGAGTACAGATTAAAAAGCTCATGAACTAACATTTCTCTATTTTAAAAATATAACGCTAAGGTCGTGATTAAAATTTTCAGACGTAAAGGAAATAGTTCACTTTTCTTCCTTTATTTCCAAGAATTAAACCTTCTGAGTCGTCAGTGTAATGCGATTCTAACTTTTGCGTTTGTGGATTAAATTCTAAAGTGTGACCATTCAAACGAAACTGTGTGACCATTCAAACGAAACAGTGTGACCATTCAAATGAACGCTCGTAGCAGTTTTTTATGAAACTGAAATTCGGTCTCGAAAACCGGATTCAGTAGTATAGGGCCATTAGATTTAAGCCCCGCGAATGGATAGGTAAGGATAGGTAAGGATAGGTAAATCATTAATATGCATTAGTGGATAGGTGGATTAGGTGCCTAGGTGATGACGTAGTTTGGGATAGGTAACTTATTAATATGTATTATCAATTACCTATACCTTTTGTGTTAATAAATGACTAGGGATAGTGCCTAGGTAAATCATTGATATGTACATAATTACCTTCCGCACCCATTTCAAAACAATAGACATGCCCAAACTTGCCCGCTCTATTCCAACTCACTTCAAAACAAAACACAACTGACACAGATATCCTTTACATGCAGACATAGATCAAAACAATATGCCTTGACCAGGACTCGAACCTGAGTTACTGCGGCCACAACGCTAGACCATCAAAGCTGTGGTTGATATTATAGCTGAATAAACTAATTAGAGGTTTCCGAAACATTCAAGTTTAGAAGCAATAAAATTGCACAGTGTAAAAGAAACCACTTCTTATTCGTTTGTACCGCGACATTCTCATTGCCGCTTCATCGCTAGCCTCTATATCGATTTTCAGTTTCCCAGCCATCACATAATTATGTACATATCAATGATTTACCTAGGCACTATCCCTAGTCATTTATTAACACAAAAGGTATAGGTAATTGATAATACATATTAATAATAGCACAATATGTGCGATACGAAGTTTAGCATATATTTGTATTCTGTGCGTTTCGGAATCCGACACATGTGTTTGGGGTTTTCACGGGTGTTTCTATGTTAGTTATGCTATGTAGTCTCCTGGGTGTTCTGTATAGAAGTATTTAAGCAAGCGTTGGATGTATATTCTTTCTCTCGGCGTGTTACCAGCACTGGTTCGTTTATTTATTTATTTTTTTTTAAACACTAAGTTTATATATTCTCTATTTTCTGTTTTTCAGTGCTAGTACTTCGGCCACTTGTTCCGCAACTGTCCTCGTAACTTTGCCACCTCTGCGTCTTCGGGGCAACCGCCAAGCCGGGGTTGACTAATGGCTGAGAGTTTCACTGCCGAGGTTGATGTTGGCATTGTGGTAGCAGATGAGTATCCCTTGTTATCTGATTATTAAGTAGTGGGGTCGAGTTGGTGGAAGGCTCCACTGGCGTGAAAGGCCACCTAGAACAGTGTTTAAGTTATTGGGAGTCAACCATCGGCGTTTCGCGGTTTACTAGACATTATTTCGGAAGGTTTTAAGTTACCTTTTGTAATATTTCCGGATTCGTGTTATATAAGGAACAATCGTTCTGCCGAAATTCATTCACAGTTTGTCGAGGACGCTATCTCTAAATTGTTGCATAGCGATTGCGTTTAGGAGTATTCAGAGCCACTTTTTTTGTGTCAACCCGTTGTCCGTCGCTGAACGGAGAATACTCAGACTGGTCATTGACCTCAGGCATGTGAACCCTTGCCTTCACTAGTATTCTTTTAAGTACGAAGATTTGAATTGTCTCTCCAAGTTTTCGAACGGAACAACTGGTTCTTCACGTGGGATCTCGAATCTGGGTATCATCACGTTGAGATTTTTTCGGATTATCAGAAATGTTTGGGGTTATCCTGGCCTTTGGTGTCAAAGTGCGATTTTTTTTTTTCTCTTTCAAGGTCCCGCCTTTTGGATTTAGTTCTACGCGTTTTTGTTTTAGCAACTAATGCGTCCTTTGGTCAAGCGTTGGCGCTCCGTGAGCCATCGTTGTTTCGTTTTCTTAGACGACGGTATCTCTGGGCACCCTGAGAGGGTGACTGCGGTTGCTGCTAGTTTGCTGCATCAAAAAGATTTGGCTTTAAGCGTTTTAAAAATCAACAGGGAGAAGTCATTGTTGGAGCCTATGCAAGTCGGACAGTGGTTAGGCTTTATTATTGACACCATTCAGATGCAGTTTCGAGTTCCTTCCGGTAAAATTGCCAAGCTTAAGGAGCCTTGAAAATTTGATTTCGTTGAGCAGTACTACCTGTAGAGAGCTTGCTACAGTGGTCGGCTTTATCAACTCTTTGCATTTAGCCGTCGGTCCTATCGCCAGTTTATTCACTAGACAGATTCATTCAACTATTCAAGCTCGGTCTCGCTGGGATTGTTCATTTTCTATCTCCGTTCCTTTATCAGAAGAGTTGCGTTTTTGGTTTGCTAACATTGAAGCCTTTAACGGATATGCGATTCAACCTAAATTTTACCCGGATGCGGCTATTTTCTGTGATGCTAGCAACTACGCCTTTGGTAGATTCAATTTAAGTTGAGCAATTTAAGTTCAGCGGTATGTTCAGTCCATTTGAGAGTCAGCAAAGTTCGACGTTCCAAGAGCTTAAGGCCATTTTCTACGTTCTACAAGCGCATGTATCGTTTCTAAGGCACAAGAAGGTTAAGTGAGTATTTACGGACAACGAGAATGCTTCTCGGATCGTTTCGGTTGGCTGCTCCAAGCACCATCTGCAGTCAGTTCAGCAATTGATATCTTCCAGCTGTGTTTAGAGAATGACGTTCAGATAGATGCTAGGTGGATTCCTCGCGAGGCCTATGTCAGAGCTGATCTTCTAAGTCGTTTCGTCGACAAGAACGGTTGATCCTTAAACACAGAAGTTTTCGCTCAATTAGATAGCCTATGGGTTCCTCATACTGTAGATCGGTGCGCATAGATTTCAGGTTAGCTTTCTCCGAAGCCGTTCACTTAAGTTGTGCATGGCATTTCATCCCGTATCTCACTGGTATCTGTTTATGACTGTTATTTCCTGTTTATTCGATTATTTTTGGTACCCCCTTAATACGCGTAGTTTGACATTCGGACTACCCGGCGTTGTGTTTAGAGAGTTTTTGATTTCTCTTTCTCTGGCTTGCGAGCAGCTAGTGTCTGCTGCGGTTACCGAGCGGTTTGCTTAGCGATTGATTCTTTGACCCGTGAGCAGCCTGTGTCTGCTGCGGTTACCGGGCGGTGTGTTTAGCGAAGTTTGATTCTTTGATCCGTGAGCAGCCTGTGTTTGCTGCGGTTACCGGGTGGTGTGTTTAGCGAAGTTTGATTCTTTGACCCCTGAGCAGCCTGTGTTTGTTGCGGTTACCGGGCGGTGTGTTTAGCGAAGTTTGATTCTTTGACCCGTGAGCAGCCTGTGTTTTCTGCGGTTAACGGGCGGTGTGTTTAGCAAAGTTTGATTCTTTGACCCGTGAGCAGCCTGTGTTTGCTGCGGTTACCGGGTGGTGTGTTTAGCGAACTTTGATTCTTTGACCCGTGAGCAGCCTGTGTTTTCTGCGGTTACCGGGCGGTGTGTTTAGCGAAGTTTGATTCTTTGACCCGTGAGCAGCCTGTGTTTGTTGCGGTTACCGGGCGGTGTGTTTGGCGAGTTTGATTCTTTGACCCGTGAGCAGCTTGTGTTTGCTGCGGTTACCGGGAGATGTGCATGTGTTTTTTGCTGCGTGTATTTGGCAGTCAAGTGCCTATTTGTTCGGGTATCAGTGGTGTACCCTTGAGTTCTCATTTCGTGTCATGTTAGTCTTACCTGATCTTATTGTACTCTTTTGTCGCTGGCCTGTGTCCAGCAGTCCCTTATTACGCATTTCGTGGGTAGTGTTAGATTGCGCAGGCATAAGTATTGTTGCCCTGTGAATTTCGAGTGCATTTTGTTTCTGGCCTCCCTGCAGCAACCATGTCAAGCTTATTTCCCACAGTGTATTTCTTTTGTTTTAATTAAGATCTTTTGCAGTTCGGGGGGATCGCGACGAATATTGAAGACGTTTCGCTGCAGCCTTTGGTTCCGCAGCCGATTGACCTTTTGATGGGTTCCAGTGCAGCTTAAATACTGTTCAGAAGTACAGTCAAGGATGGCAAAAGTGGAAGTCTTGGGCGCCATCCAAACTGGTTCCATTTCTTTCTACAGTTCCATTGCAGGTGGCTCTTTACTTAACCGAACTCGTACAGCACGCAGTGCGCAAGGGCCATTCCGTTTCCGTTATTGATTCTGCCACCTACAGTATTCGCTGGGGTCACCGACTAGCAGGCTTGGACTCACCAGCAGACCACCCTCAGGTGAAGAGCGTTGTTGAAGGTGCAAAAAGAAAATTGGCAAGACCTGTGCAGCCGAAGCTTCCATTATCTCACAATATTGTTGCTGACATTACTATGAACTTGAACTCTGCCTCCCCTTCTTTAGCAGGCATTCGTTTTTTGTTTATTTTGTTAGTTGGCTATGGTCGCTATGCAGGAGCTTTTCGCATACGTGAAATATTAAGTATTAGAGTGAAAGATATTTCCATTTTTTATGACTTATGAAGATTAGTCTGGCTTGCCGGAAGAACGACCAGTACAGGGATAAGCATATTTCGGTTATTGCTAGGCCGCTCGTAAGCCCACATGTCCGGTAGGGATTATCAAGAGATTGTTGTCTCTGCTGCCAGATTCCATGGATTCTAGTGCTCCTATAGTGCGCAGAATTGTTTGTGCCAAGCATTCGAAAGAGAAATTCCACAAGTCCTTAGGGATAAGCTATATTACCGCATAGAGCGATAGATCAGATATTTCGCCTTTTGTTTCAGATGCAAGTTTATATGGCACCCATAGCATTAGAATTGGCGGCGCGAATGATCCTGGTTTCAGGTCTCTGGATTCTACTCTTAAGGATAGGCATGCCGGTTGGAAAAATACCAAGTCTAAGCATCGCTATCTAGAAGCTATTCCCAATGATCTTGTTCAGATGACCAGATTCATGAATATTTAGTTTATTTCTTTTTGTAAGGGTCGAGTAGGATGGCCCAGCGAGTCGTAGCCTTGGTTCCTACTCAGATTTCCTGCGCTCTATTGTCATGGTGAGGGCAGGTTTTTTCCGGCCTCCGAGCTTCTGCTGCGGCAGTTGCGTGCTTGGCTCGCTTAGGTTTTTTCTTAAGCTTTCGCTTTGTCTATGGGGAGTATCAGTTTGTTTGTGCTTGAAGTTGTTAATAAACAGTGCTGGTTACCCGCGGCACACCATTATTCTCCAGATATTGTTGTGTGTCTTGTTCTTGGATGGGAGGGGAGAATAGCACAGAAGTTACCTATCCCAAACTACGTCATCACCTAGGCACCTAATCCACCTATCCACTAATGCATATTAATGATTTACCTATCCTTACCTATCCTTACCTATCCATTCGCGGGGCTTAAATCTAATCGCCCTATACTACTGGATTCGATTTTTCTAACCGTGTAAACATCGACACCGCGTCGTTTTGGAAACAGTCGCGTCATTCGATCGAAAAGAGGTTGTTTTTCTTTTAAATATTTTTAACTTTTGCGTTTGTGGATGAAATCCTAAAGTGTGACAATTCAAACGAAAGCTATGAGTAGTACTGTACTGTAATGCTATTTATAATGCTGGGCGGAGTTGTTCAAAGCCCGATTAGCACTAATCCTGGATTAACTGTCAACAGAACATATGAGTTGTCATGGTAATTAACCCTGGATTAGCGCTAATCGTCCTTCGAACAACTCGGCCCAGTACATTAACAAGGAAGTTTAACTTTTGAGTTAAACCCAACAGTGTGACCATTCAAATGAACGCTCGAAGCAGTTTTTCATGAAACTGAAATTCAGTCTCGATCTTCCCTTAGTGATTGTGGAGCGTTTTGAAAACCGAATCCGATTTTTCCTACCGTATAAACATCGAAACCGCGTCGTTTTGGACACAGTCGCTTCATTCGATCGAAAAGCGGTTGTTTTTCTTCTAAATATTTGTAGTTTATAGCCACCCAGTTACTTTTTTTTTTCGTCAATTGAAACGCACAATTTTTATGCGGTTTTAGAGGAGTGATTTCGTGTTCTGAAACCACGTCCGTGTTTATTAAAAGCAATGAGTACCACCGCCGTCACAGAACAACAAGCTTTCCAAGATGGTTCAATTCGTTGTTTCGGCTCGTTACCCTTAAATTTGCTGCTACTAAAATTCTGGACACTTACCTCTTAGCCTATCCTTTGCTGGAAATCTCGAAGCAGTAACTATTAGCTTAAAACCAAGAAATATACGGGATCAAATTCACCAAAGCGGTTTTTGTGTGCATCGGCAGTTTTTTTTTACAAGTTCCATTCGCGGCTGCCACGTTTTTGGCGGGAAAATATCGCGCCAAATATGGCGGGCCGATTTATGGCGCTCGATGTCTCATTTGAGAAACAAACTTGAATGAAGCAGTCTGTTAGATTGGAATTACGAAACAAAAAATGAATCTTAATGTGCAACACACTAACAAACTCGCAAGGTATGTTTTAATTTTCTCAAAATTTTTCGAATTCTCTGTATTTTTTCATACGTCACACACCAGGGAATAAACAAACAAAACCCTTCGATATCATTAGGGCGGATATATCGTATATTTGCCCTGATATCATACAGGACAGTGCGGGAAGCTTCGAGAAAATACTTAAGTAGGGAGTCTAATATCACTTGACAATATTAACACATTATGAAGAAGAGAGGTGGATAGAATAACTAAAATAAATAAAAGAGAGGAAAACGTGTTTTTTTTGTTATTCCCACGGCAATGTAGCACTACAAATACTCCAAAGACCGCGATTTACATATTATCAAAAGACTATGAAAAAGAGAAAAAAAAGACCAAGATTACAACACTGGATACCAGCACTGTTAAAACTAAAAAAGGCATACCTTCTGAAGGTTCTCTGCTGAATCCTTTCAAGTTATGGTTGCTGATTGAAAACGTGTTGTTACCTGGCTAACCCCCCCCCCGAGGGTATATGGTCTTGTGTGTCTTATGATCTTGGTCAGCGGCAAATCTAAGAGAGGATCCCATGGGGTCCGCCTCCCCCCTCCCTCATTATTTTGCGAAGAAACAAATGACCAAGACCCACTCCCCGTCTTCAGTTGAACAATGAAAAACGTGTCGTGCAATAAGTAACGAGATTAAAAACCAGTGTTTAATATTAGAACTAATATTTAGAATTGTTTTCTTTTTCTTTTTTCAGAATAATGATGATTTTCAGCGTATTTTATTTCTTTGGTTTCCTTGTTGGAACATCTCTCGCTCCACCCTCCAAAATTCAGGAAGATCGTCTAACATCGAATCCCGGAGACGAAATATTCATAATGCCAAAATCAGAGCTGCGTGAGCAGTTGTGCCGAACACTCCCCTTTAATCAGACAATCAAAGTCACGGGCTGTTTGCCAGTGCAAGTTATGAACTATTTTTGCTATGGCCAGTGTAATTCGTTTTACATTCCTAACCATGAATCAGAGCAGCCATTGTTGAAGTCCTGCAGCAGTTGCCTGCCTCAGCGATCGTACATGAAATCTGTAACTCTTCGTTGCCCCTCACTTCTGGTCAAGTTTCGAAAACACAAGTATCTATATCACAAAAGGTGTCGGTGCCCCAAGTCGATGTAGCGACGAACTAACGTAGAAGAACTGAAACCGTATCGGAAAAGTAACGAAGTTGTTCAAGATTTGCTTGTAGACAACTGACAAATTAAACATTGAACTAACGAATATTGACACTGAGTAGTCAGAGAGTAAAGTAAAACTCGATAAAACTTGTTAGTGTTTATCAGGACACACAAAGAATCTTTCTCTGGAAAAAGAAATTCTTCATGCATGTATATCGTAATGAGAGATTGTAAATAGCCTGCTTTTGATTGATAAATACAACCTGAACAGTGACTGAAGATTTTAAAATATAGGTTATTACATGTGAAAAAATAAAAATAAAAACACATCGACTGCATTTACTTGGAGTAGTAAATAAGTATTTTTACCAACCTAGATTATGCCGGTTTTATTTCCTTTGCCAAGAAAAAAAAGGACGGCTTGAAAGGGCGTTTGAACCGGAAATTCGAGGAGCTGGCAAGAGATTAAAGGGCCGTGGGGAGTTTAATGTTTTGGGGTCAAACTGCGCTGAAATTGAAACTAACAACTTTTTCTGGTACGATATATTCTTAGACCGACACCAAGAAAAATATATCAATCAAGTGATATTCTCGAAGGAAGATCAAACCAAAATCGATTCTGAACGACTTTTCCAAGACAAAAAGAAAGAACTTGAAAATTGGCCCAATTTGTTCAAGTTGCGATCCGTTTCCATCCTGGCCATCCGTAGTCAAAAGTACTTATTTGTAGTTAATGAATTGCATTGCACTGTACTATTATTTTGGGTTTTCATTGATGAAAATATGTCTTTTGCCTTTTTTTTTTGTTAAAGCAACACTTAAAATAGATGACACAGTCAAGTTAACTTGTTCATCCGGCGAATGAAACGCGAGTTTGATTGACACAAAGTAGGCAGACTAGAGAAAAGACAAAGATTAACTGCCGATTAAGTTAATCGTAATGTATTTAACCCATTCGCTCCTACACCGGACAAAACCGGCCGTACAAGACTTCACTGCTTTAAAAAATTGCAACTTTCTCAATCGCGCGAACATTGCCCTAACTAGAAGTTGTGAGCATTGACTAGAAAGTCCCTCAAATTGAGATACCCAATAAACACAAAAAAGTCAGCGATTTTTGCAGAATATCAGCGTTTGAATTTGGACAATAACAAAAATGACCGTTTTTAACGTTATAGAAAAACAACAAAAATCACGTTTTTGCCTTTGTTTTTTTTTATTCAAATCATCGTGGTAAACTCAAAAGTCAACATTCACAGCAAAATTCAGTCATAGTCCTAGCTTAGCAGCGATTTTTTTTGCTCTTATTCGTTGCTCGGGCTCAGCTACAGCCTCTCGTTCTAGTGCAAACTGACCTTGCCTCGATTTTCAACATCACCACCGCACTGCATGCTGGAAAATAACAAGATTTTTCGACAGCGTTCCTTCCGCCCTCCACACATTTCATATACAGCTATTTCAATTAACGTTATCGAATGAAAAAGGCGAAAAGCCAAGACCGCAAGGTAGTATGGGATTTTTATTCAATGGATTTAACCCTAACCCAAACTACCTTGCGGTCTTGGCTTTAAGCTTTCATCCGACAACGTTTATTGAAATAGCTGTATATACTAAGTCCACAGCCACTCTGACTCACCGCCGAAATTTCGCGCTTGTTGTGTTCTCCTGTGGTCGCAACTTCCAAAATATGCCGCGGTAGGTCGAGAAATTCATCCAGAGTCGAGTCCCAAAGCTACTTCGTTTCCAGGCGGCCATTTTTCCAGTTCAACGAGCAACGAGCCAAATTCGTAAACGAAGTACAACACCTAACTCGCTGCATTGAGAAAGTGGACTCTGAATTACCTTCAAGCTTAATGATGCTCATCAGGCAGCTACTAAAGATAAAAAATGGCTGTGAACTTAACAAAAATCGTAGATAATTCATATTGGACCCTTTATTGCAAATCAACCATGCAAAATGAGAACGTCACTATGACGTTTCCAGTAAACTCGAGCCTTCAGTGTTTTAGAACAGCAGCACTTTCAATGGTAACTTTAAATATGGAGTCACGAAATCCTATGGGGCGTGTGTATGCAGGAAATCGCTCAAAAACGTAAAAATTCTCAGGAGTGAATGGGTTAAGTAAGACAGACGATATATATTCATTTAAATAATTTTATTCTTTTTTTGGTTGTACTAGAGCGTTTGATATAAAAAAGGTTAGTTTACATAATTGTTGATCGTTTCATTGTACAATTATAGTTTACAAGGCTTTTAAAATGGTAAACATTTTTTCCCATTAAGTAACCTGAGTAACCATGTCGACTGGCAGTGAGTTGAATTAAAGATTATTCAATTATTTATCATTTACATGCCAAGAAAAACAACCAATAATTAGCAAAGCAAACACCGATCCACAATTAAAGAATTCGACAAAACAGTATCGCAGCAATTTTCATCTCAATTCCTAGTTCCGTGATAAACCTAACCTATAATCAACTGTAAATAAACGCAACGAAAAAGCTCCTTTATTTGAGAGCCACAATTCAAAAGGGACAATGTTTAATCAGAGATTATCTGTAATAAAGATATTTAAGTTACTTTAGTCGTTGTGATACCCATAGTATCTTTAATGTTAAACATTTATAACAATGCTAATTAATATCGTCTCGTGTAATTTATCAATTGCCTGTATGGTTAATAATGCAGTATCATCGGTTAAAAATGTCTCTATTCATTTCTAATGAAAGTTTAATGATTTCGATTTATGGCTTCCCTTCCAAAGCGCATTTCAATTTTACGGGTGTTACAAAAGAAAACATAAAAAATAGAACAAAATTATAATTGTAATAAAAAGTGTAACAATCAGTTTGTAGCTATTACAAAAATGCTTAAATATTTCGATTACACTCATTCAAACAACACTCTTTCCTGTGCTAGCAATGCACGCCATCCTCACGTGACCCCTATAAAAACAAATATGATCATGCGCCGGATGGTAAAATCAATCTATTTGCTCAAGTCTGACTCATTTCAGTGCACTGGACTAATATATTGTCTGACATCTCAAAGTGAAGCTTATAAAAGTCTGGCGTAACAATGACCACACATAAACGTAATGCATAAACGTTGTCATAGAAAATACAAAACACCAAATAGACATTAATTACCTTAAAGATATTCGCAGAGAATAAAAGAAATGAAATTGTTAAAAGATAGAAAAATATTCATTCCTGAGATAAAAATTGGTTAATAAAAATCGTAGTAGATCTTCATTTATAATTCAACACATTGATACACTGCCCAAATATGGTCAAAAAGTTTTCGATATACGTTATGTCTACATGACGTATACCCAATGATGGAGGTAAATTTCGCTTTTTGACATGAGAATGCAAAAATGACGGACTGGCCTTGATATTTTTTCTTCAAATTGTGCTTTGTTATCAATGTGTTGAATTATAAAACTATTATTGCGCTCAAGCTTGTGCGATATCGCCTAATTTTAGCCGACTCGGCCTACGGCCTCGTCGGCTAAGAATTAGGCGATATCACGCGTGCTTTCGCGCTATAATAGTTAATTATTCATTAATATCGCAACAAAAGAGAAATATGTTTGTAATAACGTCAAAGTTCATACAGCACTCTCCTGTACTTTATTACAACGATAAAACTTTGATCAAACTTATCCAAGTAATTACTAACTCACTTGGTCAGAGACGGGTCTTCTCTCCCTGAATTAATTCAAAATAACATTGCAATAATTTGGATCACTTTTCGAAAATTGAACCGCGAATTTTTTGCTTTCGGTATTTTGCGAACCTGAATATTGGCTGGATAAACGTTGTCATAGAAAATATTTCTATCAAATAAACAATTCTTTTGGTAAGGGTATAATATATGGCGCATTTCTATTATGGGCAGGTAAATTTCCGAAGGAAAACACAATAATTTGTCTGAATGGGTTTAAAGAATGAACTTAAGTACGTTCAGAAATTCGTACTGTGATCGGTTTGGTTTTGTAGCAAAATATATGTTTATTTAATATTAAACTCATATAGTATTTGCTTTTCTTGTCTGTTATGTCATGCCCTAGTAGGAGGTAATATCAGTTTGTCGTCTGCTCGCAGGCGTTCGTCATTAATACGTAGTTTTAATAGTTCCTGTGCCATGTGACTTTTTTCTTGAAGAACCATGAATACTAGGAACATTCCTTCTTTACTTGGTTTGATCAACAAGAACTTCGGGAAATTTTCACTCCGGTATTTATATACAAAGAGGTAAGCTGTTAGTATTCATTAACATTGTTTCGATACAATTTGAGTTTAAACCACTTTAGAGGCATGTTGTACCGACGAAACCTGCTTTACAAAGAATTCGTCAACACTGTTTGTTGGTTGGAGTGCATTTCAAAAACGTTTCAACTTTCGTTTTCCCTTTTACGTTATCAGATTTAAGGAGTACAGATTAAAAAGCTCATGAACTAACATTTCTCCATTTTAAAAATATAACGCTAAGGTCGTGATTAAAATTTTCAGACGTGAAGGAAATAGTTCACTTTTCTTCCTTTATTTCCAAGAATTAAACCTTCTGAGTCGTCAGTGTAATGCGATTCTAACTTTTGCGTTTGTGGATTAAATTCTAAAGTGTGACCATTCAAACGAAACAGTGTGACCATTCAAATGAACGCTCGTAGCAGTTTTTTATGAAACTGAAATTCGGTCTCGATCTTCCCTTAGTGACTGTGGATCGTTTTGAAAACCGGATTCGATTTTTCTAACCGTGTAAACATCGACACCGCGTCGTTTTGGAAACAGTCGCTTCATTCGATCGAAAAGAGGTTGTTTTTCTTTTAAATATTTCTAACTTTTGCGTTTGTGGATGAAATCCTAAAGTGTGACAATTCAAACGAAAGCTATGAGTAGTACTGTACTTGTACTTGGAATTACGAAACAAAAAAGGATTCTTGATGTGCAACACACTAACAAACTCGCAAGGTATGTTTTAATTTACTCAAAATTTTTCGAATTCTCTGTATTTTTCATACGTCATACACCAGGGAATAAACAAACAAAACCCTTCGATATCATTAGGGCGGATATATCGTATATTTGCCCTGATATCATACAGGACAGTGCGGGAAGCTTCGAGAAAGTACTTAAGTAGGGAGTCTAATATCACTTGACAATATTAACACATTATGAAGAAGAGAGGTGAATAGAATAACTAAAATAAATAAAAGGGAGGAAAACGTTTTTTTTCCATGATTCCCACGGCAATGTAGCACTACAAATACTCCAAAGACCGCGATTTACATATTATCAAAAGACTATGAAAAAGAGAAAAAAAAGAACAAGATTACAACACTGGATACCAGCACTGTTAAAACTAAAAAAGGCATACCTTCTGAAGGATCTCTGCTGAATCCTTTCAAGTTATGGTTACTGATTGAAAACGTGTTGTTACCTGGCTACTCCCCACCCCACCCCCCCCCCCCCCCCCCCCCCCCCACCGGAGGGTATATGGTCTTGTGTGTCTTATGATCTTGGTCAGTGGCAAATCTAAGAGAGGATCCCATGGGGTCCGCCTCCCCCCTCCTTCATTATTTTGCGAAGAAACAAATGACCAAGACCCACTCCCCGTCTTCAGTTGAACAATGAAAAACGTGTCGCGCAATAAGTAACGAGATTAAAAACCAGTGTTTAATGTTAGAACTAATAGTCAGAATTGTTTTCTTTTTCTTTTTTCAGAATAATGATGATTTTCAGCGTATTTTATTTCTTTGGTTTCCTTGTTGGAACATCGCTCGCTCGACCCTCTAAAGTCGAGGAAGATGGTCTAACATCGAATCCCGGAGACGAAATCGTCATAATGCCAAAATCAGAGCTACGTAAGCAGTTGTGCCGAACACTCCCCTTTAATCAGACAATCAAAGTAACGGGCTGTTTGCCAGTGCAAGTTATGAACAACTTTTGCTATGGCCAGTGTAATTCGTTTTACATTCCTAACCATGAATCAGAGCAGCCATTGTCGAAGTCCTGCAGCAGTTGCCTGCCTCAGCGATCGTACATGAAATCTGTAACTCTTCGTTGCCCCTCACTTCTGGTCAAGTTTCGAGAACACAAGTATCTATACCACAAAAGGTGTCGGTGCCCCAAATCGATGTAGCGACGAACTAACGAAGAAGAACTTAAACCGTATTGGAAAAGTAACGAAGTTGTTCAAGATTTGCTTGTAGACAACTGAGTAGTCAGAGAGTAAAGTAAAACTCGATAAAACTTGTTAGTGTTTATCAGGACACACAAAGAATCTTTCTCTGGAAAAAGAAATTCTTCATGCATGTATATCGTAATGAGAGATTGTAAATCGCCTGCTTTTGATTGATAAATACATACTGAACAGTGACTGAAGATTTTAAAATATAGGTTATTACGTGTGAAAAAATAAAAATAAAAACACATCGACTGCATTTACTTGGAGTAGTAAATATGTATTTTTACCAACCTAGATTATGACGGTTTTATTTCCTTTGCGAAGAAAAAAAGGACGGCTTGAAAGGGCGTTTGAACCGGAAATTCGAGGAGCTGGCAAGAGATTAAAGGGGCCGTGGGGAGTTTAATGTTTTGGGGTCAAACTGCGCTGAAATTGAAACTAACAACTTTTTCTGGTACGATATATTGTTAGACCGACACCAAGAAAAATATATCAATCAAGTGATATTCTCGAAGGAAGATCAAACCAAAATCGATTCTGAACGACTTTTCCAAGACAAAAAGAAAGAACTTGAAAATTGGCCCAATTTTTTCAAGTTGCGATCCGTTTCCATCCTGGCCATCCGTAGTCAAAAGTACTTATTTGTAGTTAATGCATTGCATTGCAAGTAACAATTATTTTGGGTTTTCATTGATGAAAATATGTCATTTGGCTTTTTTTTTGTTGTTAAAGCAACACTTAAAATAGATGACTCAGTCAATTTAACTTGTTCATCCGGCGAATGAAACCCGAGTTTGATTGACACAAAGTAGGCAGACTAGACAAAAGACAAAGATTAACTGATTAAGTTAATCGTAATGTATTTAACCCATTCGCTCCTACACCGGCCAAAACCGGCCGTACAAGACTCCACTGCTTTAAAAAATTGCAACTTTCTCAATCGCGCGAACATTGCCCTAACTAGCAGTTGTGAGCATTGACTAGAAAGTTCCTCAAATTGAGATACCCAATAAACACAAAAAAGTCAGCGATTTTTGCAGAATATCAGCGTTTGAATTTGGACAATAACAAAAATGACCGTTTTTAACGTCATAGAAAAACAACAAAAATCACGTTTTTGCCTTTAGTTTTTTTTATTCAAATCATCGTGGCAAACCCAAAAGTCAACATTCACAGCAAAATTCAGTCCTAGTCCTAGCTTAGCAGCGAATTTTTTTGCTCTTATTCGTTGCTCGGGCCCAGCTACAGCCTCTCGTTCTAGTGCAAACTGACTTTGCCTTGATTTTCAACATCACCACCGCACTGCATGCTGGAAGCAAAATGAGAACGTCACAATGACGTTTCCAGTAATTCGAGCCTTCAGTGTTTTAGAACAGCAGCACTTTCAATGGTAACTTTAAATATGGAGTCACGAAATCCTATGGGGCGTGTGTATGCAGGAAATCGCACAAAAACGTAAAAATTCTCAGGAGTGAATGGGTTAAGTAAGACAGACGATATATATTCATTTAAATAATTTTATTCTTTTTTTGGTTGTAGAGCGTTTGATATAAAAAAGGTTCGTTTACATAATTGTTGATCGTTTCATTGTACAATTATAGTTTACAAGGCTTTTAAAATGGTAAACATTTTTTTTCCTATTAAGTAACCTGAGTAACCATGTCGACTGGCAGTGAGTTGAATTAAAGATTATTCAATTATTTATCATTTACATGCCAAGAAAAACAACTAATAATTAGCAAAGCAAACACTGATCCACAATTAACGAATTCGACAAAACACTGTTGCAGCAATTTTCATCTCGATTCCTAGTTCTGTGATAAACCTAACCTATAATCAACTGTAAATAAACGCAACGAAAAAGCTCCTTTATTTGAGAGCCACAATTCGAAAGGGACAATGTTTAATCAGAGATTATCTGTAATAAAGATATTTAAGTTACTTTAGTCGTTGTGATAGCCATAGTATCTTTAATGTTGAACATTTATAACAATGCTAATTAATATCGTCTCGTGTAATTTATCAATTACCTGTATGGTTAATAATGCAGTATCATCGGTTAAAATTGTCTCTATTCATTTCTAATGAAAGTTTAATGATTTCGATTTATGGCTTCCTTTCCAAAGCGCATTTCAATTTTACGGGTGTTACAAAAGAAAACATAAAAAATAGAACAAAATTATAATTGTAATAAAAAGTGTAACAATCCAGTTTGTAGCTATTACAAAAATGCTTAAATATTTCGATTACACTCATTCAAACAACACTCTTTCCTGTGCTAGCAATGCACGCCATCCTCACGTGACCCCTATAAAAACAAATATGATCATGCGCCGGATGGTAAAATCAATCTATTTGCTCAAGTCTGACTCATTTCAGTGCACTGGACTAATATATTGTCTGACATCTCAAAGTGAAGCTTATAAAAGTCTGGCGTAACAATGACCACACATAAACGTAATGCATAAACGTTGTCATAGAAAATACAAAACACCAAATAGACATTAATTACCTTAAAGATATTCGCAGAGAATAAAAGAAATGAAATTGTTAAAAGATAGAAAAATATTCATTCCTGAGATAAAAATTGGTTAATAAAAATCGTAGTAGATCTTCATTTATAATTCAACACATTGATACACTGCCCAAATATGGTCAAAAAGTTTTCGATATACGTTATGTCTACATGACGTATACCCAATGATGGAGGTAAATTTCGCTTTTTGACATGAGAATGCAAAAATGACGGACTGGCCTTGATATTTTTTCTTCAAATTGTGCTTTGTTATCAATGTGTTGAATTATAAAACTATTATTGCGCTCAAGCTTGTGCGATATCGCCTAATTTTAGCCGACTCGGCCTACGGCCTCGTCGGCTAAGAATTAGGCGATATCACGCGTGCTTTCGCGCTATAATAGTTCATTATTCATTAATATCGCAACAAAAGAGAAATATGTTTGTAATAACGTCAAAGTTCATACAGCACTCTCCTGTACTTTATTACAACGATAAAACTTTGATCAAACTTATCCAAGTAATTACTAACTCACTTGGTCAGAGACGGGTCTTCTCTCCCTGAATTAATTCAAAATAACATTGCAATAATTTGGATCACTTTTCGAAAATTGAACCGCGAATTTTTTGCTTTCGGTATTTTGCGAACCTGAATATTGGCTGGATAAACGTTGTCATAGAAAATATTTCTATCAAATAAACAATTCTTTTGGTAAGGGTATAATATATGGCGCATTTCTATTATGGGCAGGTAAATTTCCGAAGGAAAACACAATAATTTGTCTGAATAGGTTTAAAGAATGAACTTAAGTACGTTCAGAAATTCGTACTGTGATCGGTTTGGTTTTGTAGCAAAATATATGTTTATTTAATATTAAACTCATATAGTATTTGCTTTTCTTGTCTGTTATGTCATGCCCTAGTAGGAGGTAATATCAGTTTGTCGTCTGCTCGCAGGCGTTCGTCATTAATACGTAGTTTTAATAGTTCCTGTGCCATGTGACTTTTTTCTTGAAGAACCATGAATACTAGGAACATTCCTTCTTTACTTGGTTTGATCAACAAGAACTTCGGGAAATTTTCACTCCGGTATTTATATACAAAGAGGTAAGCTGTTAGTATTCATTAACATTGTTTCGATACAATTTGAGTTTAAACCACTTTAGAGGCATGTTGTACCGACGAAACCTGCTTTACAAAGAATTCGTCAACACTGTTTGTTGGTTGGAGTGCATTTCAAAAACGTTTCAACTTTCTTTTTCCCTTTTACGTTATCAGATTTAAGGAGTACAGATTAAAAAGCTCATGAACTAACATTTCTCCATTTTAAAAATATAACGCTAAGGTCGTGATTAAAATTTTCAGACGTGAAGGAAATAGTTCACTTTTCTTCCTTTATTTCCAAGAATTAAACCTTCTGAGTCGTCAGTGTAATGCGATTCTAACTTTTGCGTTTGTGGATTAAATTCTAAAGTGTGACCATTCAAACGAAACAGTGTGACCATTCAAATGAACGCACGTAGCAGTTTTTTATGAAACTGAAATTCGGTCTCGATCTTCCCTTAGTGACTGTGGAGCGTTTTGAAAACCGGATTCGATTTTTCTAACCGTGTAAACATCGACACCGCGTCGTTTTGGAAACAGTCGCTTCATTCGATGGAAAAGAGGTTGTTTTCTTTTAAATATTTCTAACTTTTGCGTTTGTGGATGAAATCCTAAAGTGTGACAATTCAAACGAAAGCTATGAGTAGTACTGTACTGTAATGCTATTTATAATGCTGGGCAGAGTTGTTCAAAGCCCGATTAGCACTAATCCTGGATTAACTGTCAACAGAACATATGAGTTGTCATGGTAATTAACCCTGGATTAGCGCTAATCGTCCTTCGAACAACTCGGCCCTACATTAACAAGGAAGTTCTACCTTTTGAGTTTAATCCAACAGTGTGACCATTCAAATGAACGCTCGAAGCAGTTTTTCATGAAACTGAAATTTGGTCTCGATCTTCCCTTAGTGATTGTGGAGCGTTTTGAAAACCGGATCCGATTTTTTTCTACCGTTTAAACATCGAAACCGCGTCGTTTTGGACACAGTCGCTTCATTCGATCGAAAAGCGGTTGTTTTTCTTCTAAATATTTGTAGTTTATAGCCACCCAGTTACTTTCTTTTTTCGTCAATTGAAACGCACAGTTTTTTTGCGGTTTTAGAGGGGTGATTTCGTGTTCTGAAACCACGTCCGTGTTTATTAAAAGCAATGAGTACCACCGCCGTCACAGAACAACAAGCTTTCCAAGATGGTTCAATTCGAAACCAAACTAGAGCGACAGTTTTAGACTCTCGTTGTTGTTTCGGCTCGATACCCATAAATTTGCCGCAACTAAAATTCTGGACACTTACCTCTTAGCCTATCCATTGCGGTAAAACCTCGAAGCAATAACTATTAGCTTACAACCAAGAAATAAACGGGATCAAATTCACCAAAGCGGTTTTTGTGTGCATCGGCAGTTTTTTTTTACGAGTTCCATCATTTTGGCGGGAAAATATCAGGCCAAATATGGCGGGTCGATTTATGGCGCTCGATGTCTCATTTGAGAAACAAATGAAGCAGTCTGTTAGATTAGAATTACGAAACAAAAAATGAATCTTGATGTGCAACACACTAACAAACTCGCAAGGTATGTTTTAATTTACTCAAAATTTTTCGAATTTTCTGTATTTTTTCATACGTCACACACCAGGGAATAAACAAACAAAACCCTTCGATATCATTAGGGCGGATATATCGTATATTTGCCCTGATATCATATCAGGACAGTGCGGGAAGCTTCGAGAAAGTACTTAAGTAGGGAGTCTAATATCACTTGACAATACTAACACATTATGAAGAAGAGAGGTGAATAGAATAACTAATATAAATAAAAAGGAGGAAAACGTGTTTTTTTTTATTCCCACGGCAATGTAGTACTACAAATACTCCACAAGACCGCGATTTACAAATTATCAAAAAACAAAATGAAAAAGAGAAAAAAAGAGAACAGGATTACAACACTGGATACTAGCACTGTTAAAACTAAAAAAGGCATAGCTTCTGAAGAATCTCTGCTGAATCCTTTCAAGTTATGGTTACTGATTGAAAACGTGTTGTTACCTGGCTACCCCCCCCAGGGTATATGGTTTTGTGAGTCTTATGATCTTGATAAGCGGCAAATCTAAGAGAGGATCCCATGGGGTCCGCCTCCCCACTGCCCCATTATTTTGCGAAGAAACAAATGACCAACACCCGCCCCCCGTCTTCAGTTAAACATTGAAAAACGTGTCGCGTAATAATTAGTGTTTAATGGTAGAACTAATATTCAGAATTGTTTTCTTTTTCTTTTTTCAGAATAATGATGATTTTCAGCGTATTTTATTTCCTTGGTTTCCTTGTTGGAACATCGCTCGCTCGACCCTCTAAAATCCAGGAAGATGGTCTAACATCGAATCCCGGAGACGAAATCGTCATAATGCCAAAATCAGAGCTGCGTAAGCAGTTGTGCCGAACACTCCCCTTTAACCAGACAATCAAAGTCACGGGCTGTTTGCCAGTGCAAGTTATGAACAATTTTTGCTATGGCCAGTGTAATTCGTTTTACATTCCTAACCATGAATCAGAGCAGCCATTGTTGAAGTCCTGCACCAGTTGCCTACCTCAGCGATCTTACATGAAATCTGTAACTCTTCGTTGCCCCTCACTTCTGGTCAAGTTTCGAAAACACAAGTATCTATATCACAAAAGGTGTCGGTACCCCAAGTCGATGTAGCGACGAACTAACGAAGAAGAACTGAAACCGTATCGGAAAAGTAACGAAGTTGTTCAAGATTTGCTTGTAGACAACTGACAAATTAACCGTTGAACTAACGAATATTGACACTGAGTAGTCAGAGAGTAAAGTAAAACTCGATAAAACATGTAAGTGTTTATCAGGACACACTAAGAATTTTTCTCTGGAAAAAGAAATTCTTCATGCATGTATATCGTAATGAGAGATTGTAAATCGCCTGCTTTTGATTGATAAATACAACCTGAACAGTGACTGAAGATTTTAAAATATTGGTTATTACCTGTGAAAAAATAAAAATAAAAACAAATCGACTGCATTTACTTGGAGTAGTAAATAAGTATTTTTACCAACCTACATTATGCCGGTTTTATTTCCTTTGCCAAGAAAAAAAAGGACGGCTTGAAAGGGCGTTTGAACCGGAAATTCGAGGAGCTGGCAAGAGATTAAAAGGGCCGTGTGGAGTTTAATGTTTTGGGGTCAAACTGCGCTGAAATTGAAACTAACAACTTTTTCTGGTACGATATATTCTTAGACCGACACCAAGAAAAATATATCAATCAAGTGATATTCTCGAAGGAAGATCAAACCAAAATCGATTCTGAACGACTTTTCCAAGACAAAAAGAAAGAACTTGAAAATTGGCCCAATTTGTTCAAGTTGCGATCCGTTTCCATCCTGGCCATCCGCAGTCAAAAGTACTTATTTGTCGTTGCATTGCATTGCATTGTACTATTATTTTGGGTTTTCATTATTCATTATTATTTTTTTTAAGCAACACTTAAAATAGATGACACAGTCAATTTGACTTGTTCATCCGGCGAATGAAACCCGAGTTTGATTGACACAAAGTAGGCAGACTAGACAAAAGACAAAGATTAACTGATTAAGTTAATCGTAATGTATTTAACCCATTCGCTCCTACACCGGCCAAAACCGGCCGTACAAGACTCCACTGCTTTAAAAAATTGCAACTTTCTCAATCGCGCGAACATTGCCCTAACTAACAGTTGTGAGCACTGACTAGAAAGTCCCTCAAATTGAGATACCCAATAAACACAAAAAAGTCAGCGATTTTTGCAGAATATAAGCGTTTGAATTTGGACAATAACAAAAATGACCGTTTTTAACGTCATAGAAAAACAACAAAAATCACGTTTTGCCTTTAGTTTTTTTTATTCAAATCATTGTGGCAAACCCAAAAGTCAACATTCACAGCAAAATTCAGTCCTAGTCCTAGCTTAGCAGCGAATTCTTTCGCTCTTATTCGTTGCTCGGGCCCAGCTACAGCCTCTCGTTCTAGTGCAAACTGACCTTGCCTCGATTTTCAACATCACCACCGCACCGCATGCTAGGAAATAACAAGATTTTTCGACAGCGTTCCTTCCGTCCTCCACACATTTCATATACAGCTATTTCAATTAACGTTGTCGGATCAAAAAGGCGAAAAGCCAAGACCGCAAGGAAGTATGGGATTGTTATGCAATGGCTTTTTACCACTACCCATACTACCCTGCGGTCTTGGCTTTGAGCTTTCATCCGACAACGTTAATTGAAATAGCTGTATATACTAAGTCCACAGCCACTCTGACCCACCGCCGAAATTTCGCGCTTTTTGTGTTCTCCTGTGGTTGCAACTTCCAAAATATGCGGTAGGTCGAGAAATTCATCCAGAGGCGAGTCCCAAAGCTACTTCGTTTCCAGGCGGCCATTTTTCCAGTTCAACGAGCAACGAGCCAAATAGACCAATTCCGATATATTAAAATTCATACTTGGCTCCGAGGCTTAGGGGAATAAAACAAAAGAAATCACATCGAGGTTCAGGTATGAATAATTTATTTCTTTTGTTTTATTCCCCTAAGCCTTGGAGCCAAGTATGATTTTTAATATATCGGAATTGGTCTATTCGTAAACGAAGTACAACTCCTAACTCGCTTCGTTGAGAAAGTGGACTCTGAATTACCTTCAAACTTAATGATGCTCATCAGGCAGCTACTAAAGATGAAAAATGGCTGTGAACTTACCAAGAATCGTAGATAATTCATATTGGACCCTTTATTGCAAATCAACCAAGCAAAGTGAGAACGTCACAATGACGTTTCCAGTAAACTCGAGCCTTCAGTGTTTTAGAACAGCAGCACTTTCAATGGTAACTTTAAAATGGAGTCACGAAATCCTATGGGGCGTGTGTATGCAGGACATCGCTCAAAAACGTAAAAATTCTCAGGAGTGAATGGGTTAAGTAAGACAGACGATATATATTCATTTTAATAATTTTATTCTTTTTTTTGGTTGTAGAGCGTTTGATATAAAAAAGGTTAGTTTACATAATTGTTGATCGTTTCATTGTATAATTATAGTTTACAAGGCTTTCAAAATGGTAAACATTTTTTCCCATTAAGTAACCTGAGTAACCATGTCGACTGGCGGTGAGTTGAATTAAAGATTATTCAATTATTTATCATTTACATGCCAAGAAAAACAACTAATATAATTAGCAAAACAAACATTGATCCACAATTAATGAATTCGACAAAACAGTGTTGCAGCAATTTTCATCTCGATTCCTAGTCCTGTGATAAAACTAACCAACTGTAAACAAACGCAACAAAAAAGCACCTTTATTTGAGAGCCACAATTCGAAAGGGACATTGTTTAATCAGAGATTATCTGTAATAAAGTTATTTAAGTTACTTTAGTCGTTGTGATACCCATAGTATCTTTAATGTTAAACATTTATAACAATGCTAATTAATATCGTCTCGTGTAATTTATCAATTGCCTGTATGGTTAATAATGCAGTATCATCGGTAAAAAATGTCTCTATTCATTTCTAATGAAAGTTTAATGATTTCGATTTATGGCTTCTCCTTCCAAAGCGCATTTCAATTTTACGGGTGTTACAAAAGAAAACAGAAAAAATAGAACAAAATTATAATTGTAATAAAAAGTGTAACAATCCAGTTTGTAGCTTTTACAAAAATGCTGAAATATTTCGATTAAACTCATTCAAACAACACTCTTTCCTGTGCTAGCAATGCACGCCATCCTCACGTGACCCCTATAAAAACAAATATGATCATGCGCCGGATGGTAAAATCAATCTATCTGCTCAAGTCAGACTCATTTCAGTGCACTGGACTAATATATTTTCTGACATCTCAAAGTGATGCTTATAAAAGTCTGGCGTAACAATGACCACACATAAACGTAATGCATAAACGTTGTCATAGAAAATACAAAACACCAAATAGACATTAATTACCTTAAAGATATTCGCAGAGAATAAAAGAAATGAAATTGTTAAAAGATAGAAAAATATTCATTCCTGAGATAAAAATTGGTTAATAAAAATCGTAGTAGATCTTCATTTATAATTCAACACATTGATACACTGCCCAAATATGGTCAAAAAGTTTTCGAAATACGCTATGTCTACATGAGGTATATCCAACGATGGAGGTAAATTTCGCATTTTGACAAGAGAATGCAAAAATGACGGACCGGCCTTGATATTTTTTCTTCAAATTGTGCTTTGTTATCAATGTGTTGAATTATAAAACTATTATTGCGCTCAAGCTTGTGCGATATCGCCTAATTTTAGTCGACTCGGCCTTTGGCCTCGTCGGCTAAGAATTAGGCGATATCACGCGTGCTTTCGCGCTATAATAGTTAATTATTCACTAATATCGCAACAAAAGAGAAATATGTTTGTAATAACGTCAAAGTTCATACAGCACTCTCCTGTACTCTATTACAACGATAAAACTTTGATCAAACTTATCCAAGTAATTACTAACTCACTTGGTCAGAGACGGGTCTTCTCTCCCTGAATTAATTCAAAATAACATTGCAATAATTTGGATCACTTTTCGAAAATTGAACCGCGAATTTTTTGCTTTCGGTATTTTGCGAACCTGAATATTGGCTGGATAAACGTTGTCATAGAAAATATTTCTATCAAATAAACAATTCTTTTGGTAAGGGTATAATATATGGCGCATTTCTATTATGGGCAGGTAAATTTCCGAAGGAAAACACAATAATTTGTCTGAATGGGTTTAAAGAATGAACTTAAGTACGTTCAGAAATTCGTACTGTGATCGGTTTGGTTTTGTAGCAAAATATATGTTTATTTAATATTAAACTCATATAGTATTTGCTTTTCTTGTCTGTTATGTCATGCCCTAGCTAGTAGGAGGTAATATCAGTTTGTCGTCTGCTCGCAGGCGTTCGTCATTAATACGTAGTTTTAATAGTTCCTGTGCCATGTGACTTTTTTCTTGAAGAACCATGAATACTAGGAACATTCCTTCTTTACTTGGTTTGATCAACAAGAACTTCGGGAAATTTTCACTCCGGTATTTATATACAAAGAGGTAAGCTGTTGGTATTCATTAACATTGTTTCGATACAATTTGAGTTTAAACCACTTTAGAGGCATGTTGTACCGACGAAACCTGCTTTACAAAGAATTCGTCAACACTGTTTGTTGGTTGGAGTGCATTTCAAAAACGTTTCAACTTTCTTTTTCCCTTTTACGTTATCAGATTTAAGGAGTACAGATTAAAAAGCTCATGAACTAACATTTCTCCATTTTAAAAATATAACGCTAAGGTCGTGATTAAATTTTTCAGACGTAAAGGAAATAGTTCACTTTTCTTCCTTTATTTCCAAGAATTAAACCTTCTGAGTCGTCAGTGTAATGCGATTCTAACTTTTGCGTTTGTGGATTAAATTCTAAAGTGTGACCATTCAAACGAAACAGTGTGACCATTCAAATGAACGCTCGTAGCAGTTTTTTATGAAACTGAAATTCGGTCTCGATCTTCCCTTAGTGACTGTGGATCGTTTTGAAAACCGGATTCGATTTTTCTAACCGTGTAAACATCGACACCGCGTCGTTTTGGAAACAGTCGCTTCATTCGATCGAAAAGAGGTTGTTTTTCTTTTAAATATTTCTAACTTTTGCGTTTGTGGATGAAATCCTAAAGTGTGACAATTCAAACGAAAGCTATGAGTAGTACTGTACTGTAATGCTATTTATTATGCTGGGCCGAGCTGTTCAAAGCCCGATTAGCACTAATCCTGGATTAACTGTCAACAGAACATATGTGTTGTCATGGTAATTAACCCTGGATTAGCGCTAATCGTCCTTCGAACAACCTCGGCCCAGTACATTAACAAGGAAGTCTAAGGGGCCGATTACATGGCGAATTTCAGCCCGGTTGACCGGGCTGAGATTTCAGCCCGGCTTCCGAAATAAATCCTCTTAAAATGAAGTAAGCGATTACATGAACAAAATTTCAGCCCGGGCTGAAAATTCCAGCCCGGTTTCAGAAACCGGGCTGGAATTTTCAGTTCGGCCAAACGGGCTGAAATTCGCCATGTAATCGCATCAGAATTTCAGCCCGGGCTGAAAAGTGAATTTCGGCATGCGCAGTGACGCCATTTTGATTCTCGTTATCAATCTTCCCGCACAATTTCAAACTTGGCGCCCGGGCTGAAATCTCAGCCCGGGCTGAAATTTGTCATGTAATCACAACGAAATTTCAGCCCGGTTGACCGGGCTGAAATCTCAGCCCGGGCTGAAATTCGCCATGTAATCGGCCCCTAACTTTTGAGTTTAACACAACAGTGTGACCATTCAAATGAACGCTCGAAGCAGTTTTTCATGAAACTGAAATTTGGTCTCGATCTTCCCTTAGTGATTGTGGAGCGTTTTGAAAACCGGATTCGATATTTCCTACCGTGTAAACATCGAAACCGCGTCGTTTTGGACACAGTAGGGACTTTAAGCACCGGGAACCGGAACGGCAACGGTGACCTCGAAACCGAGAAAAGACTGGGCAGAGAACGCGGTCTCGGCGCGAAGTTACAAATAAACCAGCTACAGAACCGCAACGTTTGCCAAAATGTGCAGCTCGGTAGAGGCGGCTCTTTTCCGAAATGTGCTCGCTAAATGAGGTTAGGGAAATGCTTCTCATAAGCCGTGTCAAGAAAATGATCAACGACGGGCAGTATATGCTCTTGTACGATTTGAACACGTCCAATAAACTTGACCTGCCGTACGATTCTTACGACTGTTTTGACTTCGATGTTCTTGAGGACGATTCGTACGGGAGTCCAAAACTTTCGTCAATTTTCGATGTTATTCTTCACTTTTGTTGATCCACAATATTAAATGCTCGTTTAGTTTTACGAAGCGCTTCTGGTAAGCGATGTTGATTTGGCTCAGACTAATTTGCGAGCGAGCGACTCATTTCGTGACAATTAACCCCAAAGAATACTCCCGTACGGCCAACTTCGATTTGCTATTCGTACGGGAGTCCGAAAACTTTCGACAATTTTCGATGTTATTCTTCACTTTTGTTGATCCACAATGAAGATCACCTTTTGCCGTACATGAGTGATTCTTTTCGATTCTTTTTATTATTATATGTTTCATTATCAATAATTTGAGTGTCTGGGACATCTAACAAGTTAAGTGTCAAAAAATTAATTCAAATTGTTATAATATATCTGGACATACAAACCAGTTCTTCTCTGTTAACTAAACCACTTGTGAGCAAGGAAAGGTAGTCTCAATGGAAGAAGCGTTGGAAGCAAAAAACCCAATAACAAGATTCCCGTATGAATAACAATAACAAGTTTATAGCGTACGGGAGTACATGGCGATGACACATAAACGAGATTCCTTCGCGTAGCTGAATAAACATCGCTCACAAGAAGCGCTTCGTGAATATAAACAAACGTACAATATTATGGATCGGCAAAAGTGAAGAATAACATCGAAAATTTTCGAAAGTTTTGGACTTCCGTACGAATAGCAAATCGAAGTTGGCCGTACGGGAGTATTTTTTGACGCGAACATTTCTTAAGCGTCACGAAATGAGTCGCTCGCTCGCAAATTAGTCTGAGCCAAATCAACATCGCTTACCAGAAGCGCTTCGTAAAACTAAACGAACATTTAATATTGTGGACCACCAAAAGTGAAGAATAACCTCGAAAATTGTCGAAAGCTTTGGACTCCCGTACGAATAGCAAATCGAAGTCCGCGTACGGGTGCCGTACGAATAGCCACTGCGTTAATTTTAATAAATTTAGCAAAGAAACGTAGTTCTAAGTTTACAAGTTGTAGTGAATTACCACCTCTTTCTCAAAGAGCGTACAGAAGCACCAAATTGACCTAAATGAAGCAATAAATATCGTTTCCTATTTCTGTATAGTCTTCTTAAACAACATTAAGTGTATTATATCAAAAACAGACTGGATAAAACCAAAGAAAGATGAGGAATATATACTCACGTTTTCACACGACGGCAAACCTTGCTATCTGACGTCGGGCCCGGGAAGAGAACGTCTAGATATTTCCCGCCAAACATGCGCAATGCGTCATTTGGGTTTTCCCTGACAGTTTTCGCGTCGCCGTTGCCGTTCCGGTTCCCGGTGCTTAAAGTCCCTAGTCGCTTCATTCGATCGAAAAGCGGTTGTTTTTCTTCTAAATATTTGTAGTTTATAGCCACCCAGTTACTTTCTTTTTTCGTCAATTGAAACGCACAGTTTTTATGCGGTTTTAGAGGAGTGATTTCGTGTTCTGAAACCACGTCCGTGTTTATTAAAAGCAATGAGTACCACCGCCGTCACAGAACAACAAGCTTTCCAAGATGGTTCAATTCGAAACCAAACTAGAGCGACAGTTTTAGACTCTCGTTGTTGTTTCGGCTCGATACCCATAAATTTGCCGCAACTAAAATTCTGGACACTTACCTCTTAGCCTATCCATTGCGGTAAAACCTCGAAGCAATAACTATAAGCTTCAACCAAGAATTAAACGGGATCAAATTCACCAAAGCGGTTTTTGTGTGCATCAGCAGTTTTTTTTACGAGTTCCATGGCGGCTGCCACGTTTTTGGCGGGAAAATTTCGCGCCAAATATGGCGGGCCGATTTATGGCGCTCGCAAATGAAGTAGTCTGTTAGATTGGAATTACGAAACAAAAAATGAATCTTGATGTGCAACACACTAACAAACTCGCAAGGTATGTTTTAATTTACTCAAAATTTTTCGAATTCTCTGTATTTTTTCATACGTCACACACCAGGGAATAAACAAACAAAACCCTTCGATATCATTAGGGCGGATATATCGTATATTTGCCCTGATATCATACAGGACAGTGCGGGAAGCTTCGAGAAAGTACTTAAGTAGGGAGTCTAATATCACTTGACAATATTAACACATTATGAAGAAGAGAGGTGAATATAATAACTAATATAAATAAAAGGGAGGAAAACGTGTTTTATTTTTTATTCCAACGGCAATGTAGTACTACAAATACTCCAAAAGACCGTGATTTACATATTATCAAAAGACAAAATGAAAAAAAAAAGAAAAAAGAGAACAAGATTACAACACTCGATACTAGCACTGTTAAAACTAAAAAAGGCACAGCTTCTGAAGGATCTCTGCTGAATCCTTTCAAGTTATGGTTTCTGATTGAAAACGTGTTGTTACCTGGCTACTCCCCCCCCCCCAGACATCAATGAATTTGCACGTCGTCTGCGCCTTAAAGAATACTTTCACCCAACAAATGACCCCTTCCCCACCGCCGCCCGTACCGATGAAGTCAATCCACGTTTTAGATGTAAGGCCGGACGTGGACTCCCCCGAGCGGAAGAGACGCAGCCCTCGATACCTATATCAACGCCGTCGAATGCGACATCATGTCTTCAAAACCCTCCAAAATAAACAACAACTTATCCAAGGAAGAACGCAATGCCCTCTCAAACCTCAGGAAACGTTCAGATATAGTGATTAAACCAGCAGACAAGGGCTCAGGAACCGTAATAATGGATTACTCTTGGTATATCAATGAATGCTATAGACAACTCAACGACCATAAGTACTACCAGAAACAACCAACTGACTTAACAAAAAGAATACAGGAACGTGTCAAAGAATACCTTAACCGCCTACACAAAGATGATTTAATCGACGATGACACATTCAAATACCTCACTTCCAATCCCGACCCTAAGGCTGGTCGCTTCTACATTCTTCCTAAAATCCATAAGAAAGGCAACCCTGGACGTCCTATCATATCTAGCAATAGCCATCCTACAGAGCGAATTTCTGAATTTGTCGACCACCACCTCAAATCCCTCGTACAGTCTTTTCCCTCTTACATCAAACATGGATACTACACACTTTCTTCTTCAACTTGAACAAATGGGACCTCTACCGGACAACGCCATTCTTGTCACCCTTGATGTCTCTTCACTATACCCTAACATTCCTCACAATGAAGGCATCGAAGCTTGCCGCCATTTCCTTGACACCCGTCGAAACAAAACACTACCTACTGAACGCATCTGTTATCTCATAAGAATGATACTTGGCATGAACAATTTTTCCTTCAACAATGAGCATTTCTTACAAATTCACGGAACTGCAATGGGAACTCGTATGGCACCCTCATACGCAAACTTATTCATGGGCAAATTTGAACAACACGTTATCGACAACGCCCCCTTCAAGCCCCTCGTCTGGCGTAGATTCACAGACGACATCTTCATGGTTTGGACAGAAGGAGAGGAGAAACTTAAGACCTTCATCGGATACTTAAATTCCACCCACTCCAACATCAAGTTTACCCATGAATATTCAGTTTCTTTGCATCAGTCCCTACCCTTCCTAGATGTACTGGTACACCTCAGCAACAACCAAATCCACACTGATCTACATACAAAACCCACTGACAAACATCAGTACCTTCTCAAGTCTTCCTGTCATCCTAACCACACCAAGAAAACATCCCATTCAGCCTCCTTCTCCGAATACGCCGCATATGTTCCGCCGACACCTTCTTTGATCAACGTAGCAAAGAACTTGTAAATTATCTTATAAAACGAGGGTACAGCCGACCCTCCCTACAAAGAGCCGTAACCAGAGTCCGCGCCATCCCACGGCACGAAACACTCAAGCAACAGGAACACACAAATTCTACAACAGATCGCACGCCATTTGTTATCACCTTCAACCCCGCTCTTCGTAAAATATCTTCAGTCCTAAAAAAACACCTTACCATCCTTCAATCCTCCCCTAACTGCAAAGACGCCTTCCCTATGCCGCCAGTTACTGCTTACAGACGTCACGCAAGCCTTCGTGACCTTTTGGTACATTCCACGCTCCACAATAATACACCTCACACGCAACAACCTGCCGGAGTTTATAGATGCAACCATCCACGCTGCCTCACCTGTCCTTTTCTCCAAGAAGGCCAAACAAATTACATCTTTACCGCAACTAATGAACAAAGAAAAATCAGTGACAACTTATCCTGCGAATCCAAAAATCTTATCTACTTAAATGAATGTAAGAAATGTAAATGCCAATACATAGGAGAGACCAAACGGCAACTTAATGAACGATTTGGAGAACACCGCCGTTCCATCATTAACCATCATCAACTCAGCGATCCCACTCCTGTCTCCCTACATTTCAATCAAGCTGGACATTCAATCAATGATGTTATTCTAATCCCACTTGAACTCATACGTAGCAACCGTGACGCAGTGAGAAAGGCGAGAGAGGCTCATTTTATAATACACAAAGGGAAAACGTTATCTCCTCTAGGAATAAATAGACGTGACGAAGCTCATTGACATACGACACCTAGTCTCCAACACCAATAACAATCTATTGTTTTTATTTTCATAATTTTAAACTCTTATTTGTAACGAGCTTTTAGTTTTATCTTCATTTTTCTGTTAGCCCCTGAAGAAGGTTTGTTTTCAAACCGAAATATTGGGCAAATTTGTTTGAATATATATATTTTGTTTTATTCTTTTGTTTACTCTTTCATCGCCTTGCCGTAAGGATCAGTTTGCCGTTTTCTGATTTTATATGGTCTTGTGAGTCTTATGATCTTAATCAGCGGCAAATCTAAGAGATGATCCCATGGGTCCGCCCCCGCCCCCCCTCATTATTTTTTGAAGAAACAAATGACCAACACCCACCCCCCCGTCTTCAGTTGAACATTGAAAAACGTGTTGCGCAATAAGTAACGAGGTTAAAAATCAGCGTTTAATGTTAGAACTAATATTCAGAATTGTTTTCTTTTTCTTTTTTCAGAATAATGATGATTTTCAGCGTATTTTATTTCTTTGGTTTCCTTGTTGGAACATCGCTCGCTCGACCCTCTAAAATCCAGGAAGATGGTTTAACATCGAATCCCGGAGACCAAATCGTCATAATGCCAAAATCAGAGCTACGTAAGCAGTTGTGCCGAACACTCCCCTTTAATCAGACAATCAAAGTAACGGGCTGTTTGCCAGTGCAAGTTATGAACAATTTTTGCTATGGCCAGTGTAATTCGTTTTACATTCCTAACCATGAATCAGAGCAGCCATTGTTGAAGTCCTGCACCAGTTGCCTGCCTCAGCGATCTTACATGAAATCTGTAACTCTTCGTTGCCCCTCGCTTCCGATCAATTTTCGAAAGCACAAGTATCTATACCACAAAAGATGTCGGTGCCCCAAGTCGATTTAGCGACGAACTAACAAAGAAGAACCGCAACCTAATCGGAAAACTGACGAAGTTGTTCAAGATTTGCTTGCAGACAACTGACAAATTAACCGTTGTACTAACGAATATTGACACTGAGTAGTCAGAGAGTAAAGTAAAACTCGATAAAACATGTAAGTGTTTATCAGGACACACAAAGAATTTTTCTCTGGAAAAAGAAATTCTTCATGCATGTATATCGTAATGAGAGATTGTAAATCGCCTGCTTTTGATTGATAAATACATACTGAACAGTGACTGAAGATTTTAAAATATAGGTTATTACGTGTGAAAAAATAAAAATAAAAACAAATCGACTGCATTTACTTGAGTAGTAAATATGTATTTTTACCAACCTAGATTATGCCGGTTTTATTTCCTTTGCCAAAAAAAAAGGACGGCTTGAAAGGGCGTTTGAACCGGAAATTCGAGGAGCTGGTAAGAAATTTAAGGGGCCGTGTCGTGGGGATTTTAAATAATGTTTTGGGGTCAAACTGCGCTAAAATTGAAAGTAACAACCTTTTCTGGTACGATATAATCTTAGACCGACACCAAGAAAAATATATCAATGAAGTGATATTCTCGAAGGAAGAGCAAATCAAAATCGATTCTGAACGACTTTTCCAAGACAAAAAGAAAGAACCTGAAAATTGGCCCAATTTTTTTTCAAGTTGCGATCCGTTTCCATCCTGGCCATCCGCAGTCAAAAGTACTTATTTGTAGTTGCATTGCATTGCACTGTACTATTAGAGCAGTTTTCAATTGAGTGTCGTAAAACCAAAACCAACGTAATTACTCTGACCAATCACAACAGTCGTAAACAATCCAATGAACCAATCAGAGCTCGAAGCAATTACATGTCGGCGGCGCCAAGCGCGGGAAAACGCGTGCGAGCAAGTCACGATTGGTTTTGGTTTTACTTCTGATTGGTCGAGAAAGTGGCGCGCGATTTTTTAGCCAATCACAAAGCGTAGCAATGCAAAACCAAAGCAATTGTGTAATTACTTTCGACACTCAATTGAAAATTGCTCTATTTTGGGTTTTCATTGATGAAAATGTCTTGTCTTTAAAAAAAAAAAAAAAAAAAACACTAAAAATAGATGACACAGTCAATTTAACTTGTTCATCCGGCGAATGAAACTCGAGTTTGATTGACACAAAGTAGGCAGACTAGACTATAGACAAAGATTAACTGATTAAGTTAATCGTAATGTATTTAAGTAAGACAGACGATATATATTCATTTAAATAATTTTATTCTTTTTTTGGTTGTAGAGCGTTTGATATAAAAAAGGTTCGTTTACATAATTGTTGATCGTTTCATTGTACAATTATAGTTTACAAGGCTTTTAAAATGGTAAACATTTTTTCCCATTAAGTAACCTGAGTAACCATGTCGACTGGCGGTGAGTTGAATTAAAGATTATTCAATTATTTATCATTTACATGCCAAGAAAAACAACTAATAATTAGCATAGCAAACACTGATGCACAATTAACGAATTCGACATAACAGTGTTGCAGCAATTTTCATCTCAATTCCTAGTTCTGTGATAAACCTAACCTATAATCAACTGTAAATAAACGCAACGAAAAAGCTCCTTTATTTGAGAGCCACAATTCGAAAGGGACAATGTTTAATCAGAGATTATCTGTAATAAAGATATTTAAGTTACTTTAGTCGTTGTGATACCCATAGTATCTTTAATGTTAAACATTTATAACAATGCTAATTATCGTCTCGTGTAACTAATCAATTGCCTGTATGGTTTATAACGCAGTATCATCGGTTAAAAATGTCTCTATTCATTTCTAATGAAAGTTTAATGATTTCGATTTATGGCTTCTCCTTCCAAAGCGCATTTAAATTTTACGGGTGTTACAAAAGAAAACATAAAAAATAGAACAAAATTATAATTGTAATAAATAATATACATGAAAAAATTACTCGATTCTGATTGGCTAAGAGCAGTGCAGTTCAAGTGTAACACCAGTGCAAAACGTGTAACACCAGTGCAAATTACAAATCGAAAAAAAAATTTTTTTTTCTTTTTTTTGGCCAAAAAAATTCCAAAAAAAAATGTTTGCAAAAAAAAAAAAAATTCCAAACAAAAATGGATGCAAATTTTTTCATGTATAATTATTAATAAGTAATCAAACGGTTTTCTCGTTCAATTTCGGATTAATTTGCACTTTTGAGTTTTTCAAAAAGCTCAAATTGCACTCGCCGAAGCGGCTCGTGCAATTTTGAGCTTTTTGAAAAACTCACTCGTGCAAATTAATCCCAAATTGAACTCGAAACCGTATGATTACCTATACTAGTGTAACAATCCAGTTTGTCTGTTTGTGTAACGATCCAGTTTGTAGCTATTACAAAAATGCTTAAATATTTCGATTAAACTCATTCAAACAACACTCTTCCCTGTGCTAGCAATGCACGTCATCCTCACGTGACCCCTAGAAAAACAAATTCCCTCTATATCGATATGATGATACGCCGGATAGTAAAATCAATCTATTTGCTCAAGTGAGACAAAGGGTTACGTTACATGGGCAGCGCTTGGCGAAAACCAGAAAAACCACTGTGGTACAGTGGAACCAAAGAAACTTTGGAATCAACTCAAGAACAACGCTGTCAATCATTAGATGCTTTTTGGCGAACGTTTTCCATCAGTGACATCACGATCAATGACAGCTGTCATATCTGGTGACAGGAAAGCCTTTCTAACGTGTGGCGCTTGTCCACGTCGAAGTACGTCCTGAAAACAATAGAAAAGTTCAAATTGGTATTTTATGCAAATGATTTTCTTGGCTGTCGACAGTCCCTTATTTCTGGTGTTGGCGAGATCGATCCTTGAAAGTTACGGCGTGCTATTCTTATATTCACTTATGAAATACTTCATATTTGACTTGACAGAGTTATTTGTCATTGTCATATTTCTTCATATGTGACAGAATTATGTGTGTTTAAGTTATTGTGAACTTTTATAGATGAGGCCACTTAATGATGCCTATCATAGAGTAACGTGGCCCCCTCTGCGTGCGATCTTTGACATGCTCTAAAGTATGTTTATTGACATGAAAGTAAGTAATGAGCAGTACGTTTTTGTGGTGCTGTTTATTTGCTGCACAAGATGGTTCTAACTTCTGAGCATGTGGTTGAAATCCTAAAGTGACCATTCAAATGAAAGATATTGAGCAGTACTTTCCTGTGGCATCATTTACTATGCTGTACAAGATGGTTCTAACATTTGAGTCTGTTGATAAAATCCTAAGCTGGCCATTTCGTGTCGCGTTATTTCCGTATCACACCACGTGGTTATCTTAAGAACGATACCTGATTGTTTAACTTAAATCTCGCGGCTATAGGAACAAGAATAAAATAACCTTCACAGCATGGGCCCAAACTAAAAATAGATTTCAAACAATTATGGGTCACGGGAATCTCTCTTACTAATGTTCTCTTGGAGAGCAATTGTGACGTGTGTAGCTCTACTTACATTGCTAGCGCCTGGACCAATATAACCTCCCGAATACGTGCGTGCCATCCCATAATCCAGCGGTTGCCTCGCCGTGTACGGATCGTAGTAGCGCTCAGTCATGATTGTTGCACGTGGAAGGTCACGTGGTTCGCCGTAGCCACCCTCTCCAGTGAGAGCCTGAAAATTAGGAAGGGTGAAAACAAATGATTTTTTTTGAAAACTGATAAACGAAAATTGGAAATCACTTGGAGAAAATTCACTTGTTTGAAACAAGTCCAACATTTATTGATGCTATAAGGACTTATATGAGACGAGTCTGATTTTTCATGTCGTATTTACCTGTTTAAGCTGTCGCTGTAGACCAGAGACAGTAGCTTGGGACTCTTGAAGCTCTCTCTTGAGTCGTTCTTTTTGTGTATTTAGGTGTTCTCTCTCTGATCTTTCTTTTTTGAAATCATCTTCATAGACTTTTAGCTGTGAAGAAAACTTTGGGTAAATAACATGCTACACAAGTGCTTCTTTGTCATATAAACCTTTTCACTCTCAAGTTTGGAGAAGGGATGAATTCCCGTGAAATGGGTGCGACATTGCGCCCAACATAGTTACAACGTGTGTCCACAGAAAACTCACACGTGATTGTTTGAAACGCAAACTTGATTCCTTGAAACGTAAACTTGATTCTATAAAACGCACTTTGATTCTATGAAACGCAAACTTGATGCTACAAAAGTTAAACGTTACCAATATTCTTTTAAACGCAAATTTGATTATCCAAAAATACTAAATTGATTCTTTGAACGTTTGTGTTTTCATAACATCAAGTTTGCCTTACAAAGAATCAAGATTTTGTTTGAAAGATTCAAGTTTACGTTTTCTGTTACGGAGCCTCATAGGACACGGTACCTTTGTATCCAGACACTCAGCAATTTCTCGAGTGAATATCGTTAATCTTCATGCAGCATTCATACGAAGCTGATTAGCTATGAAGAGACTATTTTGTACCTGTGCCCTCAAGAGTTGAATTTCCTCGTGCGGTCTCAAGTTGTAACCCTGCGCCTGACCAACGTGCACGTGACTCACTTGCAATGAGAGGCGCTGATTCTCGGCTTCAAGGCTGAAGAAAAGAAGGACACAAGTCAGTTAATAGTTAACTACTTTTTTTCGATTCATTTTAAGCTTCTTGGCCTCCAATAACACTATGTATTTCCTGACAAGTGCTCATCTCTGATCAAATTTACTGTAAAGCCTCTCATCTTAGTTTAAAATTCACAACGCTTTAATCTCGAAAGAAAGGAAACTAATGCAATGAGCAATCTCGTTCCGTTCGTCATCACCAAAGAAGCTGAACCTCTGGTCTAAACTATCTGAAGACGGCAACTGATTGGCTACTATATTTTCTGCTGACCTAAGGCGCGCGGGCTCTGGGGATTAAGATAAGTATTCTCTATTTTCGAATTGCCCATAATACACTTTGTTTGCCCTCCCAAATTTTGCATAAACTATTGTTTGTAAATGCTCTTGGGAGGACTGCATATTCCCAAGAGCATTTCAAAACAATAGTTTATGCAAAATTTAGAGGGCAAACAAAGTGTATTATGGGCAATTCGAAAATAGAGAATACTGACTTACCGCTGTGCAATACTCTCCAGTTCTTTACATCTGGTTTCCAATGTCGCAACTTCTTGTACGAGGTTATGAATCTGCTCTTCCTGTTTTCTCTTGATTCTTACTAAGTCTAGGGTTTCGATCCGCTTCGCGTTAGCATCCAGTACTCCCCACTCGGGTGCTCTTTGTACATTTGCAAATGGAGCAGTAGGGAGGACTGGGGAGGTTTGACTACTCATTGAAAATCCGTGTGGGGGTGGAGGAGGGGGGAAACTTTCTTGTGAATGCAAAGAAAGGCTTTCCTCTCTGGAAAGAACAGAGTTAAACGCCTGAGGTGGTAGCAGTTCAGGAAGTGTTTCGTGTGACGTGGAAATGTTTACTTCTGGAGGAACTTGATTTTCTGGTTGAGTGTAGTTTTCGTGGCACGGCTCGGAAGTCTGAAAAAAGAACAAAATTGATGCTACAATCAATAGAGAGAGGCGTAGAATTGAAATGTGTGTAAAGCCTGAGCCAAATGCATGGGAACGAGAGTGGGCGAGAGTTCAAACTCATTGAGAGCACATGAGAGTCAACGAGATTGCACGAGAGTTGATGCGAAACGAGAGCAACAGTTTGAATTCCCACTGACACCAATTAAAATATGGGTTCATTCAAAAAAGAATCGCTCAGGGTGCACACGTTTCAGGCCAAGCGAGTGCTAGTTTAAACTCTCGTTCTCGTTTTGTCCGGGCTTAAAATAACGAAATTTTAACAATTCTAACCCGATATAAAATTATCAGGAATAAAGAGGAATCGTGCTTAAAATTGTCCGGCCGGCTAATATAAATAGCTACATGAAAATGACGCAACTAGCTCTATCCCGCTAAAGATAACGACTACGTACTTAAGCATTTTAACAGCAGTATATCAGCAAGTTTAAGTAGCATTTCAGTAAGTTTAAGTAACTTGTGGTGAGCCACAGAACTGAGACTCTCTGGAATGCGGCTAAAAAGGCTCTGAACCAATTATCAAACAATATATGGACATTCTTTTCATTGGCACGAAAACTGATTTATAATCAACTCACGTCCTTAATCATTTCCCCTAAGCTATCTGTACAAGCGCTGAAAATCCATTTATTTTGTCGTGGAGTTGTTATTGCTGGGTCGTTTCCGCCACTGTCAGTCATGTAAAAGCGAATTTTTACCCGTGTTGCACATGCAACAATGTTACGAGCACGTTCAAGACGAACAAGCGCAACATGACAACAGCAATGTTGTATAATGGTGCATGGACATAACATCGTGCTACATGTTGCAACAGAGTGGTCATACAGACGCAACATGTTGCAACAGAGTGGTCATACAGACGCAACAGGTTGCCCTCAACAATATTGCATGAAATATCGCGTCTGCTTAACCGGGGGTTTAACCAGGGTGACTGCATTGTTATCGAGATTCTGCTTTGCTGAGTTTGCCAAACTTCAGTTAGTGGTTACTGTGGAAGATTCATTGAACCTAACTGACAACTTAACACGTCACAGATTTGAACGCCAGCGTCCTGACAACCGCTAAACAACTCAAACACAGCTGAGACGAAGGTCACTGTCAGCCTGACCTGAAATAAATTCACTTTTTAAAAAGCCTAATTTGTCGGATGAGCTTACAGTTTGTGCGGGTTGACATTACTTGATTAGGACGAAGTATAAATTAACAAAAATACGCGTTAGAAGAATTCGCCAGGCCCCGGCGGATCCGCCAGACCCGAACCGCGAATTTGCGTACCCGGAAGAAGGAAACTACCCTGAGTGACAGAGGCATTCTTTCGTCGATTGAAGCACTGTGATTTTAGACAAGAGTGTTATTTTGTAACAGCTTCGAGTTCTGCTGATGTGCGCCGAATGTCAGTCCGAAACACTATGATTGCAACCCTAATCAGTGTCCGCAGATGAACAGTGTGACCATTCAAATGAAAGATATTGAGCATTACTTTCGTGTGGTTATGTTTATTATGCTGTACAAGGTGGTTCTTACTTTTGAGTTTGTGGATGAAATCCTAGCGTGACCATTCAAGTGAAAGCTACTGAGCAGTACTTTCCTGTGGTACTGTGTGTTATGCTGTACAAGGTGATTCTAACTTTTGAGTCTGTGGATGAAATCCTACAGTGTGACCATTCAAATGAAAACTACTGAGCAGTTCTTTCCTGTGGTACTGTTTATTATGCTGTACAAGGTGGTTTTAACTTTTGAGTCTGTGTATGAAATCCTAAAGTGTGACCAAATAAAAGCTACTGAGCAGTACTTTCCTGTGAAATTGTTTATTATGCTGTGAAAGGTGGTTTTATCTTCTCCTAAGTCTGTGGATGAACAGAGTGTTCATTCAAATGAACGTTCTTCATTTGTACTTTCCAATATCACTGTTTCTTTGTTTCAGGGTTATCACTGCAGCATCAAGCACAAAATATTCATTTTCCTTTTCCCTTATCGATCACTCTGCATTTCTTTAAAAGTTACAGAAAAAAGTTTAGTGATATATCAATATATTAACAATCAATTGTCCTAGACACCGCTTCTCTTGAAAACACATCGTCGCTGTAAGAACAAGTAACGGTTGATCATGAATTGAATGGAGTGGAACGAACAATTCACTTATTTAGTTACCTAGACATCCACGTTACACAGTCCACTAAGGCCGCACAGAACAGTCTTTCGCCAGTTGAAGTTTTCTGAATATTAGATCTCACAACAGCTTTCCGATGAAGTAAAAAATACCAGATATGTTTACTTGTATTCAGCCGGTTAAATACCCGTTCGTAAAGGATGGAGTAACTGGATATCATGTCACCAAATTTAGCCTTTTATTTTGCCCGGGAAATTATATAAGTACCAAACAAAACCGGGGACTTTTTATGGAAATCGCTTGGGGCGGAAGTGATGCTTTCGTTATTCTTAAATAAGATCAAACAAGCTGACAGTAGTATCGTATAATGAACCAATCAACTGTATTGATGTCAAGATTGGCGCCATAAAAGGTCAAAATTTAGCTTTCAGCTGAACATAATTGTTATTGTTTTAATATTCCGAAACTAAACGTATAATCGGTCAAAAGCTTTCTTGTGGTGAGCTTAGTTTCGGAAGTTTGTAATACTGGGTGGAAATTGGCGTGTCGAAAAGGGTTCGGCTTATGATTTTGGTGGGACTTTGCATGGAACAATTCCACCAACATTAAAAAAAGGGTACAGACCATTCAGCTCTCCCTTGCACCTTGCTCCGGCGACAGCCTACTGTTTCAGTGTTTCAGGCTTCGCTAGAGGAAATCGAGGGCTATCGGAGGAAATCACACGGGAAGTGATGATTAAAACGGGGATCTTATCTACACTTTCAACCTAGCAGGGCCGACTGAAATAAGAATTTAACAAATTTTGTAATATTTTTACTTGGGAAAAACAGAAAATGAACGGAACCATGACAGAACCATCGAAGATCAGTTTTTGTTTTACCGTAGAACTACAAGAAATTAAGAACTGCTCGGTAGCTTTCATCTGAATGGTCAGTAGGATTCGGGTATCTACAGACTTAAACGTTAGCTACCTTGTATAGCGTCACTGGAAAGTGCTCAGTAGCTTTCATTTCAATGGTCAGACTTGAGGATTTCGTCTACAGATTCAAGACTTGGAAAGGTCTTGTATCGCATCAGAATAAACAGCACAGGAAGGAACTGCTTATTATCCGTTTCATTTGTTAGCTGGGAAATGAAAAGGAACACAAGGGGGAAACGACATCTCAATACCTTTCGTTTGAATGTCACAATTTAGGATTTCATCTACAGACTCGAAAGTAAGAACTTCATAATCGATTGCATCACTTTGTATTTCTGACGGTTCGAAGGATCGTGGGGTTTCGACTGCATATAATACTGATAAAGATAAATTTCCACTTCATGCCGTTTGTAGATACAACTTCAACTTCGTATCTGCAAACGGCATGAAGGCTGTAATTGACCAAAAACCGATAGGTATCTAATAATACGACTTAGGAAAGATAAGACGGGGAGCTTGTTTATTATTTGAACAACATAAAACAAAATTACTGAAGGGAAGTTAGAGGTCAATTAGATAATTTCATTACTTCCGCGTTCCAATCACGTGTTTCACAGATCTATATATATATTTATAAAATGCTCATGGAAATGCGCGCGCTATGATTGGTTAAACCGAGTTCATTATAATTCGCCGGATAAAGCACGCGCGTGACGTAAGGTTCATTACAACCGTTTTTATTTTATAAAAGAAATAAAAAAACTTGTTCCTCGTGCATTGTTGAGTTATATAAGCACTTGGGGATTTTTAAGAACACTCGAGAAGTGCGAGAAGCACTCGCCTTTGGCTCGTGCTTCTCTGCACTTCTCTTGTGTTCTTAAAAATTCACGCGTGCTTATATAACTCAATAATGCACTCGGCGCGTTTTTTATTTCTTTAATATATATATATATATATATATATATACGGCATGTGCATGGTATATATTTGGGCATATATACGACATGGACATGAGACGTATTTGTTACAGTCTGTTGGCCTAAACCAACACAAAATACTGTTTAGTTACGGTTTACACGGACAAAAATTAGGTCGGTTGGCCGGTCCCGACTTTTTCTTTCAAACTTACTGGTAAATCTAAAGAAAGTCATGACCTAAAAAGTAGACCTAAACTTGTTCAGAACTTTAGACTTAACTGTTTTGACCAAGAAAAGAGAAAATCTCGGACACCTTCCTTCGAACCTTCGCTTCGAGACCAAGACCGTTAATTTGCATAACTGTAATTAGCGGGAGTTAGCATTTAAACCCTTCCAAAAATCTAGGGTTGGAATGACAAATAATAGGGTGGGTCGGGTGATCACGAACGAAGGGATTTTTTTGTCTAGCCTAACAAAAACGGCCCGTTCAAGAAACCGGTGAGCGCTACAAAAAAAACTATAAAAATAAAAATCTAAAGTCGATATAAAACTACCTGGCTGTAGACGATGTACTAATCGCTTGCACAGTCGTTTTACGGTTCGTCATGCAACGCTCTTCCATACTAGTGGGGCGGAGCAATAGAAGTACTGACGTACCCGCTACGGGGGGGGGGGGGGGGGGGGGGGGGGTCAGCATATGACAAGTAAAAGTACATTTGCTCAGTGTAGGCGTCATTTCGCGGATAATATTGGAAGTCTGTAAATTTGTCAATTGCAAAAATTTTTAGGTAAAAAATTAAACTGAAATTTTAGAATAGAATATGCTATTACCTAACCCCATTTGAAATTCCTGTGTCGGGGGGTGACTTAAAAATAACTTCGGTCATGGAATAGGGCATGGAGTTGGACCCTCTCACCTTTATCCTCTCTTGATGGCTGTACAAGAATGTAAAGGGTTCAATAGCCGAGTAGAACTTTGAATGTTCATTCTTCATCCACGCTGACACAAACGTCAGAACCACACAATTAAAGTTGTTGATGTTCCGAGAGAAACCGGGTGCAAGGAAATTAACATTCTTCAAAAAAATATATCCCAGGCGAGGCTCTTACAAAACGTTTAGTGAAATATGTCCGCGATCAGAACTGCACCGCTACAACATGCACAATCACAAACGGTCCATGCACAGGATACGAATGAAAAACAATCATAGCTTGGAATACCTGTGGACCGACGAAACTGAAACTTCCGGTTTGCCTGCTGTTTCCTGTTCAGATGGGGAAAAGCCCAGTAAAGGTGCGTAAAGTAATAACACGGAATATCGACGCTATGCCAGATGTCACCAACATGCTTTTACAAAAACACACAAAGATTCAAATTTGTTTTCATTATGTGGCTAAAAATAATCAGTCGTTTTTTAGGCGATGATATTATATTACAACTATTAAAACTATACTAGACTATCGATATTTTTAGTTATCTAATTTTATTTGCAACTCAGAAGGAAATATTTTTTTTACTGTCCTCCTTGAAATTAAGAGTAAGTTGTTTCGCAACTCTGCAAGCACAGTTGAATAAACTACACGCGGAATACATATTCGTTACCACCTACAACTTCACTATCACAAGCACAAGTTATCATGCAGCGCATCTCTGAATTTAAGGTAGCTATAGATATAAAACTAAACGAAGATATTCAAACAGAAAGCAAGCTTGCTGAAAAAAAGAAATCTTAATTACAAACACATTACGGACTTTGATATTGGCAACCAAGTGTCACCCAAGCCGGAGAACGTAGGATTTGGAGCGTGGGCGGCCGCCGGTGAATTTTAAGTTAAAAAAATAATTATCATAGCGACGAATGTTTTTACGCACGGAGCCATGGCTACAAAAGTCAAGTTTAAGAATTTTACTTGTTCCTCTTACAAACCGCGATGACTGCTGATAGTTCCTGTTCTAATAAAAAGGACAAGGACTTACCTTCGAGCGCTTGCTTTTCACTGAAACCGACAGAGCGTTTGCTTAGGCGTCAATAAAATATACCGTATGCCCGGTTTCTAGTTAGTTCTTTCGAAACTGTCGCTAAAGTGAAGAAATTTCCTTCTATCCGTACGGTTGCTGGACAAAATCCGGTTGTTTTTGCTAGCTGCATTCAGGTTTAAATCTTGTATCACCTGACTTTTTTGGGACGCTAAACGAACCCTTTTTTGCACCGTTTATTTTCAGCCATGATATGCGACATTTCGAAGGTTCTCACATGACATGAAAGGTCATAAAATGGAAACCTACTTCAGTGCTTTGGAATTGATTTTAGGGCGGCGTGGGATTATCAAACAAAGAAAATTAAATTTCCCGGTTCCAAACAGAGCTGATCATTCACAAAAATACACTTCTGCCAGAAACTGAGAGCAGCATCTGCTTGGTGTAAAGTGTCTTACGCGGAACAAGTAAAACGAAAGATGATCACTGGCTTTTAACAAACGAGGGCAGTTTTCGGGTCATAGTATTAAAAGTAAATTATAAAAAAATAGCTGTGTTATGCAAAAATCCAAAGCTTTCTTCATTCCTGTTTACACATGATTGCTAAGTGTTATTAAAATGCATATTATTTTTGAAATCATTCATGGTTGACTGATCAGTTGCGATGTTCTATCGGAATAAACTAGTGTGGATCAGAAAAGTCTGTTTTTAGGTTCCATTGCTACAAATTCGATCCAAGTCTGAACTCTAAACCTATACAATCACTTCTGGTATATTGTATTACCTCGTTCGTCCCTTCGATATCCGCCATTGCTTGCAATCGCTTCTTTTGTTTTGATAAATGCTTGGCATCTTTCCGAGTCTCCCTCAGCTGCATTTTAAAAATTTCGCCATTGCTCAGATCGTCCAAGTACTTATATTTCTCCAGGGACAGTTGTTCGACTTCCCTCTGAAGCTCAGCTAGTTTGTTCGGCGGTGCGGTAGGTTCCATAGTCTCTTATCGTCGTTATTGTATGCACCAGAGCTTGAAATTTGTGCTTGTAGCTTCATCGATTTTTGGCGCGACAGTTCTTCAACAAGCGTTTCCAGTCGCTAAAGGGAAAACTCAGATGTTAAAACTACGACAAAAGCATAACATCTTCCTCGTTTTCTAAGATCTAGTTTACTGCAAACGGTTTCCGAGAAAGCGAATAGAAAGTGCTTCACCAAGCATAAACGCCATCTTGAATTTCATTTACTCTAAAATTCACCTTTTGTGTAGTCGAACAACAACACGACATTCAAGAAATCCACATGAATAACCATGTGACTAGTCGTAATACACAATAACTAAGAAACTTTTACAAACCTTCCTTTTGAAGCAGTAAAGAAACGGCTTAGAGGAAATATTAAACCACCGTGGAACGTGGAGTAACACAATATTACAAGTAATTGTTGTGGTTTATAATTTATGATGGCGACATACATAGGGGAATCCCCGACTACTATTTTTACACACTTCTCTGATTGCATGATTGCGCGGCTATATCTTTTTATTTACTCCGCCAAAATGTGCTGAAAATAACGGGTTTTTTTTACGGCGTCAGCTTTTAATTTTGTATGTACCGTATAATTTGAAATTCGTTTGTTGGTGATCTAAACACAATTGTTTTCGCCATTGATGCCTGATGTGGCTCAGGTGGCGTGTAAAACCGACTTGAGGTCTATTGTCATCGAAGTAGAGGTTGACACATTATGCTCCTGAAATAGAGTATTATGCTTTTTGGCATTGCCCTCAATATGGACTATTATGCTCCAAATTATGCTCGACTGTTGCTATTATGCTCGTAATTATGCCGTAAAAAAATTTTCCCGGACCCCCGTGAAGCGCCTTTAGAGCCTGGCATAATGAGAGTAACCAGGATGCATTGGGAACAAGCCAACAGTGCTCAATAGTATTAAGGAAACCACACGTAGAACATTAAAATAGCTTGAAATTTTGTAGTTTTTACTTAATAAACGGACAATAGTAGCTCTAAAAAAAGAAATAACTGTTATGTCGCAAAATGGCACTATTATGCCGGCATTATGCTCGATGCTCCACCTATAGTATTATGCTCGAAATTATGCCGGCATAATGTGTCAACCCCTACATCGAAGACACTTTTTAAAAAAATCCAACGACAATAAACACACTTTCACAACTTTTTTTCCAGTTGCTAGCACAGATAAAACTTCACAGCCTTTGCATGAAAGGCGTCTGAATTGTGGTCGATCCGGCTTCGTTCCAGGGCTTAGCGGTTAAATTCCCTTTCGGGCGAAGTTTTCGTAAACGGACAAAACAGACATAAAGAATACTTTTTTGTTGCTCCTAGTATAGGATGAAGCAGATGTAATCAGACAGCACCATCTACAATATGAATCAAAATACAAGATAGGTATAGGTGGCTCTTAGAGTGAAGTATGCTCCTTCAGTAATGGAACTGCAACCAAATAATGAACACATGAAGGTTCAACTTCGGGAGCTGGCCGTTTAGGGGAATGATTCTCGTAAGAGGAGAATTCAAACGTGGTTGTAAGTCACTGTCCGCTTACGGGAGACCATTCCGTAGAGTTTCAAAAGTCGCAGCCCTCCGAATATAACGGCTTTCCAAAAGTAACGTTAATTTTCGGACCTTTCTAGTAACTCCCGAAAGTAACGGCCCACCCGAAAATAAACGGCCCACCCGAAAGTAAAGGCCCATAAGGTGGGCAGACACGAGGGGTCATATAGCAGGGACATGTCGCAACGACATGTAGCAGCGACAAAAACTTGAGTAGTACACACTGTGGGACATGTAGCAGGGACGTGTAGCGGGGACATGTAGCAGGGACAAAATCATAGCGTTTGCACACACATGAAAATGGTGCGCGGACATGTCTCAGGAACATGTTCCAGCGACACGTCCCCTCGTGCGAACTGATACTATCATAATTGTGCAACACCAATTTTGGGGACATTTTGTACCCGCAACGTGTCCCATGAAGTTCAACAAGTTGAACTCCATGCCGGTCATGCGAATGCCGAAGAATCAGTGAGAAAGAGAGAATTAAGGAGGCTTGTAAGTGTTTCTTGCTTTCAATAGTGTATCCAAATGATGAAATATTAAAAAATAACGCAACCGGTGATATGGACAACTTTTGGATATCTATACGACGCTATTATCAGGCAATACTTTATGGTTGCTTATGACGTCAGCCATTACCATGGCAACAGTACAGCTCTCTGAAAAGAGCCTCTAAAACTCAGTTTTCGCTAAAGAGTATCTTTAAAACTAACTCGGTGACCTGTTAGTTTTTTTTTCAATTTGGAAAGCACAACTTATTTTCTTTTGTTTCTGGGGCTATGGCAAAAATCTATCTAGTGGAAATCAAGTTATTTCCAAAAAGGTTGTTGTCAGATAAGAAAAATATTCCGCTAGATAATTTTTTCTCAAACTTTTGTGCAAGACACATGTAGGAAATACCAAATACTGCTTGCATACAGAAAATCAGGATAGGTCACCGAACAAACTTTCGAGATAAAAGGGGATATTTTATGCACGATTTATTTCCGGTTCGCGCGATTTTACGTAGTATTTTCATTTCCAGTGAGCTGCGCGCGCTACTTTTTGATAGGAAAGTCAGGTGACGCGTGCGTCAATGCATGACGAGTGCACGTCGCGCACGCAAGCAGCTGAAAACCCTTTCTAGCCTCCTTAAACTGACATATGCTTATTCCGCGGTTGTGTTTACCATCATTTTTTTCTTCTTCAATTACTCACGTTTTTTAGCTGCCCGAAAGTTGCGGCCCCCTTAGTCCTGCTAATTCCGAAATACGGGTTGTTATATTATGTTTTGTTATCTTATGTTATCTTATGTTATCAGTGTTATGTTATGTTATGAGAGTGTCCGCTCATAGAGCTTTGAATCCAATCCTCGTGTTTCGGTTGATTTCTTTCCGTCAGTATGGAGGAAAACCAACAAAACTATGTTACTGTCTTTTTTTCCCTCCCCGGCTCTCGTCCGTCGCGCTCTGCGCTCGCGCAACACAAAAGAGCCTTGTTCCCCACCCACCCCCCACCCCCCACCCCCCCCCCCCCCTCCCATCAAGATAACTAACTTCCGGTTTCTTTCATTTCCAAGAAGAACAGGAAATGACAGTAAGATTTCGGTCGAAAGAAATGGATGGGGAGACAACAAGCCTTTATTTACAATAGGTTAGCACAAACAACACTATATATAATGGGCAGATTTAGAAATGACTCCATTTAGAAATAGGAAATTATGTAAGAGAACTGGTAAAATGAAATGTTCGGAAAACAGACAAAAGCTCTGTAAAATATTGTAATGTAAAATTGCTGAGAATACATCCTTTGCGGAATTTGATTAAAGTGACGAAGATCGCATTGAGTGAGGCGTTCGGGGACGCCCTCCCCAGTGAAAGGCGTATTTCCGGAGCTCTTTTTTCTGACCGGATATCAATTTTGTCTTGTGATATGCGGCATCGTGCAAAGAAGGCTAGGCTTTAGCTTTTTCAATTTAAAACTGATAAAAAGGTCGAAAATTCCAAGGTATTGTCATACCAGGCAAATAGCAGGCACTAACTGGAAGATTTTAGCCACATTTAACGAATGAGAGACTGAGAGGAGGAAAAAGGATTAGCGAGGTGAGACAAATATTTTAGGCCTAAATCCAGCCATTGTTAGCCTTAGCTTATTTGCCGTGAATAAAATGAATCTTGGCAAGAAGCGTATGTCCTCTTGATCTTCGTTAATTTTGCGCGCAAACAAAACAAACTGAACTCTAGGAGAACTCTTGAACGAATACTCTTTCTGCGCGTTCTAGGATGGAGCGAAATTGCGGCCCTCACCTGCGATTTTACTCCAAACTCTCTTCACGGGTTGTTTGCTGCCATGCAAAGACGCACTTTATACCCACAGGAGACTTGTGGCTCCCCAAACACGGAAGCGAAACAAGCCTCGCTCGCAGGCTAAAGCGAAACCGGATAAATAGCCGATTTCCGAGTTGCTCTTAGCCTCCTTTTCAAACCGAGGCCAAGTGCAAAAACGAGTTTTCTTTCGCATGCAAATAAAACTTATATCTGCGCTTGGCCTCGGTTTGAAAAGGAGGCTAAGAGCAACTCGGAAATGGGCTATTTGGATATATGCTGATCCCAAGAGCCACCGAAGCACAAAACAACGAACAATTCTCAAAAACCATTTTAGAAAATATCTGGAAACGAACAGTACCACGGTAAATAACTGCTCGACAGCTTTCATTTGAATAGTCACAGTGATTTTTCTTCAGGCTTTAAAGTACAAAAAACTCAGTGATCTTTAGATTTAAATGCCCTACCCAATTTCCAGACGGACATTTAGCATAATTGCTGCAGCCGAGCATAATTTAGATTATCACACTGCGTGCAACCGTCTCCGAGGAGGAAACTTCTGCGCGCAGGCTAGATTTCATCCACAGACCTAAAGGTTAGAACCACCTTGTACAGTATAATAAACAGTATATATACCGTAGGAAAGTACTGCTCGATAGCTTTCATTTGAATGGTCACATTTTAGAATTGTTTCCACAGATTCAAAAGTTAGAACCACCTTGTAGACCTTGTACAGCATAATAAACAGCACCACAGGAAAGTACTGCTTTCGTGGTCACAGACTCGAAAGTATAACAAAGCTTCCTTACCTAAAGTCTGCTGTATAAGCAAGAGACCGGCTGCCCTACTTGAGGTAACTTGAACGCCAAGAACGTAGGTGTAGATCAGTAAATATTTTCGAGCTGCTGGCATAAGTCACTTGTTTGTGTCTCGAAATGCACCGAGTAATAAATAACGAAAACTGCTCACGTGTGTGACAGCATGCGCACGTAAACGCAACATTAAACATTCAAATTGTCGCCATACATTTGTTACAACAATAGGTCGGAGACTTTTGTTTTTTAAAAAATCAAGAGTTTCTTTTTGGTTACATTTATATGCCACAAGTTTAGAATTTTTAACTCGTGAAAACTCAAAGCGTTGAATGTGCTAAAGCCGGTGGGGAGAAATATTTCGACTTGATTTACGCTGTTTGTTTTTTCTTCAGCTGCAAACATGTCTGGTTGTTTTCTTCCTGTTGCACGCAAATTATTAAAAACATTAAACAGGTGGGGTAATCCTTGGAGACACAGAAGACACTGATAAAAAAGAAATACATATTTTTCTGGTTTTTAACTTCACATTTCCCATTAATCGACAAACGCGCGGTTGCGCGCGCAAATTTAAATTCCTTACTCTGACGAAATAACGACTTTAACGCTTCGCGCGCGTAAGAAAACAATTTCAAATTAAGAAAAACTCAACAGAGTAAGCGCTTATGATTGTACAGTATGAATTTTCGGCCGAAGCTGTTCTTCGCTCTCATAATAGCACTTTACTTTGGACCGCAGCGCATTTACAGTCAAGAAGTAAATGCTTCATCTGTGGTTTGTAGCAGTGCTGATAACTGTGAAGCGTGCGTGCGAGATTCTGTGTGTTTCTGGTGTGAATCAAAGTTGTTGTGCAAGGCTTACGGTGCTGCAAACAAAGAAGCGGAGACTAAGGATTGCGGAGAATGGAAATGGAAGAGTTGTAAATCGACTGAGGCTCCGATATTAGTCATTATTAGTGCTGCGGTCTCGACGGGTTTGATATTTGGTAGGTACACAACTCTATGTTAAGACTGTCCCTTTTCAGTCAATCGAGCGGGCGGGCCAATCACAAAAACAAGTTCGACAACACGAGCGAACTAGCCTAGGGGCAACTCACTCCGGGTGTCAGTAAAACGCGGGGTAGGGGTCGGGTCGGGATCTATTTTTTCCTTCTCTTTTTTTTCTATTATTTTATAAGTTATACTTTCAACTCAGTTTCGACTATTTATCAATCTGTTTCTTGCGTTCGTATCGATCAATATTAAATCGTTAGGAAAAGGTCAAATCCTAGCTTCACCTAAAAATTCGCTAATAAAAATAACGATGCTTTGCAGTGATATGGAATTCTCTTTCAACAAAATCGTTGAGTAGAAAATTAGCAGGAGAAAAAAAATAGACCCCGACCCCGACCCCGCGTTTTACTGACACCCTTTCACTCCCCTCTCGGCTCGGATCGTGCGATACTAGCCTGCTCGACTATCCAGAGAGGGACTGCTATCAGGCTATTCTATGTACAACATCAGGAACAGACAAGCTTATTCCTAGCTCTTTAAGTTAAGCCCCGGCTAAACATTCTAACATGTACATTATTGCAGAACATTTGTTGGCTCAACAATGTATGAAGACTAAGAACGCTTAGCACCCCATGTTGGACGGTGTTCGACCAACTTTTTTTGCTTTCGATGTTGGGCGAAACAACCGTTGCAACAGCTAATCATGTTTCAGTCGCGCGTCCAACAAATGTTGTCAGACATTGTTGGGACGTTTAGCCGAGCGTTCACTGAAGAAATGATAGCCAACAATGTTGAAACGTTTAGCCGGGGCTTTAGAATCGTGGAGAGTTCAAAACTCCTGTTCTTGTTTGACCGCCGACTTTTATTCGCTCTCATTGACTTTTATAGAAATCTTGGACAGAAGTTGCATCAAATGACCAGTTTGCATTTTGCCGTCCACACATGCCTTCTTCTAATCCTATTTCGCGCCTCCCAATCTCAGACGTTTTGCGAAACCAAAATGGCGGCTAAAAAAAAAACGAAACAAATGTTAAAATAAAATCCCGCTCTTGTCCTCGGAATAACTTACCGTAAATCCTCGAATTGGCGCCCGGGGCGCTTATTTCAAATTTGGGATAAGGCGTGGAAGGTTATTTAATTATTCAATGACATCGTATAACATTTGCGCGTAAACAACAACATAACCCGAGCGTTAAAATATAAAGTTGTTCATATAGTAGTTCACAAACTGAAACATGTACTAACTGGCAAATCTGTTCGTACCACTATAATGGCACGTAACTGTAGTTCAGCGAACGTAACGTATTACGTATCAACTTCGATTTCATCCCCATCCTCATCCATGTCAATGATGTGAATATCCTCAACGGCATCCTTTTCCTCACACTGCGTTAGTCCCTCAAAAGGATCCTCTCTCTCTCTTGAAGAAGGGGGTTGGGGGAGAGCATACTCGTGGGGGAGGGGGGTTACTTAGTTCAAAATTTGGCTGATACAAGGAGCGCTTTTTCGAAGGGGGCGCTTATCCGGGGGAAGGTGCAAATTCGAGGATTTACGGTATTCCATGTCCTCAGTTGAACTGAACAAATTTCTATTTGTCCTTCAGTGTTCTTCGTATTCATCTGCATTAAAAAGGATTTATGGACTCGCTTGAAGGAATCACGACTTTGCAACAGGGACAGGAGTGACCGGGAAGGGCTGTTCGAACAAGAAGAAAGATCTAAAAGGAAAAGAAAACACAGAAAAACACAGCGCGGCAAGGCGCAAAACTTCGCCGAAAAATACCAACTGGACGATACCGAATCTTTTTTGTATTCACCGTAACAATTGACTTAGGCGTCTCCAGTCCTTACTTTGAGAAAACGTTGACTGGGAAAAAAACTGGGACCAATCGAATAAAGGGGAACAAAGGATGATTGACATTTTCTTATCTTTCTTTATAGTTTATATTATATAACGACTGGTTACGGAGACGCTTAATTAAAGTTAATTAATTCACAGCACATAAACTGAGACTCAAAAACACTTAAGAAGGAAATTATTTTCATGTCTACTATCTAGTTTCTTAGAACTGCTTTCAGTTTATATACATTTTGTTTATTATAAGAGTAAAATAACTTCAATCTAATAAAAAGAAGATTTTTAGACTGGCATTTAGAAACTATTATGACTTTAGAGCAATTTTTAATTGAGTGTGAAAAGTAATTGCACAATTGCTTTGGTTTTTCATTGCTACGCTTTGTGATTGGCTAAAAAATCTCGCGCCACTTTCTCGACCAATCAGAAGTAAAACCAAAACCAATCGTGACTTGCTCGCACGCGTTTTCCCGCGCTTGGCGCCGCCGACATGTAATTGCTTCGAGCTCTGATTGGTTCATTGGATTGTTTACGACTGCTGTGATTGGTCAGAGTATTTACTTTGGTTTTGGTTTTACCACACTCAATTGAAAACTATTCTAAGGGAAATATGTTAATATGATGATCATTCAACGAGTATTTTTAGAGGCGTTTGGATGGCAAATGTAACTGTTGAATGCACCGTATCAAGCAGACTGTTACTCTTTTAGTTTCAAACTACTTATAAAACACTTACTGGTCTTTTGAGAGTGAAAGAGTTAAAGTGCCTATAGCCCTCATTTTTTATCGCAAATATCGATTCTATATCACAAGTGGATAATTGAGTGGTGGAATATTTCTTGGTTTGAGTGTTGCCTCTGTGGGTTATTATGTACTTATTGAATAAGTGGGAGGGCCGGATGGGAAAATATTTGGCTCGAAGTTAAGGCATACGGACCGAGCGCAGCGAGGTCCGTACGCCATGGCCAAGAGCCAAATATTTTCCCATCAGGCCCGACCTAACTTAGTCGATAAGTATTTTATCATATGACCCGGCAAATTGGAGGCAAAATTGCTTGAAATCTTAACGCGCGAGGCCGTCCAGTTTTGTGGTACGGCTTTTTCCGGCCCCGCTCGCGCAAATGCGTACAACCTTCATACGGGTCTTTCATCAATGGTTTTGCAAAGAAAAGGTTCGCAGGGCCGTACGGGTCATATGATAAAGAGGTTTACTTTTCCAATATGCCAATGAATGTGCTGTCATTCCAGTTATTAAACAAAAACATGCTGGTAGAGATAAATCACATTTTATTAACATTCATATTACCATTATGGTTTGTGAAAGCAATTTTAGCAAATACTGTGACTAAATCAGACATAGCTATGGTCGAATTCCGAAGGAGAAAAATATAAAATACTGGAATGACGTCACATTCATTAGTATATTGGAGATATAAAGCTCTATAACTCACAGACGAAACACTCAAATCAAAAAATATTCCACCACTTAATTATTCACTTGATATAGAATCGATATTTGCGATAAAAAATAAGGGTTATGGTTAATCTCGTACCCGGATCTCCCACGGTCAGGCACATTTCAGTTCAGTACAAGCACGAGTGAGATCTGGGTACGAGATTAGGTTATGGTCACTTTAAAAAATACGCGATCCATCCTTCTGACTAAAAGGACACGCCCTGGACAAAAGTGCATGTCCGTAGAAACACTATTACTCGTGGAAAATGTCTAGAGTCAAGGCTTGGTTCAGTCATGTTCTTTAGCTAGTTGGCTGGCTCGTGTTAATCCCGTACCCAGATCTCCCACGGCAGTACAAACACGAGTGATATCTGGGTACGAGTTTAGGCTCGTGTACCAAACCTCAGCACTGCGGGCGAATTGCATCAGCCACGTAGACTTTATCTCTCCAACAAGTCTTCACATAGTTCATCACGGCCCGGTTGTTCGAAAGCCGGTTAACGCTAACCCAGGATTAAAACTTAACCGAGGATTGTATTTCTCTTGTTAGAAATGTTTTCAAAAGCTAATTATAAGTTACATGAAAAGACAAGTCAGAGACGAAACTAAAGGGCAATAACACTTTGGAAAAATCTCCATTGACTAATTATTTAACTGGAATCAAAATTGATGCTAACCCTGGGTTAGTTTAACCGCGCTTTGAACAACCCGGCCCAGAACTACATTGTCGAGTGCTCAAATGATAGCAGATAAACACCACCCCCCCCCCCCCCCCCCCCCCCTTGTTCCTTCTCGTTATGTCCATGTCACGTTTCTCCTTCGCCTTCATTTTCGTCAAAACGGATATGACTTTGACGCTGCAGTTGTAGTGCTTCTGCTTTCCTTGCAACCTAGAAATCAATGCGACGAAAATCGTTACCCTCAGATGCTAGGAACCAGATACTATTGAAATACAATAGTTTCCTTTTAGGCGCTTTAATCGTTAGTCTGTCGCATACAACACATTGTTGCACCTGTTTCCCGCCTAAATGCACCGCGTCCGCCAGATTTACGGCTTGCAGCTTTTTTCCGCTAAAATGCACCGCGTTCGCCAGATTTACAGTTTACAGCTGCTTTACGCCCAAATGCTTGCGTCCGCCACAGGTTAACAGCTTGCAGTTGTTTCCCGCCAAAATACTTGCGTCCACCACAGGTTCACAGCTTGCAGTTGGTTCCCACTATAACTAGCTATATAACTAATAAGTTGCTGAACAACTTAAATACTCAGTACGCGCTTATAATTAGCTAAGAATGGAAAAAAAAAAAAACAAAGAACGAAACCTACTTTTTCAGTTCCTCTTTTTTTCTCCCTCTTGGAGTTAAATCTGATGATGCGATCAGCATTTATTTTATTCCAATAAGCCTTCTCTGCCTCTTCTGCAAATGCAATGCAAAAACAACCTCATGCACTGTTACTATAATTGCAACTAGGAGCATAGAGCGGGTTTCAGCTAAGTGTCTAAAGCAATTTACATACAATTTCGCAATTGGCCAATCCGAAAAATACCATAATACTCTTTTATGTGCAGACTCAGCCTCGCCGGGGTGTAATTATTCAAGTCTCCTTTGTTAGAATGGCACAATGAAATTCAGAGTACATGTAGGAATGCTAGGACGTAGCATTGTGTCTTCGCATACAAATGTGCACCGTATGCAAATTGCCACGAAGTTGAAGCATAGCACGTGCAGTTCGTGCTGAAAACAAAAGAAATTGGAAAAATGAGGCTTACATCAAGTACCACCCAAACCTGCACTTTAAAGAGTATTATGGTATTTTTAATAGTTTCTGGAGTGGGCAATTGCTTTGGTTACACTCTGTGATTGGCTAAAATATCTCGTGCCCCTTTATCAAACAATCAGAAGTAAAACCAAAACCAATCGTGACTTGCCTGCACGCGTTTTCCCGCGTCTGTTGTGATTGGTTACGGTGCTGTCATAAGTAACAATTTTCCGTACAACATGTCTCGCAAAAAAGGGCCTTAGGGTCTTTTGGTACCCAGTCCCATAGCAATTACAGCGACCCACAGCTCAAAACCCAATACTGACCAGTACCAGTTCCCATGAATTTTATTATAGGAATACAGGAGACTGAGTACAAGTTAAATGGAAGCGACTGGAAACGAGAATGTCAACTTCAAATTTCAAGGCCATTGTGGCCATGCAACCCAACCTCTCCAGTTAAACCAGATATTCCTCCCTCCCTCCCTCGTCGCTAAAATTTTGCGGTGCACCCTCTCCCGAGTTTCGCGAGGTTCTGTGAGACAAGTATTTCTAGTTACTTTGGTTTTGGGTTCACTACACTCAACAGACCATTATTGAACTGGAACTAGCTTGCAGTCGAGGTTTATGCGGGGTGAATCTTTTCACATGCAAATATTTTTAATGATATTCCCCCGCATTAGCTTCGACTGTAAGCTAGTTCCAGTTCAATACCGAGAATACGAATATTGTCCATTGAAAACCGCTTCAGTTCAGTTGGGGATAATCTTTACAACCGTTCTTGTGACTTTATTGGGCCATTGCAAGGGAAGGTGAACAGAAACACGAAACGGAACTTTACCTGTGAGTTTTTCAACTTTCAGTTCATCCTTTGGTGATGACATTGCCTTTAAAACTGAAGCACAGTTTTCAGCGGTGTGGAAACGAACATGACCCTGTAAATAAGATAACAAAATGTCAGTGCCTTTATTACAATACACAGTAACATTCTATCAATTCAGAGTATCATTCTTACCTCATCGCTACCCTCTGCCAAATCCAAATATGCAACCGGTGAATACGAAGAAAACTTGTCCTGCAAAAAGTGAACATTTGATAACTTTCTTTTCAATCGCCACACTTTAGGAATAGCCCATTTCGAGTTGCTCTTAGCCTCCTATTCAAACCGAGGCCAAGTGAAAAATGGATATACGTTTTATTTGCATGTGAAACAAAACTCATATCCATATAAATGGTTTTGCACTTGGCCTCCATTTAAAAAAGAGGCTAAGAGCAACTCGGAAATGGGCTATTCATCTATTCTCTGTTTTCGAATTGCCCATAATACACTTTGTTTGCCCCCCAAATTTTGCATAAACTATTGTTTGTAAATGCTCTGGGAGGACTGCATATTTCCAAGAGCATTTCAAAACAACAGTTTATGCAAACTTTGGGGGGGCAAACAAAGTGTATTATGGGCAATTCAAAAATAGAGAATGGGCCTTTATCATGCCCCGCCATTTTGTATAAAAAAAAAAAGTTTTACCCCCCAAGCCTCGCAGTGAAAAAGTTGAAAACGAGGTTAAGCAGGGGAAAACAAAGCATTTAATTTTCCGGGGAGTCAACATGGCCGCCGCGTGATAAAGGCCCATAGACTAGAAGGTTGCACATCATAATAAACAGTACTACATAAAAGTACTGCTCACTAGCTTTCATTTGAATAGTGCTCAGTAGCTTTCATTTGAATGGTAACACATAGGATGTCATCCACTGATTCTAGTAAGAACCACATTGAACAGCACAATAAAATGGCAGCAAAGGAAAGTAGCACTGCACAACAGTTTCATTCGAGTGGTCCCTCTTAAGTATTTCATTCATAGACTCCAAAGTTAAAGAACGACACTGAAGTATATTTGAAAGGTTAAACTGAAGACTACAGACTTTACTAAAGTATTAAAGAGACATAATCGCAATTCAAAGGAACATTGTAACGTAGATTTTGCTGTGTTTTGGTCAAAATACACCGAATATATGACAAAGTACCTTTGCTCAAACAAGAAGGTAATATCAAGTGATTTCTTCAAGGAAGAACAAACCATAATAAGTTTTTCTGCGATTTTTCCACGACTCAGGGGTGAACATCGGATATTTTATAAGAAACCCCTAAAAGGTTCCAAAAATCTGCTTTGTGGGTGTGACACACATGATTTATAAAAATAATATGTACTTATTGACTAAGTGGGAGGGCCGGATGGGAAAATATTTGGCTCGAGGTCATGGTGTACGGACCGAGCGCAGCGAGGTCCATGCGTCATGACCGAGAACCAAATATTTTCCCATCTGGCCCGACCTAACTTAGTCAATAAGTATTTTATCATATGACCAATTTAGAGACAAAATTACTTGAAATCTTAACGCGCGAGGCCGTCCGCTTTTGTAGTAGGGCCGTACGGTTTTTTCCGGCCCCACTCGCGCAAATGCGTACGGCCCTCATACGGGACTTTCATCAATGGTTTTGCAAAGAAAAGGTTCGCAGGGCCGTACGGGTCATATGATAAAAATAAATATCCTTTACTGTATTTATCCTCGGCAGTGTTAATAGCACAAGTGCTAGTGGGACCGAGCATTCAAATTAAACATAACATTTTAAAAATCACAACTAACAGGAGGCAAACCAGTTGGCTATTTTACAAGCGTGGCCGAGGAGTTGAACTCGGGTTTACCATGAAACAACTCCGTCTAGTGGTCAGAGCGGGACTTGAACCCGGGACCTCTGGATTTCTAGTCTGGCGCCACTCGACCACGCTGCCTCCTATCTTTATTTCTTTCTGAAATGCTGTTCCTGACAGCATCGCGAGTGAGCATCAACATAATCAGGATTTAAGAGAAATATATGAGAAAAAAATATAAGCTACGAAAAATTTCGAATTGATCGCTTTTTACCAGAATTCACTGCGCCACGAACACATTTTGGGCCGGAATGCACTGCGCCACGAACAATAGCCTCGCTTTCATAAGCTTAGACTAGCTTTCCATGTTGCTTCAAGCTGTTGGCTGCGAGATACATGTCCCAGTCGAAATCGGAACTCAAGTGTCGAAGACTATCGCGAGTTGAGCGAGGACTGTGAGGCATGGCGATAGGACCGATGGATAGCAAAGATTTTCGAAGATTGTACGGAATAAAATACAAATTTATTTCGAAATCACTCCGACAGCGATGAGATGAGATGAGCGCGTGGGGACGCGAACACGATACGGCTTGCTAGTAACGCAACATACTCACTGTTGATAATTAACCTAAATTTTCACACCTACCTCTTGGTGAACGCATCCTTAGCTCAACAATATTCTACAGACATTGCAAGAACTTGATGTGTGAATTACAAAATAAAATTAGTCTTAAAATCAGTTGGAGTTTTCGTCGATTCATCCCGTTTACATTTGCTTTGCTTCCCCACAAAAAACGAAAGACAAAATTCTGTAATACCAGCGAGACGATAAAACACCATTATTACAACAAATTTACTGCAGCAATTACTATCTTTTGGATACACTAGTTTTTAAAGATACTAAAAGGTTTCAGAAAACTGTACATACCCTCAATTCTTTCTTTGTCATACCAAGAGCTTTACAGTGGAACTTTAACACAACTCCGGGCGTATATGGTAGCTTTTTTACATCCGCACTCTGTTCTTGAGAGTTTTGAGATTTTGTATTTTTGTTGTTTCCTTTTGCTGTAACAGCATCTAGATTTTGTGATTGTCTGTTAGCCTGGTCTTCGTTCTGCTTGGTGTCAGCAGCAGATTTGGCCTGTAATTGGTTCTTCAATTTATTCATAGCTTCTCGTTGTAAATTCTTGTATTCCTTTTTCAGTTCTAGCCATTCTAACCTTCATGAAGAGGAAACATACAAAATAGATATAAAAGGAAATGTCTTCATGAGCCGATTGTGACTCACACTTTTGGAGCAGCCTAATATCAATAGACATATTCTCCTAACTGGTCTCTATATATTACTTATCATCAAGACCAAATTTATGTCTGAATGTTTGATCATGCATTGATAATACAGTCAAAGTTCCATGTGCGACCACCTCTTATTACATCACTTTTTATTAATTAATTAATTATTATTAATTAATTATTATTAATTTATTTAGTAAGAATTAAGAGGTGATTTGTTTTTATATGAGTGGTGGCGAATGGTACCTTCAAAATCGTGGGTCTCGGAAAATTTTGGTCCGGTCTCGAAATCTCGGCAGTTTTTGTTTTAAAACTGAAAGTCTGGTTTGGCTGGTGCTTTCTCTGTCTCGGAGTCTCGGATTTTTTTCCTCGAGGTCTCGGAGTCTCGGATACTTTTGTCAAGCATTCTCATTCTTCATCCTTGTTTGTTGTTTGATAGGTGAATTGGATATTTTTAGCACTGGGTCTCCGGCTTGGATTTTATAACGTAGCTGCGATCGCGGTCTCGGATTTTGAAACTAGCTAAGGGTCTCGGCGAGTCTCGGATTTACCATTCGCCACCCCTTATATGGGGTCACTGCAACTCTTTTACAAATCGTCCTTATGGCCTTTCTTTTTATTATTATTATTATTATTATTATTATTATTATTATTATTGTACTTTATCTATTACCTATTGTTTGTGACTTGATTAATTGCCATTAAATTGTAATAAATAAAATATATATTTCTTGTACCCATGTAAGTTACTGCAGCCACTTTCAATGCCGGCGGTTTGAATTTGTCTTCTTTACTAACCTCTGGTAAGCACCCACTTTGCCATATTTTGATGTCTAAACATCCTCCAGAAGTAGGTACACACTCATCACACCCTTCAGAATGAAGTACTAACTCATCAAACTCTCCACAAGTAGGTACTAATCACACCCTCGGCCTCCAGTGTTAGGTACCAGCTGATCGCAGCCTCAAGAAGCATAATAAATCATCCCACTCTCCAGAAGTTGGTTATAACTCATCATACTCTCCAGAGGAAGATACTAACTGACAGACCACACCCTCCAGTAGTAAATACAAGGTGATCACACCATACAAAAGTAGGTACTAACTCAACACACTCACCAAAAGTAGGTTAAATACGCTGTAACTCATCATCACACTTCTCCTCAAACTCAAAAGTTAGAATCAGCCTTGAGACCTTAGTGTAATTTTTGGGACAAAAGGGGAAAATGGGGAGAGTTAATAAAATGTTACTTACTTGGAAATCACTCGTAGGTGTGGCAATCTTGTTTCTTTCTTCTCCTTCTTTTTTCGCTTTCTCTTCTTGTGTTTTTTACTTCCCTCAGCAGTTTCATCCTCACCGCTTTCCTCTGACTTGTCACTCATTCTCTGTCGTTTGTGCTCCACATCTTCCTCATTGCCTGCTGGATCCTCATGCGATCTTTTACGACCCACGATGGACGTCTTCACCTCATCCGTTTCCTTATCAGCATTTGTTTGTTCTTTAGCTTTTTCCCATCTGACGTTCTTTTTACTCTTTTTATCCTTCCCCTCCTCTTCACCAGTGGATTTCCCATGTCCATTCTCTTTACGTTCACTTTCTTGTGCTTTCCTCTTCAAGACTCGATGTTTTTGTTTGATATCACCATGTTGCTCAGTGTCTTCGGAGTCACTTATTGTTCTTTTTCGTTTTCTCTCCTTATGTTTTTGTTGTGTGTCCACTTCAGATTCACTAAGTGAACGCTTTCTCTTTCCCCTTGATATTTTGTGCGGCTCACCCAACTGATCTGTACAGAGGACATTTTCACTTTTCTCGTCAGGTTCAATTTCCTGCTTGTTCTTTCCTCCTTTATTGAACATCTACAAAACAGTTAGGAGACAAAATGGAAAACCATAAACAAGAACTTCTCATAAGGATGTGCAGAGAGTAAGTGGCAACATTTGTAAAATAGACGGCAGTGGCAACAAAGGGGCCATAAGGCCCCTTTCCTCTAGGGGGTGTGGGGGCATGTCCCCCCCCCCCCCCCCCCCCCTGGAGAATTTTGAAATCTAGGACCTAGGAAAAGGCATTTCCAGCATTCTGGGCATCAACTTCAGTGAGATTAATCAAAAAGTAGGCGGCAATAATTTAGGAAGTAGCTGGCAGAATTTGCCATTTGCTGGCTTCTAATGAAACCTCTGGATGTGGTGCACCTTACTCGGATTATGGATGGATCTATACTACTCTCAATAACTCAAATAGCCAATAACATTTTGTAAATTTATTTTGAAAACCCTGCTTTGGATGAACTAATAAAATTAAATTTTGCTCCAGATGTTCAAACTGTTTTGAACAGACCAAAATTTAGAAGGGTTTGTATGAAGTCATCAGAACATGAAAGTGACAATATTTCACCCCAACGCTAATCTTTGACAAGTTTCCATTTTTCAGGGTGTTTCTTGGTGTTGCGGAAACTATTGTTGGTTAGCTTTTGTGTTGTGGTGTGGGCTAATTGTTTACTTTCTTTTGAATCTTTTGTTTTACGTCATTTGGTGATCGCAACACCAAGAAACTGCCATTTTTCATCATACTCTTTTCGAAAATCTCATCAAATCCCATGATTTCACAAATTAAAGTATTTGTGAGGTCACACTTTAGAACTCTATGAAGATGTCCCTTAAGTTCCCTAGGGCACTTAAGGGCAGCTGGAGACATCAACCCCCCCAACCCCTTCCCCCCACAAACAAAATATATGTTAAAACCTACAGTCCTGCAAGTACACATTTTCAATATGCTAAACAACAATAGCAAAATGTAAGTATCCTTATTAACTTTTCAGCCACAATAGGCCTTTATCATGCGGCGGCCATATTGACTCCCCGGAGAATAACATGCTTTGTTTTTATCTGCCCAGCCTCGCAGTGAATCAGTTGAAAATGAGGTTGGGCGGGCAAAAATCTTTTTTTATACAAAATGGCAGGGCGTGATAAAGGCCTATGGCATCATGAAAGACTCTGCTAACCTGACCTTTTAGACTTCGCATTTACACTTTTTTAATAATGTTAAAATATTTTTCATGCTAAGGTTGATGAAAAACAAACTGCTTGACATATATTTTCAGATGCATGTTGTGTCATGGGCTCCATTGGATTCCCTGTGCCACACCCATGTCATTGACCCCAGGATTGTTTTCTGGGTCCTTTGGCAGCAATTGCTGACCAAAAGAATGAAAATATCCATTATTATTTATACTGAGAAAGACAAACAACAACAACAACAAAAAAGCAAATACCTGTACTGCTTCTTGAGCTTCCTTTGCAGATTCAAATTCCACAAAAGCAAATCCTTTAATATCTCCAGTGTGTTTGAACCTTGGAATACTATACAGACATAAAAAGGAAACAATAAATATTTATTAATATTGGTATTACTATTAAAGTGTGACCAATCATTTATGAAAGCTACTGATCACTACTTTCCTGTGGTGCTGTTTATTATGCTGTACAAGGTGGTACTAACTTTTGACTCTGTGGATGAAATCCTAAAGTGTGACCATTCAAATGAAAGATACTGAGTAGTACTTTCCAGTGGCACTGTTTATTATGCTGTACAAGGTGGTTTTAACTTTTGAGTGTGTGGATGAAATCCTAAAGTGTGACCATTCAAATGAAAGCTACTGAGCAGCACTTTCCTGTAGTGCTGTATATTATGCTGTACAAGGTGGTTGTAACGTTTTGAATCAATGGCTAAAACCCCGTAGTATGACCTCTCAAATAAAAACTATTGAACAGTACCATAGAGTTCCAAAAGTAACAGGCCCCGCTACTTTTGGAATTAGTAGGCCTAAAGGGCTGCAACTTTCAGGTAGTCACTACTTTCCGACACCAAAAAAAATGTGAGTAACTGAAAAAAAAAAATGATGATAAACATAACCACGGAATAAGTATAATGCTACTTGAATTCTCTCTTTCTCATTGATTCTTCGGCATTCTCGTACAGTAAAATGCTAAGCTATTCCATCTGTATGGAGACGTCAAACCTCAGTATGGTATTTTCGTCGTTACTTTCTGGTGGGCCATAACTTTTGGGTTGGGCACTTTTTTGAGGAATTACTAGAAAGTTCGGGGGGGGGGGGGGGGGGGGGGGGGGCTACTTTCGGAACACTACGGTACTTTCCTTTGGTGGTGTTCATTTTGCTGCATAATAGCTGGGTCTAACTTCTAAGTCAAAATTTTCTGTGGCAGCCATGGTGTTCAATTTTCCAAATAGAAAAATTAATATATTATTATATAATATATACATGTAATAAAAAGGCAAAAAGTTGAAGGGTTAAAAGATATTGACTTACCTGACATACAAAACCTTTCCGTACTTGCTAAAGATTTGCTTCACCCAATCATGATCAGCATAAGGGGGAAGCCTTTCCTACAATGTCAATATCCAGTTAAGTTCAATAGACAAACAGCCTTCTTTAAACCAACAGTTGTGCCATTAAAAATGGACGAGTAACCAAGATCAGACATTGTATTAACAAGTTTAAAATTTACAAGCTTTCGATTGCCAGTCTGCAATCTTTGACAAATAATGAATAAAGAGTGCGAACATGGAATATATAATTATATGGTAAAAAGTGTAAAACAAAAATACTTTTGGGAGAATAAAATGCTAATACGAAGTTCAAAGTTGAACCATTGTCACTATAATAAATAATAAATATTCATAAATTATCACTTTGCTACAGTTTTTTCACATTAGCATTTCTATATACTTATTATAAATTTAACTTTGTACTTTACGATTTAAAACTGAAGAAGAAAAAAGAGCTGTCGAAACATGTCTTTAAAAATCAAAACTGTAACAGTAATCATTTTTTTTAACTTATAAGTTAAATGTATATTAATTTTAAAATAATTTTTTTGTTTCAAATGCAAACAGAATTAAAGCACAGTAAAAAAGAAATACAGTTTATGAAACCAGCCGTGGAGAGAAAAGTTCATTATACTTACAACATAAATTGTTTCTGCGTCCACATTTGTTGGTTCAGGGACAGGAGTTTTACGTCTGACCATTGCCTCATCCTCACTGACCTGAAAATAAAATAAAAAACAGTAATAATTAATTATAAATCATTAAATCATAACTGCTGATTGTGTGGTTGAAGAAAATATCCATACCCTCACCACAAATGGAATAAAAAATTCTGGGGAAAGCAAGGTCAGCTTTCAAGCTGCAAAGTTTTATATAAAGTAAATGCATCTCTCTACAATCTAAAGAGGCACAAGAATTTCTGGATTTGAGGAGGGTCATCAACAGTTAAGTTTATTGCCTAGACTACTATTATTACTACAACTACTAGAGATTCATGTTCTGAAACACAAGGTAGGGTCCACTAGACACTGTATTCATGAATCAGACATCAGAAATTCATGTGAACAGTACATGTACCTCAAGCATGGAAGACATTTTCATGGCCTTGACAACAAGTTTAATATCATCAGTGATCTGTTTCATCCTGTTGAAGCTAGCAATAGTTGAAATAGCAACATCTGGGGAAGGAAATACAAATATGCAAATTATGGCAATGTGCACCTGGCTTGCAAACGTAATTGAAGGGCCGAGAGCATGTCCAGCCTATATGACTTTTTAGGCCTTTTTTTATTTTTTCTTGCTCAGATTTGGCCAATTTTGGCATGTGAACTAGAAATTAGTTGCAAAACATTGTTCCGAATTTTTTTTCCGTTGTTTTTTCCGTCGTTTTCGAGAAATACCGTATGCAAAAAAAAAAAAATCAATCAATCAAAGGCTCCTATTGTAACGCAATGTTGCGGTAAGCTTCTGTTTTCGCACTGACACGGTTCGATATTTTTTTAAAATTAAACGTAAGGAATTTTGACGAACGCAAAAAAAGTAAATCACTTTCATAATGTCCAGTTCGAAGAAAAAAAAAAAAAAAATGATGCTGAGCGTGATTCGAACCCGGAGCCGTCCGAGCGCAAATCCCCGACCAAACCACTAGACCATCGACGAACACATGCTCACTTCAGGCTAAGTTTTATTATTTAAAGGTTGATACGCATCAAAACGCGTATCTCGATTTCAAAATCCTTTTAGATCGAATTTAATGTTGCATTAAAGACTCCAAATGCGAAACGTCTTCCCGCCGGCCAGCAACAACTCACTTCGAGCTGCCCAAAGCTGTATTTCAAGTGCCCGACCACGCACAGCGGACCCATCTACCACTGTCGCAAAGCATGTCGGGAAATCCTACAACAAAACCGAAATGAAGTTCCCTCCCGAAAGTTATTGCAAAATACTATAAGTCTCAAAGCACTTCGGATATCGGGCATTTCGACCACGGCACGGGATGGGAAATGGCCCACAACTCTCAACGCTGCCCCTTTTCTGATCCGAAGTGATTCCAGACTTTCCCGCCGGCTCGTCTTCCCGACCAAGGTCCGTTTTTCACCTCGAGCGCTAAATGGCGCTTCAGACACAAGGAAGGACAAGAAACACGACTCGTTTCTTTGAGAAGTGCTAGAGACTCAAGGATTTCCGGACTTAATGATGTCTTTCAATCACCGGACGGGCCTCATACACGTTGGCTTACACACACGCTACAGAGGGGATGTGTTGCCGTAGTGAGCTCACGATAGATAAGCGAGCCAGACGTGCGTAAATAACGGTATTTTCGTTTAGTTGTTGACACTGGTCAGAAGTATTGCAGTCGCGTATTCTCACGGCCAAACTGCTTTCAAATGGCTTTGAAATTGCGCTCTGAATGTACCGTCAAAGCACTGGAGGGCCAGAACTCTGCTTTTTTCAGGTGAAATTGGTCAAATTCCTTAGGGTTAGTGCAAATTCGACAAGGGCTTGTGATATTATTCGCTGTACGATAAAATGAGGCTATTCTGAGCTATTCTGAGCTATTCTGAGCGAGAAAAAATAAAAAAAGGCCTAAAAAGTCATATAGGCTGGACATGCTCTCGGCCCTTCAATTATGACATGTTCACTCACATTTGGGCATGGAACTTTCAAAAGTGCATCAAAAAATGTACAATTTGTACTCGCCCAAGAATATTTGACACTCGCCTGGGCATCAGTGCTAATTTCCATCCCCGTTGCACCAGAAAATTAAAACTACAACTTACAATAATATAAATGTTGTGGTTTAAAAATTTTTCTTTGGTTCAAAAATTTCAAACTAGTTTTTATTTTCCTTTGTCTCAGATTCATTGCCATAATCCAAGAAAAAAGAAAACAAAAATTGAACAAAAATTATACCACAACATATACAAATACATTAATTTTATTAAATATTATTGAACTTTTCCAAAGCAACCACCTTTGAGATCAGCAGATTGTTTACAAAAATTTACAGACAGTGACTGACTGAGAATCAATTCAAAGAGGATCTCATGATAGCACAGCTGCTTAATGACCTTTTTTTAGGCCTGAGGCAAATGCCATTTTTCAAATTAATAAATAAAAGCTCTAAGCCCATGTATGATACACATGTATACCAAAAATAAAAATTAATGAAGGGCTTGGGGCATAACCAGCCTATGTTTTGAAATATTTCACTCACAAACGTTTCTTTTTTAGCCCGAGAAAGCACTTTCTTGCTAACAAAAGACAGGTTTATGTAAGTTAAGTAAAAGAGGGCCAATCAGACCTAAAGATATTATATTACTGTATTTTCACAAAAAGATAAAGTACATTTTGGCTACAAAGCATCCTACAGCTGTATATGAATCTTCAGATAAAAAAAGTTAAGTAAAAGAGGGCCAATCAGACCTAAGATACTGTATTTTCACAAAAGGATAAAATACATTTTGGCCACAAAGCATGCTACAGCTGTATCAGTATATGATTCCTCAGGTAAAAAAAGTAATTTTTTTTTCAAGAATGTAGGATGTTTTGGACTAATTGAATCTCTTTTACTTCAGCCAATGTTAACAAGCCATCAAAATAAAGCTTTATTGGCTCAAAAAAACACTTTCATAGAAAGTTACATAACTTCTTAATTAATCCATTTATATATTAGGTATGTCCAGGCTAAACTGTAGCTAATTAAGCAGTCCTCCATTTATACCGTAGATTAATTTGACGTATCTTTTAGGTGGATATTGTATTCAGAAAAAATAGAAATGTTACAAGTGTGGACAACTATATCACAGATGGAAGGGAAGTCCAATGCTATGCCTTCATTGAGCAGAACAATTTGTGTGGCAAAACATATACAAGTCTACCACACAACAGCTTAAGTTCAGGTGTAACACAAGGCAATTGGCACTACTCACGGCTTAAGTTAAAGTTACAAGTTAAAGAAACATAATTGATGTTTTTCTTTAGGTGTGCTATTGTTTCCGTATCGGCTTTTTCGAATTGTGTAGCGAAATTACTGCATTTCTATCAGCCTTCTTTCTTACACCCATACACAACACATCTAGACCCTGGTATTTTTTACCTTAATGATTCGGAAAAACTGGAAAAATAGTCAAAACAAACTGGTTTTAGCTCAGACAAATTTTCCTACAAACTACTCAATAATTTAAATTAGATCCTGCGAAAATTTCGTGTGACATGGTATGTGACTTTGGCAGGGTCTTTATACTGTAATTAAAATAATAAATTGTAAACATTGCAAAATCCAGCGTACTTACATCCTTCTGGGTGTTTGCTAATTTCTTGTTTCATGAAACGATCTTTTTGAAGGTTTGCATTACCAAAGTAAAACTCAATCTGTTTAAAGGAGACAATGTAAAGCTTATTCAATTTCCTTCCAAATAATATCAGAATTACCCTGAGAGGATATCCCTTTTGATCTTTCTTCAATAATATTACTTGATTCTTATCGATTCTAAAGTCTTAAGGTCACCAGGATTTTTGTTAGAGCAGGGACACAGGGACCTTTACTCGGCTATTTCAATTCTTGTCCCAGCTATTTCTCAGGAAAATGTTCTAAGATAATTATTTAAATAAAGAACTGCTAAAATTGATAAACTCCTAGATTCTATTCCAAATTGCCTTGTATTCGCTTTGAAACAGGGAGAATTTGACGTCACATCAAAAGTCACTTAGGGGCTTATTCCACGCACCCCTTCAAATAATGGGCTATTTGATCTTTATTACAAGTGAAATAAAAATGTGCTTTGTCACTAATGCCTCTTTCATAGCAGTTAGAACAGACCCAAATTGGTCAGATATGGCCTCAATTGCACACTTTGTGCCTCAAAATTTCAAAAATATTCTGGGATAGGCCCCTTATACCCCCCTCCCCCAGTGGGAGGGGGGCTTCCCCCTTTCCACACCTGCCCCAAATTGGGACTGCGTGCCAATAAATGGTCCCTGTTATTCACAAATTGGTCCCTGTTATTCAATTGCAAACATAATTTAACAAAAACCCTGAGGGTCACCATTTGGGTTTAAAGGTATAATTCCAAAACGAGTTGATTCTGCTGGTACTGGTTGGTACTGGTTACTCACGCTTCAGGTTTGACTGAAGTCACTTACGAAAGCAATCAGTCAGAGAACACCATCCAAGGTACAAAAGGAAGTTTAGTTACCGTTATGTGGTGAGACAGATTATAGCTAATTGCATTACCTGCTGTTGAAGTTGTGCCTTTATTTTCTTGGTTCTTTTCTTATGCTGTTTATGTGTTTCATTATCTGTTGATAGCTTCCCCAGGTCATGAGTACTCATAGTGTCTTTCAGTACAATGACTGGTCGCTCAAACTTACTAAGAAGGAAACATGAAACTGAAATAACTTGCCAGTAGTGGTTGTGTTTTATTATAGGCATAAATTGAAGTGGAGGGATGCAGGAAGGTCTTACTGCACTCTCCACTCCAAGTTACCACCATGTTACAAACTTTTTCCTATTTCTTCTGCTTACCACCCTCTTTTTTCCCACCCATCTTATTTCCCTATTTATTCCGAGTTCACGTGGCCCTCTGGTGCCTCACCTTCCCTGATCAAATTTTAGGGGAAACTTGTTAGGATTACAACATGTTTAAAGGGGCATTGTCACACTGACAAGGTACCTTTGCTCAAATGTAATATTGGTCTTAGAACACCAAGGAGAAAATATCAAGTGATTTATTCAAGAAAGAACAAACATATGATACGTTTTTCTGCAATTTTTCTATGACACTTGGGAGGAACTTGATAAAGATGGCCAATTTTTTCAAGTTGCAATCCATTTCCATCCTGGCCATCCACAGCCATAGATAACGAATACTAGTTCCTGTGCACTGGCAGAGTATTTGTTGGTAAATTTCCAATGAAACAAATATGTTTTTTGGCTTTTCAAAGTGATACTAAAAATAGGTGACATAGCCCCTTTAAGATTCGATGTGGCAATCCCTGAAGTCAATTCCAAGTGCAGTCATCCCCCTGTAGGGGGATGGGGGGAGGGGGGGGGGGGGGGGGTGTGGTGGCATATCCTGGATATTTGCCTTGAGGATGTCTCAATATCAAAGGGAATTTGAACACTGTGCTGGGATATAGAAGAGTCAGGCAATGATTTTATCTACAAAACACTTTACAGTGGTAATTTTATTAAAAGATTTCATACATGTTCATTAACTAGCCATCCCACTTGCCCCACTAACAAACTCACTGATAAATGACCCATAAATGCCTGCAAACTTAAAGTGCACCTAAACCCCAATTTTTTTCTTTTAATCAACTCAATGTACGTTGAAAAGTCGAATAGTGAAATATTTCTTGTTTTTAACGTCGCGTTAGTGAGTTATAGAGATTTGAATTTACAAAATGCTAATTAGATGACGTCAAATCAAGACTTTACCATTATTTCTACTTCAATTTACATTACGCAGTTCACAGCTTAAGGATAATCAATTTAAGAAATACTAATAAAAACTGTTAGTAGTCAATTGATTTGTAAAAAAATATTGCTTGGAGATGGAAACAAGTAGTTGTACAATGTATAATAAACCAGTCTTGATTTGATGTCATCTTATTAACATTTTGTAAATTCAAACCTCTATAATTCGCTAACACAATGTTAAAAACAAGAAATATTTCACTATTGGACTTTTTAACGTACATTGAGTTGATTAAAAGAAAAAAAATTGCCGGGGTTTAGGTGCACTTCAAGTTTTTCTTTTGTATTATAACCTGCAAAATTGCTCACCTGTTTGTCCTGAAAGTTGAAAAAATGACACTTTGTACTGTTAGATTTGCCCACAAAGGGAAATTTGACCATTTTTTTTTGCCCTAGGGAGGGGAGGGAGGATTGGGATGATTGCTTTTGGAATTGACTGATTCCACATAAGAGTCTTTTCCACTGACATATCCTGCTGTAAAATCCCAAGCCACTCAATCAAAGTACAGATCATCAGAAAATGATAACCAGGGCTTTCATTATGGGCCATGACCTGTAGCATCTGTTACGGGTGAGTACCCCGGGGTGGGGGGGGGGGGGGGGGGGTACTCCCATATATGAGCTATATAAGTATGTGCCGCTGTGAAGGGTAGGGTTTTCAGGCAGTTTAGTCTGCGATAGGGTATAGTAATCAGAGATTTTTGGTCTAAAATAGGGTATCATTTTCCGCAAAACTGATCAGTTGCATGAATAATTTAGTTTAGACAAGGTTTACTGGCAAATGGCATTTAAAAGTCGGTAGGGCAGGCAGTACAGCATTTTTACTGACCCCTGGCATCTTAGACTGTGATAGTGAACGAGTTTCTGGAAAATAGCGAGTCTGGAATAGGTCTAGGATAGGGTAGGGCTTTTTAGTATTTAGTCTAGAATAGGGTTGCAAAATGCAGCTAGAATGGTCTAGTATAGGTTAAGGGCCTCAGAGTCCCAGCGGCACACCCCTGCCCAAAAATTTGCAAAGTACTCCCCCCTCCCCCGGGGTGAGTACACTTGATGGAACCTTGATGTTAAGGGTGATCTTGCCTGTTATATGTCAAATTTACTGACAAAGCAACAAGCTTGTTATGGTTGTTAAGATCAGAGCAGTGCCTGTATCAAATCTTAATGACAGCCCTGATAACGTTACAAGGAGGAAAATAACGATGCCGAGCAGCTCATAGCAAGAACAAACAATACATGGCGGAGCAATTTCAGAATACCCCGCCACTTATTTACATATCCCTAAATGTTTGTTAGAACTAGCCATATGAAAACAAAAGAATCCATTCTTATTCAATGAGATGCAAATAAGTGGCGGGGTATTCTGAAATCTAGCCTACATGGCTACGTCAACAGCCAGCTAAAAACAGCTCGTCCAAAAAGTTAAGTGCATAATTCAGCTTAAATTCCGAGAATAAGAACTGAAAGTAGTACAAATTTACTTCAGATAAATCCAAAAAAGATTAGTCAGACTCTAAGTCTAAAAATATAAACTTAACAGACCAAATGCATACCATACCATACGTCCGAGAATACGTTCAGCAGACGCATGTTTCAGATCTGCAAGTTGTTGCCTCTTGAACTCGATAAAAAGTCTCTTTTGACGCGCAAAATAATCTACATCTTAGATAACGTTAAGTTTACCTTTCCTATATTTCCTGATTCAAGAATTCTGCACTTGGTTGCCCCACAAATGACAGAGTGTTCTTCCCCTCAAAGCAAGACAGGACCGCCATTGCAGGCCAGGTGGCTATGTTGTCCTTCCCAGTTCCCAGTGGCCGTCCCCAGTCCCTTTCTTCACTTGCCACTTGTCTGCAAACTGTGGGGCTTGGGTTTAGGGGTTAGGAAGGGGTGGGGGTGGGGGGGATGAGGTTTAAGGAGTGGAGTCACAACGAAGATCGTGGAAAAAAAGGCGCTTGGAATTTTTAATTTTTTTAGCACTGTTTTTAGAAAACAAATTCCCTGCTTTAGGATGGGGCAAATGGATGTTCCTATTTTCCGCGTACGGAGTGTAACCCATTCGTCAACCCATTCGAGTATCCTTTTTGTGAGAATTTTAGTTAGATTCTAAAGAAATTGAAAATAAAAATTCTACAAAATTTCACGAACTTAAGGTGGCTGAACACAGTTTCACTGTACCTATGCGTCATTCATTGTCATTTTAAAACCACTAACGTCTGAGCGCCCAAAATTGGCGAGGCATACGATTAAGCAGCAAGCTATATATTTTGATATTTTTGTTGAGCTTTTAGGGTGTTGCCATGGCAACACGGTGGATTGAAAATCAGCCTGCAATATTTGGTTTCTTTTATTTTCAGAAAATCTAGTCATTAGATTTTGTCCATCATTTGTCTCCAGTAAACTCGTAAAAATATTCGCATGTTAACACTGATCTCATGTAATTTTGACAGAGGGATCTTCCGTAATTTGTGGTTTAATGTTTGCGTTTTGTAAAAATCTCCTCTGTTAGATTTCAAATTTTTGATGGCAGGTGAGTTCGGCATATTCGGAACTATTATTGTGCCAAATTTCGTGAAATTCTAATGAGTAGTTTCGTAGAAATCAGCACGTTTCCGAGAAAAGTCGCTAAAACATCCAGTCACAATTTTTTGGTCAACTGCGCATGCGTTGCATTTGACTGGGTTCTCGATCCAAAGACAAAAACGACCAAAAAGGCAGTGTATTTCTTCAATGGTTCTATATATTATCTATTGATTCAACAAACATTTTTACCAACAAAAAATTGTTTGATTTTAAGACGAAAAACAACACTTTCGCGATCCACGCTGAGCAAAATAAAATGATCGCTGAACAGGCGCCACGTTTGTTTTTCTCAAAACTCTGCGCGCGCTGACTCACGTAAGCAGCTGAAATTGAAGAGCGCGCGCAAACTGTGTTCAGCCACCTTAACAAACTTGTAACGATCATTTGAAGCGCGCGTGTTCAACGCGCGCTCGGTCGTGAAGGCATTCCAACATGATCACGTGACTTGTGACAAGCTGCATAGTTATAGACGTGGAACTTCTTGTTGTAGCTTGCATCACATTGCGGCGCAAATTAGCAGATCTTGCAGGTTCAGAAAAAGCCATGGCTGCAGGAAGATATGACCACTATGACTATCTCTACAAGATCGTGTTAATCGGCGACTCTGGTGTTGGAAAATCTTCCCTCCTATCTCGCTTTACAAGAAATGAATTTGACCTCGAATCGAAGTCAACCATTGGGGTTGAATTTGCTACAAGAAGCATAACTGTCGATGGAAAGGTTATTAAAGCTCAGGTATGTTTTTTTTCTTGCGTTATCTCACGCTTTTTATTGGAATAGGTTTTAATATTCGGATGTTATTGCCGAGGGTTCTATTTAAGCGGGAAATATATCGGAAATGTGTTAAGCGTATATTGACTAAGTGTTGCGATATTCATTCCATTTTACAAAGATTTGCGCGCTCAATAGTTTCTCGCTGGGCTGTTCGTTCTTCTTGCGAATAACATTTCGATAAGACAAAAGGTTGTGTTTCAGGTTTGTTCATTAACAATGCAAAGGCTTCACTTATTTCAAGTACAATACGTAAATTAATTATTGATATCGATGTTCATGTCAAATACAATGTTTCGCTGAATGAAATGTGACAAGTCTTTGTCAGTCTGTCTGCAGTGAATGAATTTTTTTGAAAGAGGAACAAAAACGTAACCAAAACACTTGTGGCTCTGTTTGAAGAAATTTATCCCAACAGTAGTAAAATGAACCCCAGTAAATGAATATCTTGCTTTAAAAAAAAGTTGGCCTTGTTGCATCAAAATATATAGGGGGATTTATGGCTTGGAGTGTACTGATACATCATGTATTAAATCAGGGTGTTTACAGTCAAAGCAATACTACCAGACTCCAAACAAGACACTCTGCATCAAAAAATGACAATCTCTACCCAGATGGGTACTTGTCAAAATGCTAGTGATAATCTTGCAATCCATGGACATCCCAGCTGCCACTAGCCTCCAACACAGAAATCCTTAGCGATCATCACACATCAAATTCCTCCCCCACAATTGTACGCTTAACACAGCTGACAGATATGTTCTGACATGCTGTGCACTGTAGCCAAAGAGCCAACCATCGCTGTCTTGTAATTTTAACCGACTCCCGCCACAATCCTACATGTACATCGCAAACAACTCTCTTGGGGGTTCATTTTAGAGTTAACACTTAATTGATTATTTTGCTTGATTTAACTTAATTAAGTTTTGAGTGAAGACAAAATGCTCTTGAAAACAACTAAGTGACGAGACATACTAAAATTCAATTTTGGTAACAACAAGGTCAAACTTGGGGGGTGGGTACCCTGTATATTTTTGGGTGGGGGTGTGCCGCTCGGACTCTGAAACACTTATCCTATACCAGACCAAGTTCAGCTTATTTTGCAACCCTGTACTAGACTTGACCGAAAATCCCTACCCTATCCCAGACTTGCTATTTTTAAAACATTATCACTATTACAGTCTAATATACCAAAAACATCTGTCAACAATGTTGCCGCGATTATTTTTTTCTGTTTAGGGAAGGCTCTTTCTCTTCCAAGTTTTAATTCTTAGTCTAGACTTAATTCTTCATACCACTGATCAGTTTCCCAGCAAATGATACCCTATTCCAGACCAAAACTCTCTGATTTCTATACCCCATCCCAGACTAAACTGCTTGGAAACCATACCCTTCACAGCCGCACATATCCATAAAGCTTATATATGAGAGTAATCCCCCCCCCCCCCCCCCCCCCAGGAAACAGCCTGTGATCGGTGAATGTATTTGTCAGCTGTGTGGGGTAGAAATGGATCACGTGATGATCCCTAAGGATGTCTGCTTTGGAGGTAAAGTTGGTACTAGCTGTTGTGCCAATAGAGGTTTGAATACTAACCTAATAGCCCAATTTCGATATATTAAAATTCAACTTGAAACAAAAGAAATCACTACAAGGCTTAGGGGAATGATAGTAGGGATTTATATGGTTTATTCCCCTAAGCCTCGTAGTGATGTCTTTTGTTTCAAGTTGAATTTTAATATATCGAAATTGGGCTATTCATCTAGAGGTTTATGGATCTTTGTTTATATTTATTACAAGGTATGGGATACAGCAGGCCAGGAACGTTACCGTGCAATCACAAGTGCATATTACAGAGGAGCGGTGGGTGCTATTCTTGTCTACGATTTATCCAAACAGAAGACGTTTGAGAATGTTGCAAGATGGCTGCTGGAAGTTCGTGAGCATGCTGAATCTTCCATTGTTATAATGCTTGTTGGCAATAAATGTGATTTAAAACATCTACGAGCCGTCCCCGCAGAAGATGCCACAAAATATGCAGGTGAAGCGGGGTTGTCATTCATTGAGGCTTCGGCACTGGATGCCACGAATGTAGTAGAAGCATTTACACAGACTATTAAAAAGGTGCATCAGGTACAGCTAACAAAACTGCGCAATGAACTTGATATGCCAGGACAGAATAATGGCGGCACTGCGGGAAAAGGGAAAGTGGTGGAAGTCGATGAAGGTCCAAAGGAGGAGAGAGGTTGTGCTTGCAGTGTGCTGTAATGAGTTAGTTTTAAATCATTCAAAAACATTATCCAAGAGATTCTTTATCAAATTTCTATATAACTTGTAAACCTGTATAATGCAATAATTATTAATCATTATTATAACTGCAGAGCAAACTCATCTGAACCATCGAGAATTATTGATTTATTTTTCTAGTGCACAAAATTCAAGGCTTTTGATACAAGTGTGGGGTTTTGGACCCAAAACCTGAGTGAGGTAGTAAAAAGTTACTTTCCCTCAACTTATAGAGAATATAAACTGCTGTTCATGATCATTAAGTTTTGCTAGGGTTTAAAAAGGGGGTTATTGAGGGGGTATTCCTGTGATAATCTGCAAAACGGCTGGCTTCAAAAGGCTGGATACTGCAACAGTTCCTATGCTCCCAGCTACTAGTAACAGCCCTACAAAATGGCTAAAAAAAAGCCAATTTCAAAACTTATATGCCCAATTTACATACTTATGAAGCATATATAGGAGAATACCCCTGGTGTGTGTTCATGGGTGTGTGGTGTGGGGGGGGGAGGGGAGATCAGGGATCAAGAGGTGGCACCAGGGCTGGAAATCATTTTTCTTTCTTCACAGGACCCATGTCCTTCCATGCCTTTATTTCGATAGGACATATTTTATAAAATTGGTCTCGGACATCCAACATTTTGGATTTTTTCTCTGAGACAAAATCTGGTAGCATAATATGTGATGTACTGTTAATAGGAGGTGCAAGGGCAATTTCAAAAAAAGTTTAAAAATCAGTACAAACAATGTCTTTAACAAGGAAAAAGCAAAGTCATTTTAATTTGTGCTCAGCCACCATGTCCAGTCATGTTGTCAGGTTTGTCAGTGTTATTTCCAGCACTGTGGCACTGAACATCAAGTTAAACAAAGCCCAGGTAAAAGATCAAAGACCAATTCAGTCAGATTCTGTGCAGTGTTCAATAATTATGAAGGACTTACCTGGCCAGTACTGTTGCCAGTGTGATTTTCTGGGTTAATGTAGTTCTAAAAGGAACTGTTGTTGACAGTGACCGACATTTTGACACCTGAGTGGAAGTCATCATCAGAATCATTGTGTCTAAAGATGACTTAGCTCATGGTGTTGAAATTGTCATCAACAGCAGGCACTCACACTCAACAGACTCAGTCAGTTGAAATGAAAGCTATCAGAAATTATTTTTTCGAAAAAATGTCAAAATGTAGTAAAACACCTTTGTTAAGAAGCACTAAGAATGTTGGCAAAATTTTGTCAACTTACCATCTGAAAATAAATAAGTTGTCATGTCATTGTTGGGAATTAGGAATAACAGTTATGTAGGACTATTAAAGTTTTAAGTAATAACTACTTAATAATTACAATACAATCTGTACAATACATTTGCACCAATCAATAATTGAAGGCTTTTAGTGCAAAAGGGCTTATGTGCATTTTTAAAGGTAATTTTCAAGTTTAAACTTTTAGTAACTAAAGGAATTTGAGACTAATAACAAGAATCTATACTGCTTTTATAATTACAGCATTAAATTTTGAACCAGTATAAATTCTTAAATTCCCAGTTAATTTCTATGTCGGAGAGGAGCTTGATTTTAACATAGACTTTAATCACTTCAAGAGCTGTTTCAGATGCTGCAAAAACAGCTGATTCATGTTCATGACATCAAAAATAGATGTGTTGTTGAAGTTTTCTTACAAAAAATTGAAACTTGAAAATTGCTCTAAAATGTACATAGAAAGAAAGGAAAAAACATCTATTCCTTTAAAAATTTACGCAAAGCGTAACGGTATGGTTGTTTCAAGTGTACACACAGACATCTCCTTTTTAAATAAGGTTATAGAAGATGTCCAGCAGGTTAATAGCCATTAAGGTTCTTTTTCAGAGTGACATATTAAACTTAATACCATGAACGATAAATCATATCATATTATTAGCTCAGAATAATTATTTCCAGTAATTCACAGAGGATGTTGTAAGTAGTCTTTATACAAAGTAGAGAGAGTTTATTACCGGTTGTAATAGTATTTGTTGGAAGATGCGCTAGGTGCATGAAAATTATTAATAATTATTATTATTTGTTAAAATAAACTGAAGATAATCACGTGTGAAACAATATAATTCCAAAGTAAACGTTTAAACATAGACTGCAAAACAGTTGGTTTTTCCCTATAAAACTTGCAGGGGATGTATAAAGCTGCAATACTTGTGAGGTTGGGTCGAAGCATGGACCACATTACCCCTAAAATTACTAAAATATACCAGTCTTGTTTTGTAGACAAATTAGTTTTTCTTTTTTACATGAAATTCTGTTTTTTTTTTGGGGTGGGGGGGGGAGGGGGGGCTTGATTCCCTAGAGGGTGCTAGGAAAACGTATGGTGTTAATTTTAGAACTGCCCCCTAAACAGATTTAGAAAATAAAATGACACTAATAAACCCATTGACGCCCGCGACTTTTTTCGTTTTTGAGTGATTTTCTGTATATAAACGATCCATAGGATTTCGTGACTCCATATTTGAAGTTACCATTGAAAGTGCTGCTGTTCTAAAACACTGAAGGCTCGAGTTTACTGGAAACGTCATTCTGACATTGTGATTTTGCTTTGTTGGATTGCAATAAAGTCTTCAATATGGTGTTTTCTGCGATTTTTGGTAAGTCCACAGCCATTTTTCATCTTTAGTAGCTGCCTGATGAGCATCATTAAGCTTGGAGGTAGTTCAGAGTCCACTTCTCAACGAAGCGAGTTAGGTGTTGTACTTCGTTTACGAATTTGGCTCGTTGCTCGTTGAACTGGAAAAATGGCCGCCATGAAACGAAGTAGCTTTGGGACTCGACTATGGATGAATTTCTCGACCTACCGCGGCATATTTTGGAAGTTGCGACCACAGGAGAATACAACAAGCGCGAAATTTCGGCGGTGGGTCGGAGTGGCTGTGGATGTAGTATAAATATGAAATGTGTGCGGAAAGAATCGAACGCTGTCAAAATTTTTGGCTTTTTCCCAGCATGCAGTGCGGTGGTGATGTTGAAAATCGAGGCAAGGTCAGTATGCATTAGAACGAGAGGCTAGAGCTCGGCCCGAGCAACGAATAAGAGCAAAAAAATTCACTGCTAAGCTAGGACTAGGACTGAATTTTGCTGTGAATGTTGACTTTTGGGTTTGCCATGATGATTTGAATAAAAAAAACTAAAGGCAAAAACGTGATTTTTGTTGTTTTTCTATGACGTTAAAAACGGTCATTTTTGTTATTGTCCAAATTCAAACGCTGATATTCTGCAAAAATCGCTAACTTTTTTGTGTTTATTGGGTATCTCAATTTGAAGGACTTTCTAGTCAATGCTTACAACTGATGGTTAAGGCAATGTTCGCGCGATTGAGAAAGTTGCAATTTTTTAAAGCAGTGGAGTATTGTACGGCCGGTTTTGGCCGGCACGGCCGTCAATGGGTTAAAAACCGTATGAAAAATAATGGTTTTACCCCAAAAATTGCAATAGAAGAACAATAAAAGCCCCGAGTCCGTTATGTTATTTGATACCAAGTGGGAAGAAATATGAGTGTTCATAACACATATGAAAGCCGTTGAACAGTACTTTTTTGTGGGACTTTTTATTATGCTATTCAAGGAATGCTGGTACAAAAAACTGTGATGGCCTTTCCTTAGTCTTTCTTTGTTGGAGAATTTTTCACATAAATAAGGCTAAGGAAAGTTAAAATCGCAAAAATGGGCAGAGTAGCAATCTGGGAAGAGAAAATTTTCCTTCATTTTGCGAGTCATTAATATTTCCTAGCTTTTCTTTTGTGTATCTCTGGCCCAATTCACCCAATCATGGGCTTGCATCAGTGGCTGATTCACTGCCATCTTTTGTCGCCATAATACATGACGCCACGGCAATGGTTAGAAGAAATATAGACTTCTCACAGGAAGGAGTCAAAGGTTACCCAGATAAACTTATTTCTCCCAACAGCCAACAAGCCGTGTCAGTAGTTTTGAAAGTAACTGGCGCGCAAACAAGCGATTGCAAAATAATGTATTTGCACAGTGTCTGCACGGTTATTTCTTAAACCACTTGCAGTTTATTTAACTTCACAGTTCGTAACTAAATCAAAGGCTCCTGCGAGCCAACTCGTGAATATGACACAACCTACGGACCCTTCTCTCTCCTACGCGTTTTGCTCCGCCGTAAAGGTTCGAAAGTAAAGACCCCCGAAAGTAACGTCAAAACGTTGTGACTGCTAATAAATGTCGAGAATAGAGAGCACACCCCCCCCCCCCCCCCCCCCCCACCCCCGAAAGTAGCGACTCCCCGATTTAATAACAACCGCTAATTTCTTTGGACCTGGGTATCACACAGCTCTATTGTTTTCAGGGCTACGGTTCATTGTTGTGTTGTTTCTTCTATTGTTTTCTCAGCAAAACAGAGAAGACCTTGAGCTGCGTTACCTGCGTACTGCCCGGAAAGTAGCGAGCCCACCGAAAGTAACGAGACGAAGTTTTTTATCGCGTTCGAAGAACGCAATCCTAATTTCGTGTTGGTAACCCAGTCTGCCAAATGGCCGCCCCTAGGCCTATTGCTTTTTTCAGGGGCTCATTTCCGCCGGAAACCTTCGAACGCGTCTCCATAATCTTTGATTACTGCTGGTTTTAAATTATACATATTCAACACAATCTAGACATGGGGACCCCACCCATGTGGCAGTAACACGAGACTGGATGGACGAATTTCGTCTCATTTGTCATGAAAAGAGAATAAACAATAATCAGAAGTTTTAACGAGTTTTCAAAGACACAAAATGCACAAGACGATAAACTTGAAACAATTAGCCTATTTTTTCCAAGTTACAAGTTATTTTTACTCTTAGACAACAAAACCTGACCATAATTTTTGTAGCCTGAGAAAACAGACGTCGTTTCGCGGCGCCACCACTGGGGCCCCGCGAAACGGACAGTTTCGCAGGGGCCCCCAGTGGTGGCGCCACGAAACGACGTCTGTTTTCTCAGGCTATAGTTTTTGGGTTTCCACCGATATAAATATAATATCTTTTGGGTTTTTAAGTAACACTAAAAATAGTGACATTGTGTCTTTAAAACAATTACTGCTGCGAATTTCTGCATTTTATTTCATTTAGAAAAAGAGCTCGCACCAGTAATTTTGTTCACGGAAAGTCGCGAACCCTTCAAAAGAAGCGAGCCCCAAAAGCTACTAATTCCGAAAGTAACGACCCTCGTTACATCCGAAACTTCTAGCGACTTCTTTCCATATTTTACGAGAGGAATAGGTGCGATATTTAGAGGTATTCTGTTTTTGGAATGACCAGAATATGTCCTCAATAACGCGCCCTTGGTCTAACAGTTTACGGGTCGGATAAAAATGTCCGCTTTTCGCTGCTGGGTCTCGAATCTGATTGTCCGTAACACAAACATTCAGAAAATCAAAACAAAATATATGGATTAGCTCACAAAGAAACAGGAGGTAGGGTGTGAGTGGAGCATAGAACAAATCAGAGAAAGTTTTGCAAACCAAATAAAAGAAAAAAGAACGACCAACAAGGAATTCAAATTAAATTTATTCATATATGGAATATTTATTACCGGTAGTCCAAATACAATAGTTTAATCTAAGATAATTTAGAATTTGTACAAATTGAGAATTCATAAAATCGTGATTGGATGTAAAATACTAAATGAAGAACTTTGAGTTCCACCTGTAAATTAGTTTTGACAATGCTGGTTACCTTTAATAAAACATAACTTTAAAAAAAACACACACGTGGTTTTTACTCTACTTACAATAAAATAGAACAAGACAAGAAATACTTAAATTGACGACTTAAAACAAAAAGCTAAATGATTACGTTACATACGAGTTAAAAACTAATAATTTTATTGTTTAGCATAACCAGTGACCAACCTTCACTCAATCTGCTTTTACAGGGGTAGCCAAGAAGAAAGCTTTCTTGGGGGGTGGGAGTGGGTAGGTAACCCCCACCCCCAAATGGAGCTTGCTCGTAGGCTACTGCAGGGGTGAAATGAGGGGTTAGTTTCTAAAGAAATTGTCAGTGCAAGGAATTGTGGTTTTCTCAACTCCGTTGATAAAATCAAATGTTTGTGTTCTGCAGGAGTGGTCTAATTTCGCAAAGAGTGCCCTGGGCGTATGTATAATAATGTAAAATTGCTGAAACCACCATTCAAAACAAGAAATCAACCATTTTCGACATTTTATGCTGAACAGATTAGTCACTAGGGTATGCTAAATCAATCAGACTGCTTGTTCTTGTTTTGTATTTTATTTCATACAGCAAATCCCGGATGTCTTGTTATAACAGACATCCCTGCCATTACTAACGACAGGAGCCAAAGTCAGAGTAAACAAGAGTGACTGAAAATAACCCGCACTGTTACAAACGTTCTCTATTATGGACACCAAATTGTGGTCCCAAAAATGTCCGCTATGGAAGGAATAGCATGGAAATAGTCACCTCTCCTTGCCCCCCCCCCCCCCCCCCCCCCCCCCCCCCCCCCCCTGCCACTTGGGACATTTCTGGGAGCGACAAGAGATGGCTGTGTTCGCAGGCTATAGTGGGAGTTGTCTGCAGTTGACTCAGAGTTACACTGAGTCCTTATTCCCACGGAAGAATAGGATTTTTGCAGTCAAAAGCTTGGAGAGACACTAAAACAACTTAAAGTGTACATGAAGTGAAATTTCACTACGTTTTGTTTTAGGGTTTTGTGTTGTTTATATCACCTTTATTTCGTTTTCAATTGTTTTTCTCGTTTGCGCAAAGAGGATCACTATTTTTATTAGTTTAAAAACTCCCGCCGGGGCCTGAAATTTGCGACATTTTCAGCGCGGCCAAAAAGGTATTTGTGACGTCATTTGTGTGTTCGATCACAACAAAACATAACGGAGAGGGGGACGAAGCCGGGGCTAAAATACGCTTTGCATTCAGACATATTATAATCGAGATAATCCTTCCACAAGTTGCCAAAACTCCACTGTAAAACGAGTGACCCGCTCAGTTGTAAACACACTAATGACGTCACTAGAACCCAGGTCCTTGTCTAATATGCCCAACTTGCGTCGCTTGTTAAATGTTCCAGCCACTTCAAGTGACTTATTTTCCCATTAAAATAATTCTTAAAACAGCTATTTTCAGATTACCGAAAAAAATGGTAGTAAATTTCACTTCATGTGCACTTTATATCAAGTTTTTATGTAACTACTTGAGAGTAAACGACACAACATAACATAACATTCCAGAAGAAATGAAAAGACAACAACGTAAGGCAGAAACTGATCTTTCTTCAAGTTGTTTAAAGTCCATGTTGTTATGATGCTAGTGTGGACAAGGCGTAATTTAACGGGAGTTACAGTACCTAGATACAGAAATCATACTCATTATCACTGTCGCTGTCTTGTCGATTCTTAGGTTGCTGGCTTTGTGATGAACTGTCCGTGTGTCCACTGCCATCTCCACCCACTGGGGGGAGACCGCTGTCCTGCAGCGATAGTTTGATGGCTTTCTTCAAATCATCATCAGGAGAAGAAGAAACATGTAGAACTAAAAGAAAAATTGGAGACAACGATTAACAGATTTAAGATAACTTATCCCTTGAGTTCTTGGAGCTAGTGTTCAAGTACATTAAAGCGCCAGTTTGATCACATTGTTAAAATTCATTTTCGTGCACTTCTCGTAAGGATATAACGTATTTAGTAACCTGCCCAGACCATTTTTCAATCCGATGAAGGGAAAATGTTTTTTTTTTTGGGCAGTACTTTCATATTTACATGGCCACCATTAAATTTGCAGGTTCATGAAGTTCCAAAAGATGGCCAGCAAAAGTGACGTCAGAGACTTAAAAATTCTTGTCTCACAATCACTCATGACGACAACAGCAGTGAGAACGGCACAAAACAAGTTTAATGAGCGAAAACAACGCCTCTGCACATGCGTTTGACATTTGATACATTTCTTTGCCATTCTTTGCAAAACAACAAATCCGAAGAGAGTAATTTTTTAATCAGTGACGTCACTTTCGCTGGCTATCCTTTGGAACTTTAGGAACATGCAAATTTAATAATGGCCGTGCAAATTCGAAAAGTATGACCGAAAGAAGCCGTTTTCTCTTTATTGGATTGAAAAACGGTTTGGACAGGTTACTAATTACATTATCTCCTAGTACAAAAAAACAAAAACAAAATTTAAAAAATTGATCGAACAAACACTTTAATAAAGATTATGTTTTGTAAAAAAAAAAACTAACAGCCCCAATGATAAGAAAGAATTGCTTAGTGGCTTTGGAAATCTAGGGTTCTCCCCACATTTCTAGTACAGTGGATAATAATGATTACTAGTGGTGACTGATGTTCCATGTGGCAATAAACACTTAATAACTGGTTCCGAGGGAAACAGTAAATTTTGTTTCCCGAGAATCTCGATTTGCTATAATATATAGCAACACAAAAAAACACAACACAAGACAGTTTGAAAAATGCACCGAGCACTCAAGGTCAACATCAATCCATCATAATCATGCCACCTTTTGTCACGGTCTGATCACGTGCGCTAGCAGGCTACAGTGCAATGTTACCCTCTAACGTCAACATTGTTGCCCGCTTTTGCAAATGTTGCCCGCTTTGCACAAATGGCGGGAAACAGTTTGTTTGTTAGATGTCATGTGACCATGAATCAACCAATCAATGCGCGCGTTGTATGGAGAAAAACTCCAGCTATAGAACAATGAATGTTATTATAGATGGTACATTTTATTGTTTACCACCCGATAAGGAGAGCCCTGAGTCCTATTTTGCAGCTTGCAGAAAAAATCTGTAAAACAGCAAAAATTTTGCACCCAAAAATGCTTCTATGCTTTGTATGTCAGTGGAGATATTCTTTGATGTGCTACTAAATTGTCAACAGTAACATTAACGGGGATAATTAACATTTTAAGCTTCGAAGGAATTACAGAGCAGTTTTTTCTTAAGTGTCGTAAAACAAAAACCAAAGTAATTACTTTGGCCAATCACAACAGATGCAGACAATCCAATGAACCAATCAGAACTCGTAGCAAATACATGTAGCTTGCGCTAAGCGCGGGAAAACGCGTGTGACCAAGTCATAATTGGTTTTACTTCTGATTGGTTGAAAAAGTGGCGCGAGATTTTTTAGCCAATCACAAAACGTAGCATTATGCAAACCAAAGCAATTGCAAAATTACTATCAATACTCAATTGAAAACCGGTCTATCAACAGAAATGGCAGTACATCACTACCTCCTACAGCAGAATCTTGAAGTGACAGCTCAATAGCTTTTTGAAGAGATGCACTATCACCAACAGAAAACACTGACAGGTCTCTCTGCTCCTGGGGTCCCTGTGCCTGATCTCTGCTTGAACTTGCTGAGCTACTGGATGAGCTTGATTGACGGCTTCTGTGGTTGACTGGTGTGCTGTGTTGTAGCAAGGATAGGTGGATGGCTCTCATGAAATCAATGTCAATTTCCTCCTCAACTTCAGATGGCTGGCTTTGGCGGTTGCGTCCTTCGTTGAAAAAAAAGGGAATGCAAAATATGAGAATTGCTACCAGTGTTTTATCACGGATATCTGAATTGCCAAGGGCTATGAGCGAGGACACAGAGGTATTCTACTAACACCACAGAATTCTAAATGGGTGAGCATCCCATCCAGTGGAGAGTGTAGTAATGATCCTAGTTCAGACCAGAGCATTGTCAATGAAACTTTTACATTTTAAGTGGAAACAGCAGAGCAAATTTCACCGTAGATTTCCTGTGTCCTAACAACTTCCTTTAAATAAACCCTGAGCGTCCAAGAGCCAAACCTTTGGTTGAGTCTGTAGAAGAAATCCTTAAGTGTGACCATTCAAATGAAAGCTACTGAGCAGTACTTTCCAGTGGTACTGTTTATTATGCTGTACAAGGTGGTTCTAACTTTTGAGTCTGTGAATGAAATCCTAAAGTGTGACCATTCAAATAAAAGCTACTGAGCAGTACTTTCCTGTGGTATTGTTTATTATGCTGTACAAGGTGGTTTTAACTTTTGAGTCTGTGGAAGAAATCCTAGAGTGCAACCATTTAAATGAAAGCTACTGAGCAGTACTTTCTTATGGCACTGCATACTGTATGCTGTGCAAGGTGGTTCTAACTTTTGAGACTGAGGAAGAAATCCTTAAGTCCAACCATTCAAATGAAAGCTACAAAGCAGCACCTTCTTAAAATGCTGTTTATATTAGTGTTTTTTTTAATGTTTTACAAAATGGAATTAGAACTTTTATAAACGTTTTGAACATGGGAATTGTTAAAACATATTAAATGAATAACAATCCAGGTTACTTTTCTTTCTCTCTTCTCTCCTGTCAGTACCATTCCCCTGTTTACATAGGGAGCAGGCGGTCACGTTGAATTTTTTGTGAATAGTCTCGCAGTTTAGCTTCTCCTTGATGGAAGCTGCTTGCTCCCCTTCAGCTGCATCACCAATTTGTGGAAGGTACTCAGCAAATCCCAACTTTGCCAAGCGTGAAAGGCGATCTTTAAGAATTGACTCTTCAATTCTGAAGCGCACTTCATCAAAGTTGTCCTCATCCTCATCAGACTAAAAGAATGATACAACGTAAGTCCACAGATCGGTTTAAATTTTCGATACTGAGTTTGAAGTCAAAGAATTGCAGAGTAAAACAGTTTAAAATGACCAAAACATCTTAGCGTGACATAATATGCATTGTGTGAAACGAGACAGTCTTGACAACTGGATGACATAGTTACACTTCTAGGGAATTAAAAAGAGTTTACTACAGCAATCACCTTTTAACATGTAAAACACTGGGAAATTAAATAAGTTTACAAATGATGGAACGAGGAATTCGCGTATTCACGGGATAAAAATGGGTACTGGTGGCCTAGAGATGGGGAGGGAGCGATGCAACCTTGATCTATTAGCCCCTTCTACATAAACAACATGCAATTTGTTCTGTTTGTTTCTGTCTGTTTGAACAAGTGAAAATTTGCATATCTGTCCCCGTATACTATATCTCGTTCAACGCTTCACGTCTTCACGAGATAAAAACGATTAAAGGATTTGAATTCTGAGTGGTTTCCAGTGTAGTTATGATAAACCCATTCACGGTAAAGTACATCACGGCTAATCAGGGTAACATGGTGGAAAACACAAAGGTTTGTATGAAAATTTAAATAAAACTATATACAAAGTACCAACCAGAAGCTAACTTTTTTCGGATAAAGGAAATTAACGCGGATAGGACAAAGAGAACACTATGATAAAATTAGTGTCAAGAACAGTAACACAATTTTCATAGCAAAATGATTCTCAACATACACAACATAATTTCCTATAATATCTAGGTAGTTTAGTTTCTTACACTCAAAATAAATTTTGACTATAACCCTCTTACCTCACTATCTTGGCTGGCACCTGATGGCGAAGATAGATTTAACCTGCAATTCAGATGGAAGTATAAGTTACAGTTAATGATGAATACTGACCAGTAAAGAGGATGCTTTAAGGCAGGGGGAGAAAGGGTACTGAAATCATCCCCCACACCTTTCGCTTCTCATTCTCGCCACTTCTTCTGGTCTTCTGAGTTTTAGTTTTTCACTTCTCCAATAAAGCACTAACTCAGTTCCTTCTTTGTCCTTTTGAAATCACAAAATATACTATGCAATATTGTTCAAATTTTACCCCTTCTTCCCTTGCTCTCTTCTCACCAGATCACCTGTCTACCTGTCTCCACCTCCCCCTCCCCCTCTCCCCCGCCCCCATTCCCCCACACAAAATTGCATACCTTTGAATGAAGCCCCTCGGCTCTGGCAACTGGTCATCATCAGGAATAACGCCGCGTGACAAAGCCAACAGGAAGTCTTGTCGTTTTCTCTGCAGCAGTTGTGTGGTTTGGATAATCTTTGCACGCGGCGTTCTCAGGTATGGCCGTGCTACCATTTGAGACAATGTCTCTGTGGCTTCTTCGACTTCAGTCTAAAAGGGAAAATCTATTTGTAAATAACTGTATTTTTTAAATCTTGTCATATAAATTATTTAGATACACAGAGTCATGATGTGAAGACCTATTACTCTGTCATATAGAATTATAAAGTTACAACCAACATCTCATCTTGGGTAGCAGCTACTTTCGAGGGGCTACAACAGTGAAGGGGTGCCTGGAAAAAAGCGCTAAGTGACTTATGATAAACTGCTAGATTCTCATTCCAAATTGCCTTGTATTCCCTTGTGAAACACAGGGAGAATTTAATGTTACATCAAAAGTCACTTAGGGCCTTATTCCACGCACCCTGTATTAACCTGTATGTTTACCCGTATTAGCCTGATGTTTACCCTGCATGCATAAATAAAAGTGATGATGATGATGATGACCCCTTCAAGTTATGGCTTGCTAAAATATGCCAAAAGTCTACTCCAAGAAACTAAATATTGAACTTTGTAATTTTGAGAAGATTGTTACTTTCAGGGATTGCTAGAAATTCCCCACAATGAACATTACTGGTACCTTTAAGTAGGTTTGAGGGAGGGTGGGTGGGTGGGTATGGGACCCATTATGGTACACATTATAAACTATTAATGAAAGCTTACCTGCATGGATTCAAAGATAGCTTTCTTCTCCTTGTTACCAGCAAGGTAGAAACCATACGGATATGAAGCTCGTAGAACTCTTCTTGCATTAAGCAATTCCTGAACAGCATCCTTAATGAAGGACATGTCGGCATTTTCAGCTGATGTGGCTGCTGTAAATCAATCAATCAATCAATTAAAGAAGCAATCAATCAAAGAAGTAATCAATCACTCAATCAAGAGTATGTTAAACTGGACTCACTAATCAAGCTTATAGCGTACTTTAGATCGGACTATGAGTACGAGATTGAGTACCAGTACGACTTTTCAAACCTAGTTCGCGTGCTCTAGATAACCATTTATCATCACAATTTTATACCTAGAGTCTCCTTAAATCTTCTGGTCAACAATAGGAAGGAGCGACAGCTCAGGGGATGTGACTGGCTTGAAATTCAAAAGTCGTACTCGTACTCAATCTCGTACTCGTATTCAAATCTAAAGTTCACTAGTCTTATATTAATCCTACCTCCAACCCAGGTGAAAGCACACAAACACAAACACAAACACTATGTCAACTCAAACTGCTCCTATGAATGAAAATTACAATTAAAAGCTAACCTGTTTCCATAGCAGCAAGAGCCAGAGCAGTCATTTTATCTTTTGCTGTATTTAATAAAGGTTCTTCAAACTGGAAGAGAAAGTTCAAGTACCATTACATTAACTTAGTGTGGGGCAATTTTCTAATGACTGTCAATGGACTATGAGCCACACAAGAGTTATAAAGAAACCAATAATCCCCCCCATGTACAACTGTGTGAATATTGTTATTTATATTCTCATAAGTCATAACACAGGTCTGGAGTCTTCTGGAGTTTAAAGGTTGAAAATTACAACTATTTAAGGAGGCTAGAAAGGGTTTTCAGCTGTGTGCGCGCATGACATGCACTCGTCATGCATTGATGCGTGCATCAGCTGATTTTCCTATTAAAAAGTAGCATGCGCAGCTCACTGGAAAAGAAAATACTGCATAAAATCGCATGAACCAGAAATAAATTGTGCAAAACATATATCTCTTTATCTCGAAAGTTTGTTCGGTGACCTACCCTGATTTTTTATATGCAAGCAGTATTTGGTATTTCCTATATTAAACAAAAAATGAGAAAAGTTATTCAGCATTCTGACAACAACCTTTTTGGAAATAACTTGATTTTTTGTCATAGCGCCAAAAAGAAAAGAAAATTAGTCGTGCTTTCCAAATTGAGAAAAAAACTAATAGGTCACCAAATTAGTTTCAAAGATAATAAGCGAAAACTTAGTTTTGGAGGCTCTTTTTAGAGAGTTGTACTGTTGCCATGGTAATGGCTATGACGTCTTAAGTATCCTTTAAGTATTGCCTGATAATAACGTCGTATAGATATCCAAAAGTTGTCCATATCATCGGTAATGTCATTTTTTAATATTTCATTATTTAGACACACTATTGAAAGCAAGAAACCCTTACGAGCCTCCTTAATGCTGTTAGCAGTACACAAAATGCAAAAAAATTACCCAGAGCAAAGTTCTATAGTGGCTGATTGGCGTCAAGTGAATTGTGCAAATCAAGGAGTGGTATAGATAGGCAAAAGCTGCAAATGCCAAGCATTGTTACTGTAATGATACGTTTGCCCATGGGAAATTTAAATTTAAATTAAGGGAGAGTAGTATTGTAGGGAACAGTTTCACCCATTCCCCTCCCCTTCACGTAAGAAGTGAACACATGACTTACCATGTAACTATTCTCATGAGAGAGAGTAGTATTGTAAGGAACAGTTTTACCCCTTCCCCTACCCTTCATGTAACAAGTGAACACGTGACTTACCATGTAACTATTCTCATGAGAGAGAGAGTAGTATTGTAAGGAACAGTTTTCCCCTTCCCCTACCCTTCATGTAAGAAGTGAACATGTGACTTACCATGTAACTATTCTCATGAGAGAGAGTAGTATTGTAGGGAACAGTTCCACCCATTCCCCTCCCCTTCACGTAAGAAGTGAACACTTGACTTACCATGTAACTATTCTCATGAGAGAGAGTAGTATTGTAGGAAAAAGTTTCACCTCTCCCCCCCCCCCCCCCCCCCCTCCCCTTCATGTAAGAAGTGAAAACATGACTTACCTTGTAACTATTTTCATGATTCTTGAAGCGAGAGTAGTAATGTAGGAAACAGTTTAACTCTACCACTTGAGCATTCTTTGTACTTGCCTGTTGACATTATTACATGATCAATGTTCAACAGTAAATTAGGAACAAATTAAATAAACAGTTGTAAATCATTAGCATAAAAAATGTTTTTTGGTTCATTGCACTCAAATAAAATGATGCATATATAATAATATTATGAAATTTCTATATTGTGATCAATGCTGAAAACTGTATTTATTTAAAAACAGTCAGATTTCATATTTTCTAAGTTTGCATTCAATTTTGTTTACAAAGAAAGTGTGCTAAGAACAATTTTGATGTTTCTTTTGAATCAAGTAATATTTCTAAATATTCCTGTAAACATAGTAAAAGGTATTAAAATATTACCTCTGACACTACTTTGGCTGATTCTGATTCCACTTTTTGAACTATCTCAAATCGATTACACCTGCAAGTTAAGAATAATTTAATAATAAATTAATAATAATAATAATAATAATAAATAAATAAATCTTTTGAGTTAAAAAACAAGAGGCTCCAAGAAGCCTATACTCATGTGCATGCATAAGAAAGTTTTATGGTATATTTTAATAAACAAGATAAGAAGATGTCCGACATGAAGAAGAGTTACTCTTTTCACTCAGTCATCATTTCTGCAAACCACATTGTTACTATTGAATGTTTTATAAATGAAAGCTGTACCACAAGGAAGCCAGTGATTCTTATGTGTGTTAAAAAACCTAACGTGAACATTAGCAATGTAACAAGGATTGTAGGAGGCAGTGTCGTGACACTTCACTAACACTGGAAACTGAAAGTGTATATGGAAAAGCTTTGAACCATTTTTACATGACGTATAATTTGGATCCTAATATAAATAAGCTACAGCTAGAGAATACTCCGGGAAACTATTTGTCTCCAACATCAAAATACAAATTCTCCTTTCTTGTCGGTATATATTTCTTACAGAAGTAGTGGGGGGAAGTTGTTAAAATATCAAGAGAATCATCTTGGCTGATCATGTCCTTGATTTTCACAACCTCATACGATTTTTGTATGACCTTCAAAAACGGTTTGAGTGAGTTTTTGCGATTGTTTCATCTGCCCGTAGTTGCAAGGATCACAACAAGCTTTGCTTGTTTTCACACTAAAACATCCCTAATATGGAATGCAGAAAGGCGAATGACATAAAAGAGTACAGCTACTTTCTTCAGTTCGCTTTGCTTTGTGTATCTGCTAAACCGACTAAAAGCCATGTGCCTTTGCGTCCGTTCACTAAACCAATCATAATTATTGCTTTTTTCCAGTTCGTTGGTTGTTTTTGTTGTGTTCATGCATAATCATTTCAAGGTCATAAATACAAAAATCACTCTAAGCATTGGTATTACAAGGAGAAATTTGGCAACGATTAAAACTGGGGACACAAGGTTAACAAACTTCACAGTTTGAGTTGTATTTTTGCAAGCTTATTTAAGACTCATTCTGGTACCAACCTAAAATATCCCCCGGTAGCTGAACTGTGTTTCTTCCACTGTTCCAGACAAACCCAGCAGAACTCGTGTTTACACTAGAAATTAACAAACCAACAAGACTTATTTGACTTCATCAACCGTTCACACACCCATAGCTTAGTTCCTTTTAGTCTGTTGTTTTTGTCATTATTGCTGACTCTAGTCAATAATCCTCAACTTAAGAGGTGGGCTTGCTTGGTAAATAAATAAATAAATTACTGTTAACGATAATAATAATAATAATAATAATAATATATAATAAGAAAAAACTTTATTAAAAATAGCAATAATTATAATGTTCAATAACTATAAATTGATACTCAAATTTACTTAATTACTTAATTGATTAATTACTTAATTACTTAACAAATTTGTTTACAAAGCCTTTAAAATGTATGTATATGTTGTGGTTTAATTTTTGTTTTGGTTTGAAAATTTTCAAACCAGTTTAATTTTTATTTTCCTTTGTCTCAGATTCATTATCATAATCTAAGACAAAGGAAAACAAAAATCAAACTGGTTTGAAAATTTTTAAACCAAAGAAAAAATTGAACCACAACATATACCTACATGTATATGAAAAATATATCAATAAAAGACTAAAAAAATATAGTACAAAGTTAATGTAAAGTATAATTACATTTTCAGATTTCTGAAAATCAAGAGCACTTCTTTTAAAAAAACCTATATTACATCTCAACAGGCCGATCAACTGCAACTGCAACACTGTAAATCCTTGGCAACCTAGGTCCTGGGTACCCTAACGTAACTTATGTCTGGTTATGTTGAGTTATGAATGGAACAAAACCTCATCTTACTAAGAAAAATCACCAAAAGTTAAAAAAGAAAACTACAAGAAAAAATAAAAAAATAAAAAAAATAGAAATAGTGTTCTCAATGCCTTATTAATGAATATTTGCGTGTCCTTTTTCGATATCAAAGTCAATGTCAAACAATTCTAAATTGACTCTCCTAGAAACTCGCGAACCTCTTAGGCAAAGTAATGCTGATCTCAACAGTGCAAAGGACACTGTCGCCCTGATCCATGACATGGTAGTCGCATAGCTTTCACCTTTCTTTATAGCAACTAGCTCAGCAAGCCTACTATGATATCGTTTACATTCCATCGCCATTCCACCTGTCGTACTGAAAACTAATGGCGTGAATGTAGCTTGCTCAACTTCTAACACTCGGCTAGCGTACTGGCGCTTCTTCTCAGTTTCGTGTTGCCTGAATATCTGGTCTGGATCCTTGTCTCTATAGGAGTCCGCATTAGGGTGACATACCCTCACGTCAAAAAAAGCGGACCTCTGCCTCTCCCAGAATCCCCTAGCAACTATATCCAGCCGCGCATCCAGGGCGGTGTTGGCTCCCCTATTCAACTCTTCTCCTGTGATGTTTTGCAACACTGGTTCAACTTCAACGCCTTTACACACCATGCTCAGCAGTTGCGCCTCCACATCCCTCAGTTCATTATGGCGTTGGATGACAAATCCTCCCCGTTTACATATCATAGCGTGATCTACATTGAATATGTCCCCGCAAACACAAACAGAGGGCATATCAGGGAATCCCCAGTCGTACCTGAGTTTCACAGCATCTCGAAACTCACTCTAATAATAATAATAATAATAATAATAATAATAATAATAATGATAATAATAATTATTTAATAAAATTTATTGAGCATGCTTTCTATAAAATATTCAAACACACTTTACATTATTAAGACCTATAAGTAATTTAAAATGTTAATATTCTAAAAACTAAAAACCTAATACTTGTTTAAAAAGGTAAAATCTAAAAAGTCAGATAAAATACTCTAGGAAAGTGATTAGACTAATGCTTAAAATAAAAACGTTTTCAGTCTCGATCTGAGGAGCTAACCAATTCGAAGAATCAAAAAATTAAAATATTCTGTTAAAACAGAATGATCTGATACCTTTGTACATTTCATATGGTTACATCCTTCATTCTTCTGAATGGGTGATCTGAGAGGTAAAAATATTTTGAATTCATTTAGCACTGTGAAAACTCTGTTTGGAGTTTCTTGAATGTATGAATTGTAATGCACAAGTCTAGCATTTTTAATGCAAAGTTTTGAAGAAATTTCAACATTGCAGTGGTATTTTGAGTCAAGAGTAATAATCTAACTGGCAAACAATTTGTACTATCATACTAATACCAAGACTTTTTTTGGGGGGGGGGGGGGGGAGGGGAGGGGAGAGGAGGGGTACTCTGTCCATTTTTGGATGGTGTTGTGCTGCTTGGACTTTACAAACCCTTATCCTATACCAGACCATGTTTAGCTACATTTTGCAACCCTATTCTAGACTAAAGTCACCAAAAATCCCTACCCTATCCCAGACTTTCTATTTTTCCATCAAATATTTCTTCATACCACTGATCAGTTTCCTGCTGGTAAATGATACCCTATTCTAGTCCAAAACTCTCTGATTTCTATACCCTATCCCAGACAAAACTGCTTGAAAACCATACCCTTGACAGCAGTACAAACCCATATACATGAAACATAATTATCTATTAGAGTATCCACTCCCCTCCTCTTTCATATGGTACATTTGTGTGTATGCTTGTCCATTGCAGCCAGGCAGTTTAACCCATTTTACAGACTAGTGCCAAACCAAGTCTACCAAAAACTGAGCTTACCAGCCAGCAGTTTTGTAACAACAAGTTTGCAAAATTGATTGTTTGCTGAGAAGGGTGAAGTGCCACTCGAACGAAAACAGGTAAATCAAGAATACTCACTTGCAGTTTGGGCAGGATTTTGAATTTGTTACTAGCCACAGTGTGTTGGCTACAGTTTCCGTTTCAGGGCACTCCGAAATATCTGCAAGTTGTGAAAGAACACAACAAAAGCACAATATTATTATTAGTAAACCCAAAACCTTTTTACAATTTAGATAACTGCAAAAATAACTGTGTTTATGCAAGTGTTGTGTTTACCTCTAGTGGTTGGTATTTTTGGCATCATCTCTGCAATTTTCTTTAGCCAGTTGCTCCACAGTTCACAGGTACAAGGTGCATGGGCTTCCTGTACACAATGCCTGTGGTTTAAGAAAAATTACATAATGTCTCACAATTATAAATTCCTCATTGCCCAGACACATTTTCCAGGAATATTTCTAAACTTTTCCCTGACTAACCCAGATTTTCAATAGTAACAAATTGGCCAAAATAAATAATTATTACTCTCGGAAATTACTAGTTGCGGAGCTAGGGGAGCAGCGCTTCCCCCCCCTAATCTTTCCAAAACATGAAAGGACCAAAAAACTCTTGGAGCAAAGATGAGTCAACCAACAAGAAACTTAACACATATATGATTCAATATCAGGGGCCATAGTGGTACAAGGTGAGTGAGGGCTCTCATCACTACACCCACAAATTTGAAAGATTTCCAAGACTGCAATATATATCACTCAATTTTCCATTATTTTACAGCTTTGGAAAATGAAGATCTAAATTTCAGGACTTTCCTGAATTTTCAGGACCTGTATACACCTTATTCCAAAATGGCGACCATTTTTATATCCATGTAAATTAGCCCTCTTAGCCTCATCGGCATGTGCAAAATACAAAAGAATTTTTAAGTGAAAATGACGCCAACAGGGCTAATTAACATGCATATAAAAGAATAATAAATTGGCTGCCGTTGTGGAATAAGCTGTATGAGCTCTGATTGGAGAGCAAAGCTCAACGTATGCTTACCATTACCCTGGTGCTTCTACCTCTGAGTCCTTAGTAGGGTCCATATGCTACCTTGCCATTGCCCTACCCCTCCCCTGGTGCTTCTACCTCTGAGTCCTTAGTAGGATCCATATGCTACCTTGCCATTGCCCTACCCCTCCCCTGGTGCTTCTACCTCTGAGGCCTTAGTAGGGTCCTTATGCTACTTTACCATTGCCCTACCCCTCCCCTAATGATCCTACTTCGATGAGTCACTGGTGGGTACCCTGTGCTGACTTACCAGCAGAAGAAATGACCATGGCCACAGTCTACAATCATTGGTTCTGTTTTCTCTGATGAACTTGCTTCCACAGCAACAGGCTGTGAGGGTAGCATGCTCAGTGGTAGCCTCACAGCTCGACCACATCCAGGAAAAGGACACCATTTCAAACTGGGATTACTCTCTACAAATGCCTAAAGAAAATAATGTTTATCATTAAATATAATAAACATTGATAAACGTTATAAGAAATAATAACTCTTCTGACCTTTATGTCAAACTGAAGGTATCTCCTTGCCATTTCTCTTGAGACAAGACTTTCAATAGTTTCCTAGAAAAATGTAAAAAAGTCACTTAATACAACCAGAAACACTTATACAAGGTCAATAATATCATAGAACTTTTGTTTTCTATGGGATGTTTTAATTTAATTAGTTACCATTTTGAAAATAAAGATTGTTGTTGCATTTTTGTCACACACATACCATACAGTGGTTTTCACTTGAGTGCCGTAAAACCAAAACCAAAGTTATTAAAACTACTCCAGCCAATCCAGGGGTGTAGCTAAGCAAAAACTTAGCAGGCTCATTAACGAGCCCAGCAGGTTTTTTCTGGTCTTGTTCACCTTCAAAATCACCCCAAGTCTTTGTTTTCTAGCAAACTTTCAGCCAGTGATAAGTTCCCTTTCAGCTGGTGAAATTATCTGGTAGCTGGCTCTTAGCTACATCCCTGCCAATCACAGTGGATGCAGACCATCCAATGAACCAATCAGTCAATTGAAAGCAAAATAGATGTAGCTGGTGCCAAGCGTGGGAAAATGCATGGGAGCAAGTCATGATTGGTTTTGGTTTTACTTCTGATTGGTTGAAAAACTGGTGTGAAAATTTTTGGCCAATCACAAAGCGTAGCAACGCAAACCAAAGCAATAGCCAAATTACTGTTGACAATCAATAATTGAAAACTGCATAGTACATTATTTTGTTTCCCCTTTGCTTTCAAACCTCTACACTAAATTTCACCATGGTTCAAGCCAATGAGTTAAGTAGTTTTCCTTGGTACCGTTAATAATGTTGTACAAGGTGGTTTAAACTTTTAACTTTAGTTAGTACAAGAAATCCTAAAGTTTGACAAGGTGGTTCTAACTTTTGAGTCTGTGGATGAAATCCCCAAGCATGACCATTGACATAAAAGCTATTGAGCAGTACTTTCCTGTGGTACTGTTTATTATGCTGTACAAGGTGGTTCTAACATCTAAGTCTGTGGATGAAATCTTAAAGTGTGACCATTGAAATGAAAGCTATTGAGCAGTATTTTCATTTGGTGCTGTTTATTTCTTGGTATTTTGCTAAATCATATTTGGTACTCTTTTTATTGTTTTGAACTTGGCCAACAGTTTGGGAATGAAAGGGTTACTTACTACAGGGACCAGTGCACTGCAGTCATATGCAGGACACTGTATACTGTGTGCCTTGCCTTCTTTGATCTTCACATTCAAATAACTGCCAAGAAAACAAAGAGCAACAGGATGTTGAATTAGTCAGTAGTTAGGTTGTTTGTGCAAGCATGGTATATGTAGACTATAACAGACTTCTCACAACATGCTTTCAGTGATTAAAAGGGAGATTTTTAAGTTGGAACATTTGGGACCCCACTCTTGCTCTCCTACATAAATATAATCTGGTAACTTTCACTGAGCTGTCAGTGCGACAGGTTTCTGGACTCCTCTTTATGGGGCTTACCTGGGTGGCTTACCTGCATGGATTTTACCTTGTTACCTGCATACAAACATTCAAGGCTGATAAAAAAAGATATTGAGAACCCTGATTTTTTAAATCTATTATAATTTCAGTTTGCATCACACGATTTAATTTTCACATGGTAGATCTTATTTCATAAGTGATATAAAATTTCTTCAAGGAGGATTTTAATTTATAACTCAGCAATAGCAGTGGTATCATGATTTTCAAAATTCTTCAGAGACACACCTCTCCCAGCAGGAGCGACAGAATTCGTGGCCACAGGAAAGAGACAATGGAACATCTTCATACACTATTTCTTCTTCACATATGGAACAAACCTCCTGTTAATGGCAAACAAAGCCCATTTTTAATAATTAACTCTTTAAGGCCACAAAGGTCATCAGCATCAAATTTCTTCTTGTGCTATCAAACACTTAAATCAATCAGAGAAGTCATGGAAATTAATGAATATGATTACCCAAGATGCATTCTCAAGATATTTTTAGCAATTTCTCCCCACCTGTAATTCTATAATAAATGTATGTGGATAAGAAGGAAGAATTTATATTTCAATTCATTTGGTGTTTGAAAAGTGAGACCTGTTATCATAATCATGGTGGTTAGATACAGCACAACTAATTGATAATGAAATTGGGTAGAACAGCAAACAAATCTTGTAGAAGCGGCCACTTTTAACGGTAGTGACTTGAATTAATCACTCAATGTATATGTTGTGGTTTAAATTTTTCTTTGGTTTAAAAATTTTCAAACCAGTTTGATTTTGATTTTCCTTTGTCTCAGATTCATTATCATAATGTGACACAAAAGAAAACAAAAATTGAACTGGTTTAAAAAATTTTAAACCAAAGAAAAATTTGAACCACAACATATACACAGTTGCAGGACCTTATGGATAGTATTGCTAATTAAAAGCATGCAATGAGGCCTTCACAACTTTCAAACCAAAATCTGAAATCTGAAAACATCAACTGGCATTTGAGAATAAAGCTCAGACTGTTCAATACAATACAAGTCAGTTTTGCCCTATGGACTGAAGACCTGGTGACACACAAAGAATACATGTAACTTGATAGCAAGATACAGGTTTTAATCAACAGTTGCCTACGGCAGGTTCTGTACATAAGATGGCCAGTATGAATATCTACTGAGAAACTGTGGCTAAGAACACAGCAGAGCCCAATCCACTAGGAAGCCCAAATGGCAGTGGGCATGCCCTGTACAGGGAATGGCTCAACATGACTTGACTAATGAGTGGAACCCCCAGCCCCAGCATAACCACAAGAGATACCACTTACAACCAAGGACAAAATAGCTTGAGACACTGAAGTAAATACTACACGATGACAAATTTTTTCGAAGAGAGAAACTAGTGTTCCATACCCTGGTCCCCCCACCCCCCCCCCCCCCCCCCCCCAATACAAAGTTGAGACATTGTGGCTTGGTTACCGTATATGCATAAAACTCAACATTGTATTGGGGGTGGGGAGGGGGAGGTAATGACAAAGACAATTTGTCGGGGAAAAGGTTTAAGTGTCCCAAAAATTCTGACCAGGATTGTAGTTATAACATGGGGAGGAACAAGTTAGAGCTAAAAGTGATTCCCTTGAACTGGAAAGTGAAGATCGGCCCGAATTGAGATTGATGGAAGGAGTTAGTGACAGCAGGTGGTGACACCCCTATGTTCCTGATGCAACAAAGATTAAACTAATATTACTTACAGAGAACAATTTTATATCAGACGATAATAGATCTAGATCTGAATAAATGGACCATGTACTTACAGAAGAGCTAAAGTTGCTTTTTATTACAAGTTGTCTTTTCTCTTCAAGCTCAGCATTGCCTGTCAGATGATCTGGTTAAAAAAAATTATGACTCAAATTTAGCAACTCTATGCATTTAATAATAATGCAATAGTAAAATATTACTCAATAGTCAGCCTTACTCTCAGGAAGAGTGACACCAGCTTTCTCACAAGCAGCAACAGGATCAGACATCCATGCCTCAATCAGCGCCTCCTTGGACCAGTCTGCAAAGATAACAAACTAGTTATAGTGATTGGTCAATGGATCATGATGCAAATCACAAGTTACTGGGCTACTAGCCTTTGCAGACTTAACTTTATTTTAAAACAAACTATATTTAGCTTTGCCAGACTTAACAGGGACACAATTCCACAACAGTTTGCTTCTGTAAAATCCACACCTCTGCACACAGTGCCAACCTACATTTAGCATTGTATCACGTGACATTTTGACAATAAATCAGTCCTATCCAACATGGTGTCTTGTCCTTGATGATCCTACAGTGCCAATTACTGTGGGCCCATGTCTGTCCCCCCCCCCCCCCCTCAACCACTCACCGCCTACATTTTTTCAAAAAGTGAGTGGGTTCTTTGACATCCCCTACTATTTGTGTTGAAAAAGATGTAGCAATCATCTGAGCACATTAGAGCACAGCCAGCATGAACTTATCTTACTTATCATGTCCATAGTTATGAAACAACGAGGGGTGAGAAGACAAAACTGGGGGGAGGGGGGATTGCCAAAAATACAACAGAAACTACATGTAAGTGTCGAACTGCCACTGAAGATTGTTGCCTTAGTTTGTTACAGTGATGATAACAAAAACAACAAATATTAACTTTTATTTCTACTGACCCTGGATTATAATTATAATCACAGTGTAAAGTGTAAAGAGAATTTGACTTACCGTGATTTCGAAGCAGACCTTCAGCAGTGAATAATGGCACCTACACAAGAAAAAGACAAACTTACATTTAGTGAGAATGGAAACCATACATAACACAGTGTACAAGATGACAAGATTGCTACTTAGTACATTATTTGACAAATTATACCTGACCTTTGTTATATGGCATTTACTGGCGGGTGTTACTCCCCCTTAACTGAATACCTCTACTAAACAGACAAATTTGAATGGTAAAAACAGGAATGTCAAATATCACAAAAATAGCACCAAAAAACGAATAACAGTCGTACAACGTTTCGAGATTACTATCTCTTCATCAGGGACTACAGCAACTGACAAATTTGAACATGATTATGGAAGGTTCCACTAAATTTTTACCAAGGCAATGATTCCTTGCATTGCTACAACTGAACCTTTGTCAATTAAGTATGGCTCTAACTTTTAAGTCTGTGGATGAAACCCCAAAGTATGACCATTCAAATAAAAAGATACTGAGCTGTACTTTCCTGAGGTACTGTTTACCATCAGGGGCATAGCCAGGACTTTTTCAGAGGTATGCACAATCACTGTTTTCAAACACTCCCCCTACCTCCTCCCCCACCCTCAAGTCCCAAATCTTTCTTTTTTTTTCGACTTTTTCAGGTACACACATGCGTACAGGAAGCTATGCCCCTGACTATGTGTACAAGGTTTTTTTTTCAGTCTGTGGATGAAACCCCAAACAGTGTGTCATACATCATGTTAACTTACATAAAGTACCTAGGCGTGCAAGGATGGATGGGATTATTATTAACAGTGACCATACAAAGAGAGCTACTGAACAGTACTTTTATCAATTAATTCCGGTGCTATTTGTTTGTCAACAACAATTATTTGCAAAATAAATGTTGTTGCCATTCTTGATTTGCTCTTGGCCACAATAAATTGAGGTAAAAGGTTTACAGGATAATTATCACTCAGATAGACTGCTTTGCACCATGAATGGTACATTGTGAATGCAAAAGTACTGCCGAAAAGGTTTCACTTTAAATGGACACCATTGGATTTCCTTGACGGACTCAAAAATTAGAACTACATAACATGTTTCCGGGAGTGAAAGGGTAACTGAATACTTAGGTACTTACCCTGAGCATATCAGCAGTTTCTACAAGCATCAAGTCTTTTGCCTCTTGCAGATCTTGAGCACACAGACCTCTATACTGCTTCTAAACATCACAAAGTAGTATTCAGGAATACTTGATGATAACATGATGAACTCCAGTTAACACGAACTTCCCTAACTCTAAAGGCCCGTTTACACATGCGATTTTTTATATGATTTTTGTCGTGCTCTCCAATGCAACTTTTGTCGCAAGTGTAAACTAGCGGCGATTTCCTGTGTGGTTCAGGTGCGACATTTGCTTTGATTTACTGTGATTTCCCAAAAATCGCGCCAAGTTGCATCAGGTTTCGAACATGGGACATCATGTGACAAATCGCACCCAAATCACACTGAAATCGCCACCCATTTACACATGTGATTTGAAGATGCAACTTGCATGCAACAAAAATTGCATTGACGAGTGCGACAAAAATTGCACAAAAAATCGCCTGTGTAAACGGGCCTTAACTCAAACCAAAGGAATTTCCCCTTTAATCTACACCGGTAATTAGTAATTTTTCCCTCAACAGTGTTGTGTTTCTCCTTGTGGTTCCAGTTATCAGGATTCAACTGTACATTTATGTCTGAAAATGCCATGATAATAATAATTATTCTCACGGCATTTTCATATATTGCATAGACTGTGAGCTGCCCCTTTTCTGTCAGTCAAATCATAAAACAAACTTGAAAAGACTAGAGTGAGCAAATAAGCTGAGGAGGAACTGGGGAGTGACAGGAGGAAAAGGGAAGGTTGCACTCTCATCTGTAATGGACACATTCTAATTTCCCACCGCACTAAATTGCAGAGTAATTATATCAATCCGTAGACATTAAAGTTCTACATGAAGTCTGTTTTTGTCAATGAATATTTTTATTTACATGTAAGTTCTGTAATATTATTGTTACATGTACTTTATATTAGCAAATCAATTTAAAATCGATTTAATTTTATCCTTTATAGCTATTATTTAACAATACCTGATCATCTGTGTCAACAAAAACAGGTTCATCAATAGCAACAGTACTTGGACTTTCCTGCGCACACACACAAAAAACAAGTAGTGACAAAATTTTATCAAATTGTAGGCCTGCGAGAAAAAAAATAATATTTATTTAACACACTGTATGGTGCTTGTGTCAATCTTGTGTTTTGTGAGAAACTGATATCAGCTTTTCAATGAGGGTTAGTAAGAAAACATAACCACAAGTCATGGGTGCAACAAGATTGACACAAGCACCATATAGGGCTGTCCACCTTAGAGAGCTGCCTGCCTCACAGGGGTGTCTTTCTTAAAGAAATGTCCACCTTACAGGGGTGTCCACCTTACAGGGCTGACTCTGCCTTAGAGAGGTGTCCACCTTATATTGGTGTCTGCCTTACTGGGCTGTCTGCCTTAGAAAGGTGTCTGCCTTAGAGAGGTGTCTGCCTCTCAGGTGTGTCTGCCTTACAGGGCTGTCTGTCTTAGAGAGGTACCTGCCTTATAGGAGTATCTGCCTCAAGAGAGTTGACTGTATGACATCTTTAAAACAGTCATGATCTGTACTTACAGAGAAAACCATTCTTGACTCCAGGAAAGAGGCAATGGCATCAAATCCTCCTTTTATTGCGCAGTCACAAGCAGTCTCTCCATTTTTATTTTCTTCATACAGTGATGCACCATTGGCAACCAAAAGCTGTAGATTCAAGTACGATTGGGTTGGACAAATAATTATACATTTATTGCAGCCTAATTGAAGCTGTAGTGTTTACATTAACACAGTTCATTACTTCTGATCAATGCAACTATACCTTCCCTTCACAATACGCCATTTGATCATTACTGAAACATGTAAACAATGCTTAATTGATTGAAAAATGCAGTTTTTCTTTCAAATGTGTTTTAAGGACAATGTTTAATACTTTCTTTTTTCGTCAATAAAAATGATTAAATTGCTCAATCTGTGTAAATACTTTGTAACCATGGATATTATTTGCAATGCGAATTGGACCATGCTGATCTGAAACCAGATCTGACCAAATTGCTGCCTAACAGAGGTACATTGTAGTGGTTCCGTTCCAAACCCAAACATCTGAATGAACTACATACCTGAACACAGTGATAAAGACCAGATCCCGCAGCATAATGCAGGGGTGTATTACCAGCCTGAAAGATAGCAAAACATTTTTTTTTTTTGCTTTTGCACTTCTTGTACATGGGTTATTCACATTGAAACCAGGGTGAAGACTTAACACAGGGAGTAGGCCTAAAAGAAAGGGCTTATCAGAAAGAAAGGGGCTTAACGCTTGGACGTACACACAAACTTATACCCCCACCATGGTACAAGGGGGCAGGGTTTTGGCGGTGTTACAATATATCGTTACCTCAAATAGATAGCCTGTGATCTGCTCTACAAGATAAAGTACATATTAAAAACTTAATGTCTGGTCCCGAGGGAAACAGTGAATTTTGAGATTCGAGGGAAACAAAATTCACTGTTTCCCAAAGGAATCAGTCATTAAGTGATTTGTTAAATAACAACACATCAAAAACACAACACAACACAACACAGTTTGAAAAATGCATCGAACACCTGAGGTTAACATCAATCGCATCATAATCATGCCACCTTTTTTCACAGTATGATCATGTACGCTAGCGGGGAACAGTGAAAATGTTGCCCGCTCAAGGACGTTTGGCGGAACCAGTTTGTTTGTTAGACGTCATGTGACCACGAATCAGCCAATGAACGTGCGCATTGCATTGAAAAAAAAAAAACTCCATATATATAATTATATGGGTTATGGTGCTGCTGGGGGTGTATTACGTCATCCAAAAAAGCAGCCAAGATGGCCACCATCTTGGATTTTACAAAAAATTCAGCTTTATCGGAAAATGTGAAAGTTGCAAATAATTTTTGCTAGAGTTGAAAAAAATGATATTACAGTTAAACATTTTTCTGCTTTTGGCACCATTTTATACGTTTTTTTTTTACTAAAAAAAAGGTGAAAACACATTTTTGACCTCATGCTACTTATGATGTCATATCTATTACCATAGCAACTGATTGTCACCAAACTTCACCAGAAATGTGTCTCAAGGATAATTGAACAGCTACAGAAAGCGGCATGTGCTAATAATAAATGCTCTTCAAAAAATTGAAGAAAGACCATAAGCGGGGGGGAGGGGGTTGCATCCACCTTGTAATCATTTAACACACCCAGCTAAAGCAAGAAGTAAGAAAATTTTACACATTGTTCTACAAGAGTCTACTTTAAAAATACTTTTGTCCGACTAGATACTGCATTGTGCCCTTTCAGCAATATATTCTTTGTTCATAAGAGTCAATGTGATCATGGAATTTAAAAGTCACTGTGCTAATATTTTACTAGAATTCAAATTTTCCATTTTAACCATTGGTATGAAATATTTTAAAAAGGGAAACTTTTTTTCACACTCTTATTTTTTTGTCATACTTGTTCTCAAGCCAATCAAATACTTTTAACTTTAAGCAATAAAGAATATTAGAATAGTGTTGAAGTTTCAGTTGTTTTTTTTTCAAGGAAAAAGTTTTTTTGCACACTCTTCAATAATTTATTGCTTCCATCATAACTAAGCATTAGCACCCTTATTTAGAACCCTATTAATTTTTGGTATCCCATTTTTTCACAAAATTAGTATTGTAGAGGAGTAATAATTCTTTTTTAAATAATATTCTGTGAATAATACTTAACAATTCCATGCAAAGTAAACAACAGTTAGTTTCCACAAAATAATTAATAGCACTTCTGAATTGTGTAATTCTAACTGTCAAGTCCTGAATTAAGTGCAACCATTCAAATGAAAGCAACACTGAGTAACACTTTCATGTAGTGAAGTTGGTATTACAAGTTTTTGTGAACTTTTTTTGTTTTGTAGGATCAATTTTTTTTACAAAATTCCCAGTTCTAAAAACTTTAATGATACATTTTATCATTTGGATGAAAACAAGTTTGAATGAATGAAAGCATAAAATTCATATATGTTATTTACCGGCCGGGAGGTCCGTATTGGGAAAAACTGTGCCCGAGGTCTTGAGTATGGCCCGAGGCCGTAGGCCGAGGGCCATACTCAAGACCGAGGGCACAGTTTTTCCCAATACGGACCGACCTAGGCCGGTAAATAACGTGTTTATTTTTTTCTATAGGAAACTGGTTTTGCAAACAGTTTGTCATAGAAGCCTGGCAGAAAAGTAAAACAGTAAAACTGAACTTTACATCTCATTAATGTAGAGAAACCAAAAAACAACTGTACCAGTAATAACTTTTTAATTGCTGTTTCCTTTCCAAAAACAAAAACGCAGCAAAAATTGGATTGAAATCAATGAACTGTAACAAAATTTTTCTGTAAAATTAGGAGCGGTCCGTACGCGGGGTCCGGATGGGAAAATCCGGACCGCTGGAGCGCGCGTAGTTAGCCAATCAGATTCAAGGATTTAGGATTCCGGACCGCTGAGATGCTTCAGAAAAAAATAAATTTTAATATTCTTTCAATCCTTGCACCTGCTTCCTTAGGCTTCAATATAGAGTCAATATAATTCCAGTCATGTCGTTCATCCATAAATTATACCTGATTATACAAATTTGTCTCTGTCATTGTTTTACAAACTCTGAAACTGAATAAACTTTTCTTGAGACTACAGGATAACCGTTTCAACAGTTGGGTGACAAATTTTTCTAAAGAAATGCTAATAACAACGAGCAGTTTTTCTATCTTTATTTTAATTTTAATTTCTTTTTTGCGGGAAAGAGGAATATTTCCGTATCAGTTTCCTTTTTGCGCTACTCCTTCTAATTCGATTCATGGCTTAAATAACAAAAGGAATAACTAAATACCAATACTCTTAGTTTCAAAAAGGAAAAGATTAACAAAGGACGTTTATTGGAGGAAGCCAGTGATAATCTTCGCTGACACACTCCAAGTTCCATAGCGGAAGTTCGTTCGTTACACCATTGCATAAACTTTAAATACACAATTTGTACACTTTATTTTAGGCCATACCTCGTCTTTGGCATCTATTTCGGCGGCGGATTCGTCCTGGTTACTTGAATTCCACGCCAAAAGATTCGACAAACACTCGGCCCTGGTTTTGTCAACCGATGACTCAGCTCCCCTGTACGTTAGACAAATACAGTGAAGAGAATTCCGTCCCAAACCATTTTGAATGTTTGGATTTGCTCGTTCTTCTAGAAATTCCCGCACAAATGCTTTCATGCCGTGCATGGTGGCGAAATGCAACGCTGTATTGTGGCCATGATTCACTCCAAAGCTGTAGTTGGGATCTAGATTTCGTTTTATGTCAGGGTTTTTCAAATAAATGTGCATGGCTTCAACCCCTTCTCCGCGTTGGAGCGCTTTACGAAATTTCGATGTCGAACTTCCCATTGAAAAACCGGCGACTACAAGATCACAGCGGTAAAAAACAAAATGAGAACAGAAATTAAAACGTTTCTGGTGTCCACAATCCTTGTTGGTTTCTCTGGATCATGTGTTGAACCAAAAGAAACCCTCAGATCAGATTATATTGCCGACCAAAACGCACGTTGAAGTCACCCGGCCGTGGTTTATATCGTCCTTCCATGTGTCTTCATTTTCTTCAACACCACGCTATTCCGCTCTTGTTCACAAAGAAGTATCCCCTGGTCTGCCTTGATATGTTATTGTCGGCGAATGGCGCTAATAGACTCCACAACAAACCAGAAACGGAAAATAAAAGAAATTCTAACAAGGCTTTTGTTTTGGAAAAACTTCTGTTTTCTACTTTCAAGAAGACCACCGCTGACTCCACAACTGAATCTGCAGTACAACCTCAATTTCAATTCCACTATAACGAGGCTCCAACAAAATGGCGGCGTTGTTGAGTCATATGAGCAAGCGTTTCAATTTTGTTGGACATCTGCACAGTTTTCATGGATTATTTTCATCGGCAATTCTTAAAAGTAAGTCTTTATATCATTATGTGGCATCGAAAAAGGTTTTGTGCTCTTCAAACCTATATGCTAGTAACCAAGTTTTGCATGCATGCTACAGTCTTTATTCATATTTTAAGCTTAATGTTTCAAGCAATTTTTAATTGTTATAAGCTTAATCAAAAAAGATGCTTGAGTTAGAAGACCTTTTCCCAGTATACATCAATATGCTCTTTCAGGCAAAATGTTGCATCATCAGGTATTGAGTACCCAGGATTTGATATAACCATGTATGATTTCAACTTTCCTGACAAACAAATGTGCGCACATGCAGAAATGTATACAGTATCCAACTCTAGAGATATAACAAGGGGGAACTTAGCAATAAAAGACAGTACTTGGGGTTAGAAATTTGCGATCTTAGGACTTTTTTAGGTTAGAAATTTTTGTGTGAAAGATTTTGGTGATGACTTTTTGGGGTAGATTCTGCATGTACCGGAGCACATATTACGTAAAACAAAAGGAACAAAGAACGACAACAATACAAATGCAAAACAAGACCAAAAATACAATACCTCACAAACAATAGAAGACAATGAGTGGTTCATGGATACCGGTACATGCAGAAAGACCCCTTTTTGGGGGGTTAGCATAACCTTTTTGATGGGGACATAGGGGTTTGCGGTGTTACTCAGTTTTTATTACAGTATTTCAGTAAATAAAATCCCACATTGGGGTATTGCGGTGATCTCAAATCCTGCGGCGTGCGTTGTTTGTGTTTTTAAACCTCCGGTGTAAGGTGAAATGAAATTATTTGCGGTGTTGTAGTTCCTTGTGTACAATAATAAAAGGGGTGCGTGGAATAAGGCCCTAAGTGACTTTTGATGTGACATCAAATTCTCCCTGTGTTTCACAAGGGAATACAAGGCAATTTGGAATGAGAATCTGGCAGTTAATCAGAAGTCACTTAGGGCCTTATTCCACGCACCCCTTCAGTCTTAACTAAATTTAGCTTCTATACAGTATCTTTTTAATCTGTGTTTATTTATAAAAAGCCATACCTTTGTTAAACCTGTGTTTAATTTGTATAAGTATAAACTGAAACAGTGGATAGCATTGTTGGCGCGCTCTGATTGTCTACTGAAACTCGGAATAGCAAGTGTTATTCACCTCCCAGCAATTTGTGCGCGAAAATTGTAATCGTTGACAGGAATAAATGAGTTAAAAAGCATCATTTTCGTTATATTATCTCACTGTTTCAGTATATACTAAAACTACATGTATTCACCTCAGTGTAGGTGGGTAGTGGTGGATATTTACCTCGCTGCTTCGTGGCCCGGTAAATATCCACCACTACCCACCTCTACTTCGGTGAATAGTTGTTAAATACACTATAGTCAAATGCTACTGTGGAGTTAATATTTTATGCTTCAGAAGCCAATTGCAGTTGGTGTTGGTGTTTGGTCAACTTTTCATGTGGTGATGCCATGTTTTTTGAATGATTTAGTGGTGTTGCATTATTCAAAGCCCACTCCATGCTGTTGGCCTTTTTGGTAGCCTGCGAATACAGCCGCCTCTCATCGCTCCCGGCCGCAAGAGGCGTTTGCGCAAGAGAGCGTCTGCGATTTACTTTGAGAAATTCCGTACTGATGACGTAAATCACCCGTCGCTAATCTCGTATAATTATAATAATGTGCATGCGGTGAAACCAAATGAAATGAAAGGTGTTGACAGGCCCATCACAAATCCAACTAGCGCCTGGCGTGTTTGTTGTGACCTTTGTTCACTGGGTTTTGAGTGTAGTTTGATTTTTACAGTTTAGCCCTGATCAGTATGTCTTTTAAAGATCTACTGTACCCCTTTTGTATGAAACAAGGGGAGGTTCTTTCTAGATTTCATTTGTCCATGAGGATCGAGGATGTAGGCACACAGGGTTGTATTGTGTTACAAAGGATAACATTTCCTTGCGCGCAGTGGTTTATTATTTCTGTTTCCATCTTTGCCGTGAAAATATTGGCGAAAGAAACTGCCATTTTCGACCCCGGCCATTGCGGTGCCATGAGTCTAAAGGTAGTCTTTCCGCTAAAAGCAGACTGATGATGATAATTACGGGATTCTTCTTCCCATGTATCGCCGATAAATGTTCATTTATCCAGACGTGCACCAGTGGCGCCGTTTGAAATATCAGTGACTTGCCATATCCGGTCGGCAAGTTGACAAAAGTAGAAAAACCTCTTCACCGCAGATAAAACTATAAAAGCCTAAAAACTGACTTGCTTGTAACGTCAAAACATTAAACATAGGATATAGATTGAACGCAGAGTCGTACAGTTTCTAACGACAGACAAGATTAATCCTCGCAACTGGCGATTGAGTTACAACACTGCATAATGTAAAGCATAATTATGTAAAATTATCAAGTTGGCCAATCAGCGCTCCTGTCTTGATGAGGGACAGATTTTCGTCATCAGTATGGAATTTCTCAAAATAAATCGCAGACGCTCTCTCGCGCGAACGCCCCTAGCGGCCGGGAGCGATGAGAGGCGGCTGTATTCGCAGGCTACCTTTTTGGGGGGTCTGATTTTAGCCTAAAAGGACTTCTTTTGGGGTCTAACAATTTGGCCTCATTCACCCCTTCCTGCTATTATATCTGAATTCCCTTTGGGAGAGATAATTATATTAAGGGTTATTCAATGTAGCAATTAAGCTTTCATTGTTTAAATTCCTTCTTAATATTAATTATTTTACTCTTTCTAAAGGTCAGTTATCCAGATCATTACAGACCTCAACACCCATGGAAAAATATTATTTGTTACCAAACTACCTCAAGAGATGGGGCAGGAGAGACATGAAGCGAAGAGCCCTGTATGAACAACATGAAATGGAACGTTGCAACTTAAGAGTGTTAAAGAAAAATGACATTCTTCCCTCTGCTGTGCGCGAGAAAGCTGCGGCTGATATGGACAAACTACCGTTGAACAGTTCAATAACGCGTGTGCGCAACCGATGTGTTTTAACTGATAGAGGACGGGGTATCATTGGGAAATATCGCATTTCAAGAATAATGTTTCGCCATTATGCTGATAAAGGTCTTATATCTGGGATGCAGAAATCACAGTGGTAACTGTACAAATGTGTTGATTGTCAGTTAGGAATCTTGTGAAAGATTTGAGTTTAAAACTTGAGAGAAGTTCTTTTCCTGCTATTGACGTGCAGTGTATGGTGGTAAAACTATCAAAAGCTGTGTTCATTGAAGGTCTATGTCAAAAAGTCTTGTTTCTACTTTATACCAACAAAAGAACTGCACAGTTCTCTGACAAGTTATACATGTAAGAATAATATTATAAAACCATGATTTTGCTACTACCAGTGTACATGTATACACTCACACAAAAGCATGGTGTTTATATGTATGCAGAAATAAACAATAATTTATTTTTCTGAATTGATTTTGTTTCAAGTTAAGTTTTTTGGTGTCCTGAGGTCAGTTTATGGCATGCCCTGCCCAAAACATGAAGTTTCAATAAAATCAACTTTCATGTGATTACTGTTTACAAGATAAATGATACACAAAACAAACTTTTTGTTGCCAAACCTCTTTTGCATGATTATAATAATAGTCACCAACTTTTCTTTTCCAACACAAGTACAGTTGCAAACTACAGCTGAATACCCTCTCAATACAGAAACCTTGTTATTATGGATAGTTTCCCTGATCCTAAGGGAACAAAGGCCCATACATTTTCTCAAAAATTACCTCACTTTTAAATATGAACACATTATGATCCCAACAACCAAACTTGGTAACAAAGCTCCTATAAAGTGCCCATAACGATTTTTTTATTATTTTCTTATCTTAATCTACACGTGAGGTAATGAACATCTGCGAAAAAAAAATTTTTGATTTCGGCAAAACGTGAATTTTCTATGATTTTTTAAAGTCTTCAAAATCCTATTTTTTAAAGGTCGACCCGCCCCACTGATAAGAATGGCAACAGGCTCATAATAAGCCCACCAGTCTGTGACGTAGGTTCAGCAACCTTTGTGCATAGAAATATTCTTCTTGGGGTCAGATATGTAACTGAAAAACCCTTGTAGGGAGTTGCAATAAAGATGTATGTATGTATGTTTGTTGTTACAGCGTGCTGCGACACATCTTTCAGGCATTTTTGGCGAGAATAAAAAATGTCCGCTTAATTACAAGTGGGATGGGAATAAGTCTCGAACATGCATTACCGAACCTACGTCACAGGGTCCCGTCCAACCGAGAGGAGACTAATGCGAATGGTGGACCAAAATGGCAGCAAGTTTCGAAGACTTTAAAAATCATAAAAAATTCATGTTTTGCTGAAATCAAAAAAATTTTTTGCACATGTTCATAACGTGACATGTAGATTTAGATAAGAAAATAAAAGAAATCGTTATGGGCACTTTAATGTCCATCAGTGCGTGCAGCAGAAATCATCATAATCACCATCATCTTCAGTACAGTTGACTTTGTCTTAGCAACCATCCTCTAGGCCGACTGAACAGTGGTCACAACCCTTTAACACCCAAGAGTGCCAAAGAACAAAAAATTAATATTCAAGAAAAATCCCAAATTTCATTTGTATATTGAAAAACTAATGCTACCATGAAAAAGTACTACTGAAGAGGTTTCATTTGAATGGTCACACCATGGGACTCAAAAGTTAGAACTACACTACATGTCTTCATAATTAACTCTGGGATTGAAAGGGTTAAGGAGATAATCATTTTCAAGAAAGTCTAAATGCAATGTTTGACTGAGAAATGTTTCAATCAGGAGTTCATGAAGATCACTGATTGAAGATGTTCGCTTACCAGAGTGGCCTCTGAGAGAGAGTCTATTGTATTAGACATCATTAACATATTTCTACCCTGTGAACAGTCTCTTAATCTTTTTAGACAAATCAGGAAGAAAGTTTTCTTGCAAGACCCAGTTGACTTTCCTTCCAGAGTATTCATTATAAGCTGCGGGCTTGTTTTGAACTTCTTTCACACAATTGGAGTGTTATACAACCCAAGAGAAAGTCTCAGTAGGGACAGGCTTGGGTGGGTGGGGGGGGGGGGGGGGGGGGGGAGGGGTCCAGGCCAGTCTCTTATAGATATTTTTCACTCTGCCCCTGCCCCCCCCAACCCCTCCCACCCATATTTTAAGATGGAGTCTGGATCTACTCAGTAGGCAAACCATTCTGAGCTTTAATACAATAAAAGAAAAAATACTAGAAATATGTGTCTCGTAGAACCTTGCAAAGCTTAGGGGAGGGTGCATCGCAAACTTTTAGCGATGGGAAAAATGAGGTTGGGTTGCTAGGCAAGTGCAGGACACAAACCCAATATTTAACAACTATTCACCGAAGTGGAGGTGGGTAGTGGTGGATATTTACCGAGCCGTGAAGCGGCGAGGTAAATATCCACCACTACCCACCCACACTGAGGTGAATAGTTGTTTTAGTATATACTGAAACAGTGAGATAATATAACGAAAATGATGCTTTTTAACTCATTTATTCCTGTCAACGATTACAATTTTCGCGCGCAAATTGCTGGGAGGTGAATAGCACTTGCTATTCCGAGTTTCAGTAGACAATCAGAGCGCGCCAACAATGCTATCCACTGTTTCAGTATACAGCTATTTCAATAAACGTTGTCGGATGAAAGCTTAACGCCAAGACCGCAAGGTAGTATGGGTTAGGGTTAAAAGCCATTGAATAAAAATCCCATACTACCTTACGGTCTTGGCTTTTCGCCTTTTTCAACCGACAACGTTAATTGAAATAGCTGTATACTAAATAGGTGGTTTTCATGTTACGTCATCGCCGCCATGCTGGTGGACATAAACAATAGTTCTCTCATTAGCTCCTTTTGTTCGTCCACCAGCATTTGTTCGTTTCACTATTGTTATCTATGTCTCTAGAGATTGATTGAAAACCACCTATACATATATATATATATAAAGACAACCTGAGATTTCACCGCCCTGAAGTGATCCATGCGCCACAAATTTATAAACTTCACTACGCTCAGGCCTTCAATTTGGCCATCGCTTTGCGAGGAATAAATCCACAAAGTGGCTGTTACTTCCACTGCTTCTGGATGGAATCGAAATATGACATTTGATAAGTCAAAAATAAAGACCACATAATTGTATGTGCAACTCTGGACCAAATTTGTTGAATGGATATCTTTGCGCTCGCCTGCCGCGCTCGCCTGAAACGCTTAAAAAAAATAACGCCTGTTCTGCAGGCTAGGATATCTTAAAAATTCTATATTTCTAATTACTTTAACAATATTCTCCCCCTGACTCCCATTTAATATTAATGCTGTTTTGTTCCAAAACACCTACCGAATGAATTTTTAGACCCTAAATCACTATAAATTAAAGTATTTTAGTGATCTTGTTCGTGCCTATTTAGGAGAATTATATGCCCGTTATCCTGTTTTGTCTCAAGTACTTTGTATCTCCAGGGTAATGTACGTTTCTCAAACTCGATCAAACACTATGTTTATATCATTGGAATGTATAGTGATATTTTATTGTTGAAATTCGTCTTTTGAAAGCCTTTGCTTTTGATATATCTTTATCCTAAATGAATCTAGCAAATATGATATTTTATACCCAAAACAATGATCACGATATTGTGAAAGAACGTGAAACATCGCTAATTACTTTTTTAACCCGTGCGTATCAAATACCAAACACGATGTGTCAAAATTCAATCACTACACCACTGCACAAACCACGAAACATTTTGCATACAAAATCAATAAATCTGTTTAAATATACTATGTACAAACGTACGTAAAACAATTTACGAAAGTAAGTTAAATAAATCATCCATCGCGTAAATTTAATATATGTTCGTCTCGATCACATCGGCGCACCCGGAAAAGCAGCCGAATGTCGTAAGTTATGTTAATTTCTAATCTTTTGTTTTTTTCTTTTGATATTTGAAACTTTGATTCCTCACAATCCCGTATCCTCAGAATGTATCGAGTCCTCTGATTGTGAACAGTTTTCTTGTACTACAACTGTAGGCCATCTCATAACAAGAGCTTCCTCATAACTCGGTGGCGGTGTAACAGGGCCATCTATGTCATCAATTTCTTCTGTCCAAAATCCTTCGTTCACCGATGAATTACTACTCTGTCGCGTAATTTCATCAATATTTCTAAGTGTTGTCGTATAATCTGGCAAGTTCGTGGCTGCGTCCTCTACAAAAGCCTGTCTATGAGGAATATGATTATACGCCAGAACAGGAGCGGGCGATTTTTCCAAATCTGCCTCCGGAATTGAACACACTGCAACCTGTGGTGCCAAACTGTTCTCCGTACCTTTACAACATAGCGACAAAGCGATAAGCAGAATTCCAAATAGGAATAATACAGTCGCTAAAATTCGCATGACTTTCACCATTTCTTGATCTTCCGTTTTCGGAGTACAGTCGTCGCAATCTCCGAACAGAATATACGTGAGGCTCGCCATTACAAAACATCCTCCAATGCTAAGAAATCCGAAAACTAAGGCAGCAATATGTAGCCATTTTTTGCATTTCGCTGACAGTGATGGCCGTAAAACAACAACGTCATCCGTCATAGTTGCAATTCAGAGACTACAGGACTATAACCACCCTTGTGTTCCTTCTTGGCCAAGTTTTCTGGGCGATTTTTTGTTCCATTAGACATTACGTGATCGTAAACAACTGCAACTGATTCCCCGGAAGCCGAATGATAATTTTGTGTTGATTCCACTGACGTATGAAATTCGCCCATGCGTGACCTCACGTACAAAGCATTGTTTTGAAACAACACGCAATCTTTGATCTCCGAGCATAGCGGCATGCAAATGTTCGTTCCAGTTCGTTCCAGTCAGCCTCTTTGTTCACCCCGGCATTAATCAAAAATTATCATAACAATTGCTTTTAAGAAGACATGTTTAAGCTGGACTCGTGGATTTGATCTTAAAGGTAATTTTTATTTTTTATTTTTTAACCTTGTTTTAGCAACTATTTGTTCAGAATGACACTTATGTAAGTATCTTAAGTATCGATTGACGGAAACAAATGTCAGAAGTGAGTTATACATTGCACGTTTCGAGGAAAACGTGATCAAATTTTTTAAGAGTTTTTTCCGCCCGTGCTAGCTTAAGGGTTTAAAATAAATAAACCACAAATTTCAAACCTCCTGGTAAATATAATAGATTTATTGGCGTTATTCCATTAATTTAAAGCTCAAGGACATGTTACACGAACATTTATTAATTCTATTGCTTTAATTCTATTACAGCCATCAAAACACGTTTTCTTCAACCACGTTTTTTAACGACAGCGCATTTACCCCAGGGAGATTAGGAGAACATCAAAGACATACAGTTAAAAAGGTTTCCTAAGTGGGTAGAGATATATAAAGAAGGGGGCAAATAGTAGGAGAAAAAATACCCGTCGGATAAAATAATCCTTTGTAAAAACCATTCAATTTTTGCCTCCAAAATTCTCTTTTTTAATACATGTGTAACAACACTCAGGCGAGCCAAAATTCCACCGGAGGTGCGGGAAGGGGCGGGGGTGACCCATGTTTGGGTATAGGGGTGCCGGTGAGGGTTTTTAAACCCCTCAGGGTTTTAAAAAACCCTGATGCTGTTTAGGACAAAAATAAAAAAAAACACGGAAAAACTACAGCGTCAGATTCTTGAGCTCTATCGAGTTTAGGATCAGTAATATTTTCCCATGGAATTACTTGTATGTTTAGTTTTTGTGTCTTTACTAAACACCTAAAATATTTCCAGAGTTCAACTTCCGTTTCCAAGAAATTTCAATTCAAGTAGAATCCGTCCTTAAATTCCACCACGTTACGTAACCATCGTTAAATTCCACCACGTTTGGATCATCAAATCAGTAAATATAATTAACGGAAACGTTATTTTCTGCATCTTTTTGTTCTGTAATGTTGTGTCGACTTCCTGTCTGGATCAACGTAGGTTGACACAACTGTCGGCATAATTTTGAGCATAATGCTGTAGTTAGAGTATCCGGCGTAATGCCGGCATAATAATGCCATTCTGTGATAAAATAGTTATTTTATATTAACAGCTATACTGTATTTGCCCGTTTTTTGAGGTCTTTGAGTAAAAACTGTAATATTTGAAGTTATTTATGCGAATACGCAATTAATATTTAATATCGTGGGCGCCATGACATTCTCGAGCGGATCTTTATTACTGTGCAAGGCTCCTAAAATAAAGCAACTAAACTGCAGATACCGTGAACGATCTATTGCATCACAATGGATCAAATACAAACAGTGATCAGCAACAGACCACTGCAAGGACCGATCAAACAATGTGGCCGGAAAGGCATTCTCTCGAAATGGCACTACGGTCAGCCAAACCTGACATGATCAGCGCTCAAAACTAGAAAGCAGACACAGACAGCTGTTTCGGGCTTTTTGTTCAATTGATAAGGCGGGGTACACATGAATTTGAATGAAACTTGAAGAGGTTTAAAGAAGGGATAGAAGAAAGAAAATGATTTTTGGAACACCAAGGTGTCATGTCCCTCTATTAATTATTAACTACAAATTCTTATTTTAAAACTTCACTAAATCTTCAATAATATTTCTTATTTCTCTCAATTTTACAAACCCTTTGAGAAAAACTATTTCCTTCCAAACATACCCAAACATCACCCAAAAATTTACAAAACATCCCTTAACATAGATTCATGAAATGAGCATAGAGTTTTTGGATTGCTTGAAACGTGAACGAGATATTTCCATTAAAGCCATGTCAAGTGGCGGAAAAATGGCGTTCATGTGGACCTCAGCCTTAAACTCGTTAAGAGATATAACGGTAGACATTGAGTAATTTTATTAGTTTGCGTCTGCTTTCTAGTTTTGAGCGCTGATCATGTCAGGTTTGGCCAACCATAGTGCCATTTTGAGAAAATACCTTTTCACAATTGATCGGTCCTTGCAGTGGTCTGTTTTTTATTGCCACTGTTTGTATCGTTCACGTACGTTATTAAATGCACTCTTTGTCAGCTTTCTGGCAGACATCTTTCGGACTCGAACTGACAACTTCCTTTATAAAGATAATATTCGCCCTCGACAGGATACAGCTTGAATAAAATTGAGAACGATCAAAGACCGTCAGTTTCCGAACAGGGAGTTATAATTGAAGTAATTGAATAATAAAATAATTGAATAATATTGAAGTGCTACCAGCATCATGATAAATTATGCAAATAAACCGCGATAAATTACAGCCTTTTGCTACTAAAAATGCGTGACGTTGTTCAAGTGGACGATGTACGTCTTTAGCTTTGGAATAACAACATATCCAGTAAATACAAACCGCAAAGTGTGACAAGTTTCCCTGTTATTTATTTTTGTTCGTTTTCTTTTTCCTCTCTCTACTTGTTAAGTTTTAACCTGCGCGCAAACGTCTCCCACTTCCTTTACTTCACACGGAAAAGGAAGTATAGGAGAAGTCTGCAGGATACAATAGTTCTTGCAGTGACGGGTTCAGATTCAATCACATCGTAATGGGGGAGGGGGGGGGGGGAGGGGGGAGGGGGAGGGGGGAGGGGGGAGGGGGGAGGGGGGAGGTGGAGGGGGGAGGGGGAAAGGGGGGAGGGGGTAGAGTTAACAAGGAGGGGGAGCTAGTGTGAAAACCAAAGAGACAATGAAGTCACTGCACACGCTGAAAACAGCATTGCGGCTAACTAGACCGTCCAACATGTTTAGCGCTCAAACATTAAAAGCACTCGCAAACAGCTGTTTCGCCCTTTGAAAGATAAGAGGCGGGGGGGGGGGGGGGGGGGGGAAGGCGGGCCCCTGGACCTCTCCTCTAGATCCGCCACTGAACTGTTATCATGGAGACAATTGTTATCTTAGCAACAACAAAGGTGTGATCGCTCAATATCATCTATCATTACGCAACTTTGTGATAGCATTTGTGACGTCAGTATTGACTGCATTGTCACGCTTATACTAGGTGCATTCCTTTATAAACAAATTTGATATAATTTCAAAATGTTCTATAATTTGAAAGTTTAATTTACAATAGATGCATACCCTGCGCAGCAGCTTATTTTTTGGGCGAAATTACGAGGACGCGCGCGCGAGGGGAACGCCTCTCCCTCTCGCGCGCGCGCGTCCTAGAAATTTCCCCCTACAGATAAACCCTAGAAAAACCTTTGAATGCAGAGGTCCACACGACGCAGAAATTAAACTTGCTGGTAGTTGCCGGATCTTCCTTGTGAAAGATCTCGTGCCAGGCGTCACTTGAATGTGAAAATACAAAACTGAATGCAAGGCTGGCACTACGGCAAAGGGCAGATTTATTAATGGCCAATATTTCGACTAATAGTATTAGTCTTCCTCAGGCCAGTACAGCCCTGGCCCTGAGGAAGACTAATACTATTAGTCGAAATATTGGCCATTAATAAATCTGCCCTTTGCCGTAGTGCCAGCCTTGCATTCAGTTTTGTATTTTCAAATAAACCCTACACAGGCTTAAAGATACAGTGATCTAAAAGGGGATTAAAACGGTGGCAAAAATAGACTACAGAGGGAAGAACGTCATGTAACATTGTTCTGTATTATCTCTCAGTGATCAAATCACATGTTGACTGACTATTGTGTTTGTGGTAAAAAAAAATCGAAAGTAAGTCATGTAAAAAAGCGCACTTTCGTTTTTTTACCAAGTTTAAAAAATAATCTGGGTTTGACTAACTCTTCAATAGAACATGATACAGTGGAACCCCGATATAACGATATGCGAAGGGAGCAGTGAAATTATATCGTTATATCGAGACTCCCGATGTAACGATTTTTAGTATATACTGAAACAGTGGATAGCATTGTTGGCGCGCTCTGATTGGCTACTGAAACTCGGAATAGTTGTTAAATAATTCAACACATTGATACACTGCCCAAATATGGTCAAAAAGTTATCGATATATGTTATGTCCACATGACGTATAACCAGCGATGGCGGTAAATTTGGCATTTTGAAGGAAAGTGAAAATGACTGCTGCCTTTTCGTGTTTTGGGGCGAAAAAGTGCGTGAACTATTAGTTAAAAAAGGGAAAAGAAAGAAAAAAAGAGAAGAAAAGAAAAGAGAAACAATATTGTTCACATGATTGGTCAGGACAAAAACGGCGCGAAATTTTCGCGTTGTCGCGGTCGCAGTTGTTTCTTGGCGTAGCTGAATGAAAACTGGTTCAAAGTTTAACCGCTCGACAAAGAGTGAATGAAGGAGCACAATTTTCGTAAAATTTCTTTGGCAATCACTTCTGGAATATGATATAGACTTGATGCTTTCTCAGAAAAGTTTCTGATCTCGTCATTACGGCTGTAGGAGCTAAAAATCGAGCAAGTTAGTGTAAACAACATTGATCGACTCAGCTTGTACTTCGATGTTTGAAAATTTGGTGCTGATGGAAGGGACTAAAAAGCCAAATCAACTACAGGTATGATGTTTTAACCGTTTCTTGTATCCTTTAGCTGTGAATTTTTGTAAGACATAACTGTCCACGCTGCAGTTCTTTCTGACTTTTCGCCGCTATGTTTAGGTAGCCGTGTGTTTGTTCAATTTGTTTTGATTCCGAATTGAACTTTTTAAGATACGAAACACTTGTAAATAAGACATTCTATGCCATTTTTCTGTGTTTTAATTCGTGTAGTCACTAATGTCCTTAAACAATTCAGTTGCAAAGCATTACTATTATTATTATTGTTTGTACTATCTTTTTTTAGTCTTTTATTGATATATTTTTCATATTATTATTGTTATTATTATTATTGTATGGGAACGCAACAGTTTTGCTTTTTAAGGTAGAAATTCAAATGTTTTCTCAATAAAATCCGCTTAACGTTTTAAAAATTTTAAAAAAATATAGGACCCCCTTTGATACCAGTGTTTTTACACTGACGGGGTTATCCTGTGTAAATATTATGTTATTATTATTATTATTATTATTATTAGACGTTTTCAAGGTTACACAACAAAGTCTGTGGTGTGAATCGTCAAAGGAAAACAAAACTAAACTTAAACATTTGAAGTTGCGACTGTATAGATCGTCTTTACTTATCGAGGTTCGCGTGTTCATTGTTTTTCTTTTCTATTAAGGTGGCTTACTACAGTTTATAGGGGTCACCAGATGCTTCCGATAATATCGATCACAGGTGACCATTTGTGGGAACAAGCAACAATTACAAAGTCAAAACCATCGTACAAGACAGTGGGTGTTTGTAATTTCACCATCCTCTGGTTAGAAGTCGCTTAAAACAAGCGACCGAGTGGTTTTCAGAAGACTGGGTTCTAATTCTATGGGGACGTTTTACTCAAAAATCACCCGTGCGACCCTACCTCAAAATCTTACCATTTAAACTTTGGATAAAAATAAACGTTCTTACAAGTTAAAACAAAAATCTGTGAAAGAGTTTTTCGCATATCAACGAAAATATCAAACATGATCAAAAATAGGAATTTCGAAAAATATTTTAAAATCTGTCTTACAGATTTTGAAAAAAAATTGTCTGCAGATTGATGTTGATGTATATTTAAAAATATAAAAAATTGAGCATAGGTCGTACGGCTAGATTTCAAGAAATTCACGACCAAAAAAACGTTTAGTACGATCTCCGAGCATGCGCAGTACTGCGTACACCACGGCCATTCACTTATCTGCGCGCTCGGCTGCTCGCGCATTACTAACTGCGTGCACGAAATCAGAGCTTCGTTGTTGTTTGCTCGCGCGGTATTGCTTGCGTGACACGCGCGCGTAAGGAAATTTATTGTCCCTCAAAACTGTATTCGGCCACCTTGGTAGAGAAAAATTATATGAACAGCGTCAATTTCAACATTTTTTTCATTTCATCATTCAGTATAACGCTGCGCAGGTAATTTAAATATTTATCACCTTAAACTGACACTTGTTCATTAATAAAAGTACTCTTCACAGGGCTGCAAATAACAGTCGGTCATCGGTCATTGGCTCATGTCCAGTACTGATACTATAATATCGTTATATTGGGGAAGATTTTATGCTCGGTGCGGAAAATTCTCATCGTTATATCGGGAATATCGTTATATCGAAGATCGTTATATCGGGGTTCTGTCCCATACATTTTACTGTAACTTTTGCCGGGGTTCCACTGTATAACGCAGATTCAGCTGCGAGTCGCGAGGAACGAGAGCGTCAACCAGAATTTTCTCGGGCTGACGCCCTCGTTCCTCTCGGCTTCACCTCTCGCGCTTGCTTGCTGGACTATGTAAAAGGAAAATAAGAGACTGCTCGCAATCTAAAAACAGTAGTGAAGTTGAAGCAATTTCCAGATATATAGATTTGCCAGATTATTTCGCTGCTGTTCAAAACATCAGTTAGGAAGTTTCTCCATCTTTGAAAATCGGACTCAGGACCGAAGATGTTCCTGATCATAGAGGCCTTCCACCGTCTTACAAACAAGCCATGAAAATAATTACATCGGTTGCTTCTGCAAGCGAGATGGATATGTATTATAAACAAGCAAATGTCAGCGAAATATTTCTCAGTAAAGCCTGGTTTTTACAAGCGACAAAAGCATAAGCCCGGAAGCATAGAAGAATAAGAATTTGCGTCAAATGAAAAACGGAACATTGATTTTAGCATAATATTGATCCTTATCCTTATAACCTGGCCAAGTTTTTCACTGCAAACTTATGCTCATGCTTATGCTTATGATTATGCATATACTTCTGCAAGAGAGGATGAACAAAGAGAACACATCCCCATTCCTCATGATAGTTTTTTTTTTCAATCTATTTTAAGCTTCGCGCCACGCGGTGAAAGTTGTTTTAGTTCTCGTTCCCATGGTCGCGTGGCCAATGATCAGAGAATCATATGTCATTGCGAAGATTTTTCCCACCGTCGTGGTCGCCGTCGTGTTGACGTCCAATATTCACTCAAATCGTAAATTGAAATCGAAAGATGTGATCGCGTTTCTCCGTGTGTTTTGTTATCCCGGGTGTCTTCCTTAAAATAGCCGCGCAGTATGACTACGCGCTAAAAATAGATTGAAAAAAATATCATTGAAAGAGGCCCATGTATGGGGGATTTGTTCTCTTAGTTCATCCTCTCCTGACTTCAGCTTATGCTAATGTCGCTGGTCACTAGCTACATAAGCATGAGTTTTCAGTGAAAAACTTGGCCAGGCTAAAGGCGCGGGACTCCACCTGAATACCACTTTTCCGCCACAGACAGCTTAAAGGGATGCTCATACTATGTTTTTTTTATTGCACACGCGGTCCCGAAATACGGATCAACCTCTCCATACGCATGCCTGTCGAGGACTGTTTTGCGGTCCCCAGCCAACAGCTACCACATGGTTTAAGCTTGGATGTAAAGGGGCGCGGTTGATGATCTTATGTGAGACCTGCTTGTCCTTGCCATGCTCATGGGTCCTTACTAGGACGAAACAGCTGTCCATGGCTGCCACTAAAAAAAACGATACATTTATATAGCGTACTTTCTATGTGATATTCAAATGCGCTTTCCAACACTGTTCGGGGGACTTTGCTAGACTACTAATGCAGTTTACAATTAATGTCGAATGTGACAAAGGTGACCCCATAACTTAAACAAAGCAGACCACAGACACCGGGGACTACGTCCCCTACTCTTCGCGAAGAGTGCTGATGGGATCTTTAACGTCCCCTACAGGAAGGACAACTGACAAATGTAGGAGAGAAGGCCAACGGCTTAACGTCACCGCCCAATGACGCGATCATCTCGAAACTGGGCGGATGTTAATGGCCAGATGTTGAGCACCCAGCTAGCATGATCTTACCAGTTATTTTAAGACCCTGGTTTTTCGTCCGGCCGGGGTTCGAACCCGCGACCTCCCGCACGGCAGTCCGGCGCTCTACCAGCTGAGCTAACTGGTCGACGGATGATATGGTTGTGCGCATGCGTAAGGTATTGACCATACCGAGGGGATGGTGAGTGTCCTTTTTGCAGTTATAGTTTGTCAAAAACTCTATGCTCATCTGATGAATCTATGTTATGGGGTGTTTTGTAAATTTTTGGGTATGTTTGGGAGGAAATAGTTTTTCTCAAAGGATTTGTAAAATTTAGAGAAATAAGAAATATTGAAGATTTACATGTAATGAAGTTTTAAAATTAGAATTTGTAGTTAATAATTAATAGATGAACACACAAATAGTCCACCAGCAACCTGGGGTGATCTTGCGTAGATATCAACCGTTTGTTGGTGTTCCAAAAATCATTTTTATTCTTCTATCCCTTCTTAAAACCTCTCATTCAAATTGAGGTTGAGTCCCGCCTTAAATTTACTTACTCGGTCCTAGGCCTCATTGTGCCATGCGGCGTTTGGGTCCGGCTCGTTTTAATCTCGTGAATACGAGAAGCGTTGAACGAGATATAGCATAAGGGGACGATTATGCAAATTTTTACTATTTCTTTCAGCTGTATTAAACTTTTCTTGGTAATTCCGCTGACCAGGACATAAGGTTTGCGCATATATTTTGCCCGTTCCAAATGTGATTAATAAGCTCTTGCCCATGTACGTACCGATGAAAGAACTCAACATATTTCCTTTCAAATCTAGCAGGCGTGGTTCATTTATAGGGCGAAATTTCGAGAACGCGCGCGCGAGGGAAACACGTGAAGGGGAGAGGTTTCTCCCCTTCACGTGTTCCTTTTGCACGCGCGTTCTCGAAATTTGGCTCTATAAAAAATCAGTTTTGCACCATCAATAAATCGGCGCCTGCTATGCTGGTTATTTCAAATCCTTATCAAATCAAATCAAATCCTAATCTCGTACCCAGATCTCACTCGCGCTTGTACTGTTCTGTACGAGATTAATCAAATCCAGCCTATTTAATTTCATTTTAAAACGTCATCGTTGTACTGTGAAACGGTTCTGCGACAAAGTTTTCATGATGAAGACCGAAGTTATTGAAGAAAAGGTTTCGAAATGCTCCATGAATTGGCGGAGAGGAATTTATTTGGGATTTGGATTAATATCCATTGCGTCGAGTTTCGTTTTGCTGTCGTTCATGAGTCTGTTCTTTCGATCGTGTACCAACTGCCACTCTTCGAGTTCAGACTTTGATAAAGGGATGCTTTGTGGAGGTATTGCTGTTTTTTTGTTTCTTATCGGAGTTTTTTTCTTCAGTTTACTTTGTGGCAAAAGAAGTATACAGAACTCTTCTCCTCAAGTTGTTATCTCCGAGATTCACGCAGCTCCTTTACTTCCACACTGACAATATTCCTCGCCGTCAGTTGTTTGTTAAAGCCTCTTTGTTAGATGTTCCGAATTATTTTACCACTGTTAACGAAAGGATGAAGTTTATTCATTTATTATCTATGGAGGAAGGAGTTTGGGCAAGCTACGAACAAGTGCTTGGAATGACAACTTCCACAACTTTGCCCAAGAACCCGACATTGTTATTAATTCGGCTGTCGTAGTGTAGGCATGTCTACAGCCTCTACCCCCCGCACGCCTATTCAAAATTTCCGACGAATCAGTTCAACTGCCAAGGAAACTTTAATGTAAACGCATGTACATGCGGTGAAAGAACTTAACATATTTCCTTTAATTTTTTAAATCATGCTTAATTGATCTCGTTGATTTTAAAAACTCAGTCGTTGTATTGTGAAAAGGTTCTGCGAAAAAGTTTGCACGATGACGACAGAAGTTGTTGAAGAAGAAGTTTCAAAATGCTCCTTGAAGTGGCGGAGAGGAATTTATTTGGGATTTGGATTAATTTGCCTTGCGACGAGTTTAGTTTTGCTGTCGTTCATGGCTTTGTTCTATCGATCGTGTACCAACTGCCACTCTTCGAGTACAGACTTTGATAAAGGGGAGCTTTGTGGATTTATGGTTATTTTTCTGTTTCTTATCGGAGGTTTTTTCCTTAGTTTAGTTCCGGGCCAAAGAAGAACACAGAACTCTTCTCGTCGAGTTGTTATCTCCGAGATCCCCGCAGAAGACTTGGAAAAATCACCAGCTCCAATACTTCCGTATAATAATATTCCTCGTCGTCAGTTGTTTTTTGAAGCCTCTTTGTTATATCTGCCGGGTTATTTTGCCACTGTTAACAATACTGATGAAGTTGATTTATTGATGGAGGAGGGAGTATGGACAAATGTGTCTCTTTGTTAGATTACCGGATTATTTTATCATTTTAACAATACTGATGAAGTTTATTCATTTTTGGAAGAAGGAGTTTGGACAAATGCTCCCGATACTACACCGCCAAGTTACGAACAAGCGCTTGAAATGACAGCTTTCACAAGTACAATAATACAATACGAGCGTCGTGAGATATAAATAGGTATAAAATATATTTACGATACTCGTGATAAAAATGAGTTACATCTATGCATGTATCTATAGATATACTAAGAAATTGAAAGAAAAAACCCTAAGGGAGAATTACAAGTATTTATTACTCTGACAACTCGGCCCTTGAAGGTGTGGTTTTTTTTTTACTTTATACGCGAAAGCAAGGGTGGAAGGCAGCTGGTTCCAAATATGTGTTATTAAATAAGAAAACGAATTGTGCTTATATAGAGTACTGCAATAACGCTGTTCAACTTTAAAACCAAGCACTACTTGTCCAGTTTTAGGCCTTTTTAAGGGCTGAAAAATATTAGTAATATAACAAGGGCAGTGCAGTTTAAAGCTTTTTAAAAATAGAATTAAAGATGAGTGCTGAAGGCATCTTTGTTCCAATGAGTCCGTAGAAGGCAAGGTGAGGCATGAGCCGTAAGAGTGTTCGCGTGAGAGCATAAAATTTGGCATTCTTGAGTTTGTTATTCACTTCCTTGGTGATATGTAATAGAAGAAGGCAGCAGCATCCAGATGCAGTGGTGAGTCATGGCTTTAATTTGTATAACAAGAAGCTGCTGACAGCTTGAACTCGTGGCGTCTTTTATTGTTTCCCGAATGCTTTGAATACTTTTACGGAGAAACATAAGCTTAAAATTATGTCTAAAAAGTAAGACTATGCTACATTCACTACATTCAGTAGCCGACACTTTAGTCTTTAAACCACGATCGCTAACTGAAATGCATATGGCAAGTACATAAAACACAAAACTTGCCGGAACAAAAATCCCACAGCAATAAGCGGCGAACACAATATCAAACGGCCCTATCCATCCATGAAAGACTTTCATTGTCTTGAAAACTTGTACGCTGTAATTCTTCCTCAAGTCATGATCAACCCCGGGGGGGGGGGGGGGGGGGGGGGGGGGATACTCAACAAAGTTTTGTACGGGGATGCTCCGCCCCGAGGTCCAAACCCTTACCCTTTCATATACTGTTTTTGACAGAAAAGGTACCCCTTTCATATACCTTTCATTGAAAATGGTACCCCTTTCATATACCTGTCGTTGAAAATGGTACCCCTTTCATATAGCCTTTGCGTGCGTCTGTTTGATATATTTTGAAAGGCCCTTTTTGCGTCGACGAAGGAGACGCTTCCTAATCTTGTCGGCTAGGCGGAACGAATCGAGAAAAGTGTCGGTACCAAATCTGCGCCATTTTGAAACGTCACAATAGTATCCAGCATGCTTAGCGCGTCGTCTAGGCGGAACGAATCGAGAAAAGTGTCGGTACCAAATCTGCGCCATCTTGATTAAACATGCTGAATGACCTGAATGCAACTTCCAGACATTAAAGTATATCTACATTTTATTAGTCGGTAAAATCCTTGCGGATATCACACCAAGTACTGAGGTGTATCATTTCAGAATCGGAGAAATATAAACCGAAATGAAATCAAGACAAGTATACTATTTATGTCGGAAAAATCTGAGACCTTTCGGAGTACACAGCACGGCAGAATTGAAGGATTTTGCCCGATTTCACGCACCCTGGATCCAGAGGTCCGTTCTCTGAATATCATGAGTGAAATTAACCGTACAAACGGTTAGAAGAAGCTCGCGAGACGGACCTCTGGTCACTCGAATATACAACCTCATTTCCATGCGAGGATCTAGTTCAGAATCTGAACTAGCTCGCTGATTGGTTACTCCTACTCGTCTCCAGACTCTGCCGGGAGTTAATGATATAACAGCAACTTTGATTGGCTAGACAAACATTTCGCCACGGCGCGTGAAAAACCGGTTTCCCAAAGTGTAGCCACGCAAACAACAATGGCCGACGTAGACAGAGATTGCGACTTTTTGCGATCTTTTAGGTTGTTATAAAAGGTGACAGGCCTAGCACAAATCCTGCTGGTCACTAAAAGCATTTTAGCCCAGCTTTAGAACAGATCTACCCCAAGTACGTGCCTGAGAGATTTTGCTTTTAGATCAAAATAAAGATATAACAGTGTGCAAGATCAGTAGTAGCCGCTTAAATTAGTCGCCATAGTTAATGATCTGTGAGCGCAAGTCTGCGGTTAGCATAACTTGCGAGATTTTGTTCTTCATCGCGGCTAAACGAGTCTATAAAGATTCAAGTCTTATGCGATAGTCATGGTCTATATTGGAATAGTGGAATCTTGCAATTGTTGTTAGCTCCTCAGAGTTTATTCTGCGTTTAATTAAGTTGACGTGTTTCCGAAACAACCTTTACCTCCACTGTCAGACGTAAGGCGTTATTGCATCCGGTTTGAAGTATTTGAATCTCCAGCTGTTTTGTAATTCTCACGGATGCAAGTGGTTCTATTGTATACTCTTTAAGCAAGACTAAAGACGTTGCAAACGCGACAAAATCGTCTACCGATGTACGCAAAAATTTCACCGTAGTTTCCAGAACTACGGTGAATGAACTAGCCTTTTCGTTCACAGTAGAAGACAAACAGTCGAAAGCCGCTAAGTCACGTGCGTTTTTAAAAACATGTCAGCTGTCATATTAATGGTTAAAACCGGTTTGGTGAGATATCCGATCCACAAGTCGCATGGAAATGAGGTTGTGTACTCGAGTGCCCAGAGGTTTTTATTTTTTCTCGGCGCGTTGCGCCTCGTTGTCGCGGCTTCGCCGTTCAAACTCGCCGTTTCCACTAAAAAATAAAAACCTCTGGCACCCAGGGTAGATTTCACGGCGATAGCGTGAATTTGTTTGACGTCGGCCCGACGTTTTTGCCTGCGTGACATATCTCGTGACATAGCCTCTTTCAACAGTGGCTGAAACTGAGGTACTAGGTAGGTCAAGACGAGGTGCTACGGTATAAGGAGACGCACTATAATCTATGATTACTACTAGTTATAATACTTAAATTGCAGTTTTCCCGACCTTTTTTATGCTTCAACTCGTGTTTTCGCTACCATTTCCTATTCTTCGTGAAATCTCTACCCTTTCACATACTTCAACTCGTGAAATCCCGACCCTTTCATATACCTCCAGCCTCAAAAGGGTACCCCTTTCGGGCGGAGCATCCCCGTATAGCCCATTATAGGGAGTACCCCCCCCCCCCCCCCCCCCCCCCCCCCCCCCCCCCCCCCCCCCCCCCCCCCCCCCCCCCCCCCCCCCCCCCGGGTGATCAACACACGGAGACACTTTGCCGCCATCTTGTAATCAAGAGCGAGATCACGAGGTTGTGTGTCAAGCAATCAAGTGAAACTAAAATAAATATGCGTGTATAAATTTGCATGCGCTAATTTGACACGAGAAAAACAGAGCCAAATTTATTACTCGTCGGCTACGCCACGAGTAACGAGATTAATGACCATTAATGTACTTAGTAGCCAGTTGTTTAGTCTGAATTGTCAGCGGCACAGGGGGGTGGGTGAAAAAGCGACCGACACTTCACACTGCGAAGGTCTTTTTGAGAACTGGGTGCACCAGTGAGTGGAATTATACCCTCTGCACAAGAAACCGAAATTATAATTAATTCGGCGGGCAAAGTGATTAACAATTTGAAACTATCGCGTTGCGGCCACCTCGCTTTTACAAACAGCTCAACACATTCAATTCCCGGCGTAAGAGCGGACACCCAGTTAGGATTCACAATTTGACGTCCGTGATAGTGAACAAGAGTCTGTTAATTATCGCCTTGCGAACACCTCGCTATTACGAACAAGAACTCAACTATAAGCTAGGGAGTACTGCAGGATGTTCTTCGGAGTTATTTTCATACTTTATTGTTTACACTTGACGGATGGAAATGGTTTCCAGTCTGTGCCTCCTGGTTTCATTTGCTCTATTGGGAGTGAGAAATTGCTGCCTTTCGAAGTTTTTTGGAAGATCATTTGGCGCTAAACGGGAAGATAGATGCGGGGATGTTTGCGTTACCTCAGTATCCTCAGCCAACTGTTGGCTCATCTCCGAGCATAAGTTCACTTCTGCTCCGGTCCTATCTATTTTTAAGTCACAGGCTTCCGCCCGGTCACGCATAGTGGCGCATGTACGTGCGGATGAAAGAACTTGACATATTTCCTTTTAAATCATGCTTATTTAATCTCTATGATTATAAAAACTCAGTCGTTATACTGTGAAAAGGTTCTGCGAAAACGTTTGAATGATGACGACCGAAGTTATTGAAGTAGAAGTTTCAAAATGCTCCTTGAAGTGGCGGAGAGGAATTTATTTGGGATTTGGATTAATTTGCTTTGCGACGAGTTTAGTTTTATTGTTGTTCAGCACTCTATTCTTATCGTGTGCCAACTGCCATTCTTCGAGTTCCGACTTGGATAAAGGGGAGTCTTGTGGATTTACGGCTATTTGTTTTTTTCTCATGGGAAGTTTCTTCCTCGGTTTACTTTGCGCCGAAAGAAGTACACAGAACTCTTCTCCTGAAGTTGTTATTTCCGAGATTCCCGCAGAAGACCTGGAAAAATCCCCAGCTTTTTTATTGCCGTATAATAATATTCCTCGCCGTCAGTTGTTTGTTGAAGCCTCTTCGTCAGATCCGCCGGGTTATTTTACCACTGTTACCAATACTGATGAAGTTGATTCATTTATGGAGGAGGAAGTATGGACAAATGCTCCCGACACCTCACCCCCAAGTTACGAACAAGCGCTTGAAATGACAGCTTCTACAAATGTACCCTTTGCACAAGAACCCGACATTATTATTAATTCGGCGGGCATAGTGATTTACAGTTTGAAACTATTGCGTTGCGGTCACCTCGCTTTACGAACAGCCCACCACAGTCAATTCCCGATTATAGATCTGACAACTTAGAGAACACATTTTGACGTCCGTGATGGTGAACAAGAGTCCGTTAATTCTCGCCTTCCGGATACTGGCCTCCCTTTTACGGACACCGCGTTATTACGAACAGCAGGCCAGGGAAGCGTTAATAAAGACAAACTACTGGGAAAAAAACTTCCGCTATCATTGTTATCACGGACATCAAATTATTTTTAGACTGCGAGCACTCACCCATTTTTCCTCAGATCCGAGAGCACGAACTGATTATAACAAGAATTCTACAAGTAGTGCCGGTGAACCGGGGTTTAAGGGTCTGGATTTTCATCTGGTTTACTCAGTATCAAAATATTTAACAGGAGCCTCATTCAAACAATGTGTTACTCAGTGGTAGCAAGCTACCGTATTTATTCGATTAAGCGCTTATTAAATTTTTGGACCTTGAGAGTGGGCGCTTATTCGAGGTGGGCGCTTAATCGAGGCTGGGCGCTTATTAAATTTTCATCATTTTCAGCAAGTTGTAACTTTATTTTGCAACAAAACAATAAATTTTAACAAAACGTGAAGATGTACCAAAGCAGAATTTTAACTGTTCATTGAAAGTTTCTTTAAAATACTAAGAAAACTCGGTCTTCGGAGAAGTCTCTTAGCGAGTACTTAGTCAATTTCAATATCATTGTCACTAAGAAGTGGGCGCTTATTCGAGGCTGGGCGCTTATAAACTTTTCCTACCTACAGGTGGGCGCTTATTCGAGGTTGGGCGCTTAATCGAATAAATACGGTATAACTAAGGTAAGAAATTGAGCTAATTTCGGGATAATACAAAGTGACAACGTGTTTCCCCTCAATGTAGACTGCTAGTCCCTCTTAGATTCTAATTAGATTCTAGTTAGATTTTTTGCGATCGCGACCGAGAGCAGCCGGAGAGGCCGAAGAAGTCAGTCTTCCTTGATCTTACACGAACCTTAGTTTTGTAAGACTTTGACGATAATTATTTTCATAAACGGGAATACTTTCTCAAAATTCTGCATGTAGTAAAAAATACAGACACTATAATAGAAGCCAAATATTTTAACTCATCAATGAACGCTAAAGCGTGATCAGTATTTTACAAGTTGAAAGGAACTTCAGTTGTAATCAGTACAGCCGCGGATTTCTAACCGGGCTCTTCATATCTGCTGTCGTTAACATTAATTATTATCATAATTACTATAATCTAGTACAAAGGAAAGACAGAGAAAAATAAAAATAAAGGCAAAAAATCTGACAATATATACTTATCTTTAAGAAGTCGACATTATAATTGGTTGTCTAGTAACTAAAAAATAGTGAGGTTTTTTGGTCCATTTCGTTTTGTAAAAGATGTTCTGTTATTCTCCAAAATAAAATTCACAACTTCACTTTAGACCTATCATCTTCTTGTATTGCTGAGAAAATTCCAGATGAAATCCCCAGCGCCGCTAAACTCGTCAGCACACTTTCCGCAGCATTTGTCCTCTCCCCATACTGCAGTCCTTCATTGTTCTGCACATAATCAGTTGGTTTAATCTGATGTGAAAAGTGAGCTCTCAGCCATAGTTCGACTTTTTCGGAAGATCTTAGAGACTTGGTAAGGTCTTGCTCGATGTAAGGTGAAAGCCATCCATGTTTAAAAGTTTCCGGTTCCTTTTTCAAGATCTTCACATGTGTCAGATGTGTTTCTTCAGTGCGGGCTGATTCTTCAGAAGTTACCAAGTTTTGAGGATCCATCATTGTCTGATCTCACCAGTTATTAATTGTTCATTTTCCTCTCTTTTACAAGGTAACAAAACGACGCATCATTAACCAAAGTCGTTATTTTTAAAACTTTTCGAATTGCATGCGCGAGCACGTAGCGATTAGACGGGACGATCTTTGACGACAATTTTTAACGCAACGACGTCGCGTTTAAAAATCGCGCCGTGCAACACAATACGCGGAACGATTTTTAACGTAACACTTTGTTGCGTCGTCGCGTTAAAAATCGTGCCTTGCAACACAATACGCGGCACGATTTTTAACGTAACACTTTGTTGCGGAAACCTGTTGCAAGTTTTTGAACCACCTTCAAAAACTTGCAACATGTTGGGGCAACAAATTGTTGCGCTAAAAATTGTTCGCGCGCTGTTACAGGCGGTGTCAACGTTCGGCTACACGTTCTAACATTGTTATATAACATTTTTTGGTTCAACAATGTTAGAACGTGTAACCGGCTTGTTAGATGACGTTTGTCTAACATTTTTTGTTAGAAGAATGTTTTGATTTAAGGTGGCTCGACTGTGTTTTTTGGCGACACGACATCCTAACTTTGAACGGCTGATACTTCACTGTCTGAGCTCGGTCAGGCAAGCTGCTTTACACATATACTAGACATGAAATGAACTTTCCAAAAAAGTAGATTTGAATGACATCGGTGTTACCATAACAACGATTTGATGACGTCATGGTTTTTGCATATTAGTAATTTTCTCAACATCTAGACCTAAACTTTTAAAATGACTGTATGCCTCTTATAGTCTAGATGTAAGTCTTCAAGACCGCAAAGTTTGAAAAAATTCTATGAGAGCGTTTTCAAATAAAATTGGGTTGAATATTTTCCATCAAAAATTTAAAGATTCGCATTACTTTCTGTTATTTCGTCGATACCAGCGTTTTCCTGACAAATTGAAACAATATTTTTACCATATATTATTCATGTGCCATAAAAGTACCTTCCTTGAAGGTTTCATCCTGTTTGCCTCACTAGATTTCAGTTGATGTGATCAGAAGCAATGTCTTAAATATGCTCATTCTACTCACAGAAGTAACACTTTTGTTAGGGAAGCGTTTATTTAAAAACTAGTCGATGAACTTTTTTTAAAATCTTTTGATCTAAAGTTATACATATAATGCACGACCTCTGTAAATTTCAAGTGCATTGAATCATTTTAAGGGCGCGAAATACAATTAAAAGTATAGGGGACTTTTGCATTCGTCTTCCAAAGTTTCATTGCCGTATTATTTGTTGACAGCTGGTTTATTTCAGGACTTTCTCTTTTTTCTCTTTTTTCTCATAAGTGTTTAAAGGGATGGTTTCACGGTTCGGCGCATGTGCACAGGTCATTTGAAAAACGTTAACAGTAGTGATGTGCGAATCTACCAAACTACGAGGCCGGCGACTTGATATCGTAAGAAATAAAAACAGTAAAACGGCTTCTGATTTTGGGAAGGTAAAAATGTAAATCAGTCTGTGAAATAGTCTGAAGCGTTAGCCGCTTACTCGCCCTACCCCAGGGTCTTCCCTACCCCAGGGTCTTCCCTGTTCTCTGTTTCAGGGTCTTCCCTGTTTAATAGTAGCTAATAGTGGCCATTTGTCTAATTTCTATTTCGCGGGTTATGTGAAACCACTCTATTCAGTAGTACCTTCTATGAATATTGAGTGTTCAGGGTATAATAAAATAAAAATTTCTGTTACTACTGTACTTCCTACAATACGTTCGACTTCCTGCGTAATTAAGTCAATGTTAAAAATAATATGCTAAATGCAAAGCAAAAATGTTTTTTGCCACAGCCATGATATAATACTTAGTTTTACTAAAAACCGTTAAAGCAAAAATATATTTTAAAAAACTCTTGAACTACGCAATTGATGGACTGCATATTTCCTCTCGAAACCACTAAGTTCAAAACAGAGATGTAGAGATGTCATCTGTTTCAGTTGCATTGTTTGAATTCGCTTTAGTGGAACGTTCTTTGCCCTGACGCTTTTTTAAAACTGAGAGGAATATGTAGAATGATTGTGTATATCAAATAGTGTTTTTTTCTCTGTTTATATGGCACAAGGATAAACTGTTACCATCAGTTCCTGTACAGTAATAAATTATGATTATAGTAGTGTCGTATCTTCAGTATTTATCTGTTTGCAAAGGCGTATCGCACCTCGCAGAAGCAGTCAATGCAATCATTTTTATCGCTTTTTCGTAAGACGGTGGTAGGGTTTCATGATCAGGGTCATCTTCAGTCCAAACTACGGCATTCAATGATGAAGCTTCATAAGTGTTTTGAACAGCAGCAAAGTAATCCGGCAAATCAAAATCTATCGATCTTGTCTCAACTTCGTTACTGTTTTGTACAGGAGCTTCTGTAAACAATGAACGGTGAGGAATATGATTGTAAGGAAGTATAGGAGATGGCGATTTTTCCAGGTCTTCTACAGGAATCTCGGAAATGACAACTTCAGGAGCAGAGCTGTGTCGCCTTCTTTTGTGGCATGCTAAAAAAATGAAAATGAAACAACCGATACAAAACAACGGAGCAGTGACACCTCCGTAAATCTTAATGGTCACCGACGACCCGCCATTTGTCCAGTGGTCTGTACAGGAAACTAAGCTGCAAGTAACCATGTTCAACAACAAAATCGCGCTTGTTATAAGGCAAAGAGATCCGAATACAATAACTGATAAACAGACTCTTCTCCTACACTTCGTCAATCTCAAGGCTGCTTGTTCTTCTGAATTTTCTACCATCATCAGATATCGATATACGTATACCTTCTTCCAAACTTCTAATTGCTGTTACTAATATTTATGCTAATTATACAGGATGATGTCCAATTCTGAATTATGCTGTGGTAGCATAATAGACCAATTTCGATATATTAAAATTCATACTTGGCTCCGAGGCTTGGGGGAATAAAACAAAAGAAATGAATAATTCAGCGCTGAACCTCAATGTGGTTTGAATTGGGTACAACAATGCGTTCAGCCGAATTTGTCTATGAAATTCGAATTTTAAAAGTCGATAGTGTTATCGTACATGCTACCGTACGGGTAGAACGAACGTGTATTTCCGAGAGCTTGCAAAGTTTTTTTCTTAGTTACTGCTCTCTGTGCACGCGTAATAAAATTAAACACTAATGGTTAAACCGTGAGTTCGTAAACCTGATTTCATAAAACACTTTTATAGCCAGTTATTAGAGTCTTGCATGTTCAATATTTCCCCGTTTGCAATGCGTATCCACCTCGCTTGTAGAAGCAGTAGATGCAATGCTTTTCAGCGCTTGTTTGTAAGACGGTGGTAGGCTTTCGTAATCAGAAAGATCTTCCGTCTAAAATCCGGCGTTCAAAGATGAAGAAGGCGCATACGTTCTTTGAACAGCAGCAAAATTATCTGGCAAATTAAGATCTATTGAATTTGCCTCCACTTCATTACTGTTTCTTGATGCAGTAAAATAATCCGGCAAATCTTTTGGAGAGAATTCAACAAGTGGCTCAACAACAACTTGATGAAATGACCTGCGCCGACTTCTTTTGTTATAAACTAACATGGTAATTCCTCCGAGAAGAAACAGAAAAACAGTGGCCCCTCCAAAAATCCTCAAATTTCTTTGCGACAAGCGGCAGCGAGTCTGTTCGATGCAAAATATGAACCTCAAAGCCGCAACAACGAGACCCAGTAAAACTGTAATCAAAGTTAGCAAGTAAAGTGTTACGAATATGGACACTGGTAACTTCAACATCTTCCGGGACTGGTGTTCTTCAGTATTTTCAGCTGCTATTGATCTTCAAACCGAACTGTTGCAAAACGAACTGAGTCTTCAGGAGAAACAGACAGGGGTGTGATTACGAGCATAATAGCTGCAGCCGAGCATAATTTGGAGCATAATGGTACGTTTTGGAGGGAAACGTTAAAGAGCATAAAACTTTGTTTTAGGAGCATAATGTGTCAACCCCTTTGCTCAGCACTGTACGTATTGGTCTAATTTTGCGGAAGCATATTTAATCATGCAGTGTTAACACTAATAGAATTCTGCTCACAACGAAGAAGACTGATGATGATGAAATGATGAATTTACTGTCCTAACAACTTCTTTCTTTAGTCGAGAGGAAAAATGGAATCAGGAATCCTTAAAACCTACACAATATATATATGTTCATTATTAATAATAAAATGTAATGTTTTCTTAATATAAGAAAACCTTCTGCATGTAAATATCACCAACATGATCGAAAATCAGCGTTCCGCTGCTTTCTAGTTTTTCGATAAATCTATCTATCAGCTTTCTATCTGTTTAGTTGTATCAAAAGAACTTAGTTTTTTCAAATATAAAAGTAAGGCACCAAAAAATAAACGACAAGTGTGGTCGCAAAGGAAGTAACACTGAACAGATTTGACTTTCAAATGAAGTAGGAAGTAGTAGAAACTGAGCCGGTTTGCCGTGACTTCCTACACAGCTGCGTACACCGCCGGTTTGAATGAAAGTCATGCTACTTCCTTTGCACGTACACACTGAAACCGTAGTCAATTTAAACAGTAATCGACTTACTGGAGTAGTTAAATGATATTTGACGATGGCAGAAGATAGCGAAGAACAAACAGACTCGAGAGGGTCGACTGCGTGCAAAGGAGTAATTTGTACAATACTTTATGTTTTCGGCTTGTTGCTGGTAATGTTTTTGGTTTTGTCCATCCGATCCAAATCATGCACTCCGAACAAGAAAGAAGATTGCAGCCACTCGACGAATTCAATTGCAGGAGAGATTTGTGGAGCTGTTTTTATTGTAATTTTTCTTGTCGGAGTATCTGTAATAATAGCTTGTCACAAAAGTCTCAGAAAGCAGAGTTCAGCTCGAGTTGTTGTCTCCGTGATTCCCGTAGAAGACTTGGAAAAATCGCCGGCTCCAATACTTCCGTTTAATCATATCCCTCGCCATCCTCCATTTGTTAACGCTTCTTCGATAGATTTGCCAGATTACTTTACTGCGGTTCACAATGCCCGAGAAGTTTCTCTAAATTTGAATGAGGGATTTTGGACAGAAGATATCGATGACTCTGATCTTGAAAACCCGCCACCGTGTTACGAACAAGCGCTTGAAATGTCAGGATTAGCTACATTTGCGTGAATAAACTACGTGGATAAACAACTTGAACACGGAATGAGTGAAGATACAAGACTTTAATATCAAAGAACTCTCAAATAAAGCAAGGACCACTTGGACAAACAGCACGGCGAAGTGAAGCCGGATCCCGGCGAGGGGGGGGGGGGGGGGGGGGGGGGGGGTACTCCCGACAATTTAGGATAGGTGTGTGCCGCCAAGGTATATAAGGGAGTACCCCCCCCCCCCCCCCCCCGGGAGCCGGATCTTGGTGTAGATCAGGGTCAGCAGTATTGAATAAAACTTAAAACTAAATGCAAGGCTGATCGGACAGCTATAAAGGGTATTTTATTGCCCAATATTTCGGTTAAGCAAAACTAACCTTCATCAAGGACTGCAAAGAGCTAAGTAAAAATGGAATAAAAAGGTTGCAAGATATAAAATGATTCAAATAAAAAGATTAAATACGATTGGTTAACAAAAATAGACAGCAGAAACGTTTACAAAGGATACTATAAAAATATAAATATATTAAGTTTCATCGCGCCTGTTCATCCCATAGGGTCCAAGAGTCTTGACCTTGGAAATTAAAAATGCTTCTCTGGCCTTACGAATGGCGTCCCTGTTTGAGTTAATAAGTTGAAGGGGAATGAGTTCTATGTCGTTGATTGAATGGCTTGAATGGCCAGGAAGAGTAAAGTGATCTGAAACATCGGTAGGCTGATCAAAGTGATGCCAGAGAAGCATTTTTAATTTCCAAGGGCAAGACTCTTCAGTGAACCCTATGGGATGAACAGGCGCGATGAAAAATAATCTAGTAGCTTTTGTAAACGTTTCTGCTGTCTATTTTTGTTAACCAGTCGTATTTAATCTTTTTATTTGAATCATTTTATATCTTGCAACCGTTTTATTCCATTTTTACTTAGCTCTTTGTAGCCCCTGATGAAGGTTAGTTTTGCTTAACCGAAATATTGGGCAATAAAATACCCTTTATAGCTGTCCGATCAGCCTTGCATTTAGTTTGAAGTTTTAATATCAAAACCTACATCATATGAACTATTCGCAGCTAACAAAATGAAATTTATTTCGACGGGAAATAAATTGATTTATTGACTGTCACGATACTGGTTTAATCTGTCACCAGCTTCCGGTAAGAGGCATGCCGTCATCCGGGACATTACATTGCTAGCTCATTAGCCATGCGAGAGGTGCAATCTGCCTCTTTGGCTAGTTTTCAATCAAATCAAGATCATTTTGATATATTGGATTAAGGATTAACGTCTAAAAACATCACTGAGAGTCACAACCGTGTTAAGCGGGTCACCCTTGGGGAATGGCCAATTTTTAATTGGCATAATACAGATAAAAACACGAAAAAAGCAAGTGACACACTCAAACACAAACCCCGCGGTCTGGCCAGTACCTTACGCATGCGCACAGCTATATCACCCTGGCAGTGCAGCCATGGCACCTAAAAACGACTTTCGGGTCGTGTAGGGGTCCGACGGCTATGCCATGCTGATGAGTCCTAACAAGGACGAAACAGCTGTCCATGGCTGCCACTGCCCATTCTCGTCCCCAGAGCTCCACGGTTTTTTTTTTTAAATTGCGTCTCGTGTAGCTCTGGTAACGGATAAAAATTTGATTTTTTTGATTGGCCGTTTAAAAATGAATGCGCAACAAGGTAAAAAATTTTACGCTTCTACGCATAAGGTTTTACTTCCGGTTGAATTTCAAATGTTGAAGTCCTATGACGACTACATCAACAAAACCAACGTTTTAATTTCAACGCATTCAACGACCCAGTTTTGTTTGGTTTAGCAGGTAAAGATACGGCTGCTAAATTTCAAAGTATAACGGGATCTGATTGTCGCTAAATATGAGCGATTCGTTTCCGAAAATAATCAGTATGTGTCTTAGAAGACGAAGCTATAAGCGGCCACGAATATTAAAGAAGTATGTTGCTTGCAATAGGGACGAGTATTAAAGGAGAGGCAGAAATCCTGAAGAAAGTTAGCCCAAGGGTGAAAAGAAATATTACCACTAGGTTACCCATTTTAAATAACAACAACACAACAATGCTATCAGCACTCTCGTAAGCAAGTTATATTTTCTTTATTAGGTAGTACTCTTTGCTACAACTTGAAATACAAATCTAGGGAAACGAAGGTCACTCGAAGCCCAATTAAAATAACATGAAACGAATGCAAAACAAAAATTCCTCGATATTTCTTACCACTGTTCGATGAAATAAGCCTAATCAATGACCACAGCGTGTCCATCAACAAACTTAGCTCATGTTAGCTGTCCCATCAACTGATTTGGTCGGATATGATAGCGTTCAGTAGAGAAACGATAAATACACAGCTCCCAAACGAAAGAAATCGGTTGACTTATCGAGGATTTTCTAAAACCAGTAGGCAAAATACAAAGACAATCTTTCTTTTAAATAACAGCAGCACGTAAAGCTTTTCTTCTTTCTTTTTCAGCGCGATGTTTTCCTGTAATTGCTAAGTCTTGTACCGTCCTTTCGAACGCCATTCCACACACAACATTCTCGTCTCCAGAGCTCAACCAAACGAAACGAGAGCTCTGGTTTTATTATTTCCGGTTACTGGTACTGAGCAAGCGCAATAGTACATTAATGCATTAGGCATGCGCTAGCGGATGTCGTGGATTTTACGACATCCGGAAGGCTTTGGTCCCAGAGCCTTCGTTTTTTCCGCTGACCAAACGAAACGAGGGCTCTGGGGACGAGAACGGGGCGCATGCGTAATGTACTGACCAGACCGCGGGGTTGGTGTTTGAGTGTGTCACGTGCTTTTTTCGTGTTTTATAACACAGATAAACCGCTTACAGTGTAACGCGCCCTATCGTGAGCACCGGACAATTTCACAATAAAGTGAATAAAATCTTCGTATTTCGTAACTACCTTATTACATGAAATTTTCGCGACACGTTTATTTCGCGATTTTGAGGTGCGCATATTTCGCGACACTTAAATTTCGCGATTTTGCGAAAACTTTAAATTTTGAATCACTTTAATTTCGCGTTTTTGAGTTAAACACAATTTATTTCCTTGGCAATGTTATTTAACATGTCCCGAGTTCAATTAAATAAAACGGCTTTATTAAAGGTGCAACGTCAAACTTAACAAAAATGCAACGGCGGGACTATATGTCAACAGTAACAACAAAGCAGTTCTCACAGTGTCCACAAGCAGTTAATGCTTGTACGTGAATTATTGGTCTTAAGTCAATTAACCACAATATCCATTTACATTGAAAATTCCTTCCTACCGACTCCGAAGAAAAAATGATGCCGTTTAAAAACATATATACAAGTCTCACCAGTCATTTCATATATGGAACAACAGGCGGTAACACTTCTCTTCCAGTTACTACACCCTTTATTCCCGCTTTCACCCATCCTTTCAAGACAGGAACTTTTCCCTGTGGGCTGGTGAAAAAGTTATATATTTCCACCAACCAAGTTGCATGGATTGGCTTCAAAACCGATAGATTAAGGTCGACATTCACATCTTCAAAGTTAACAACACTATCACTTGCTTTTGGACTTCTGCCGAATACCACGTTGCGAACTTGTTCGTGCAAAATTGATTATTGACATAATGTGAGTCACTTAATTTTCGCGTCATGTTATGTTCGCGTCACTTAGTTTCGCGATTTTTTTTAAATCGCGAAATTCGCGAAATTAACGTGTCGCGAAAATTTCATGTAATAAGGGTCAAGTCGAACTACAGTCAAAAACAAAAATTAGCCCGTGCAAAATGACATAAAAACAAAAACATTCTACAAAAAGCGTGTCCCACCGGAGTGGTTTCTTTTGTTTTCCTCGATTTTTGCACGGGCGGATTTTTGTTTTTGACTGTAGTGCGATTTGGGCCTAAGGTATTTTTACACTCCTGTGATAAACACGAAGCAAGAAGATTACATTCCATCGTGCTTAACTTTGCGAGGAGGCGTGCACGTCAATTGAATTCGCGTGATTGGCTAACTTATGAAAACGTTTGTTGGGTGCTCACGGTAAGGGCCGATTTACACGGTACAACTTTGTCGCATGCGACACGCTTAAGGCTATGTCTACACTATACCGGATAGCTCTTGCGCCGGCACGAAAACCATACCGGATAGGCCTTTCGTTCACACATGAAACGCTAGTTTCGGAACGATTTTTGTTCCGGAGCGCCGCTGCGACGCGGCGCTCGTGAAAGTGAATCGTCACATATCGGATAGATTCTCGTGCCACTTTCTGGGGCAGTGTGAACAGGCAATCGAACCGAACCGTAGCAGAAGTCAACAACTAGGAGCGAGGATTGAAACCCACTGAAAAAGAAGTAAATATCCAGTTCTGGGTCGTTTCTGTTCACACCAGGCCGGAGTATTTTTCATGTCGACATGATAAGCTATCCGGTATAGTGTAGACATAGCCTAAATCAGCTCAAGTCATGTCGTAAGCATGCCGTAAGCGTGTCGCATGCAACAAAGTTGTACCGTGTAAAGAGGCCCTAAGACGCGTCGTACTAAGACTGATTATGATGATCTTGAATTGCTCGCGCAAACTTGACTTTCTGAATTAAGGGGTTTACCTCGGTGTAAGAACCTGTGACTTTTTCCTTTGCTTTTTGCCTTTGTAGTATTGCATTCCCAGTTGACTCTATTGTTTTATGCCTTTTTTTATTTGGTTTACGTCACCCATGAGATTCACAGGTTCTTGCACCGAGGATGAGCCGAATTAAGAGAGGGCACAATCCAACATCTTATATAAAAGATGTAAGGAACAGACATACGTGGATAATGTACAGATGTATCATGTATATAAGTCAATATTTCAGCATTTGGATTTTTTAGCCAATTCGGATGTATTGCTTTATTTCGTAGATTTTTGTTATGATCCATTCATTAATAATTGCATTCATTCATCCAGAAGAGATTATTTTCATCAATTATTTTTATTTATATTATTATCATGTGAAACGCGAGCTACTGGAAACGAGCGTAAAGCGCGAGGCATCATAGATTCTGACAAACTAACAATACGCATAGTCTTAGAATTTGTTTTCATGGGATAATAAAATGGTAGTTTTGACTGTTATTAGAACCATTAAAATGGTTCCAGTAGCGGGAAGAGAGTGGTTGACGACTTTAAAAAGCCACATTCCGTGACGCGCCACTTAAATTTACAAGTTAAATTGAGTGTGGAAAAACACGAACGAATTTTAATTGCGACAGTCAAAAGCAACACAGATTCTGCGGTGACTTTATGAAGAAACTGAAGCTTTTATTCCAAGGACTTTGGTTTACTTACGGTTGCCAATCCTTCTCCTAACAAGTTTGGAGGAAGGCGACCAATTCGAGAAACGTACTTTAAATTATGTAAATTATCTACTGCATAGGCCTGATCATAACTATGTTCGCTTGTTTCGAATCAGCCCTTTTGTTAAGTTCTTAACTGAAAAGAATCTTTCAGTTTAAAAATAAGCAAATATACACAATAAATTCGAAGAGGAGGTCGGAGGATTTTGATTTGATTTCGAATTCAGAGAAAAATTTTAACGGATTTGTGGATCGGATCTTGGATCTGAACCCTTTATAGACCTGTTGTTATTTTGTTTTCGTCACAGACGAGATCACGTGCAGTGAAGCTGTAAATAATCCCATACACGACATTTGCAAAGATTCAAGTCAGTAGATTGTTTTTACATCTCAAAAGTTCGCAAATAATTTTTGGACTCAGATTTGGTACGGTGGCCCACAAGTGTCACGGCAAAACTAAAACTCACGGCAGAACAAACCAAACTCACGGCAGAACGAACCAAACTCACGGCAGAACAAACCAAACTCACGGCAGAACAAACCAAACTCACGGCAGAACAAACAAAACTCACGGCAGAACGAACAAAACTCACGGCAGAACAAACCAAACTCACGGCAGAACAAACCAAACTCACGGCAGAACAAACAAAACTCACGGCAGAACGAACAAAACTCACGGCAGAACAAACCAAACTCACGGCAGAACAAACCAAACTCACGGCAGAACAAACAAAACTCACGGCAGAACAAAGAAAGTTTTTCCACGGCGGAAGTGAAAAACCACGGCTGAAGTAAAAAGCCACGGCGGAAGTGAAAAGCCACGGCGGAAGTGAAAAATCACCGCTGACCAAAGGGCTTGTGGACTCGGGATTGGCGCTTACTTCGTTTCCCGCTTGTTTTGTCGCTTTATGTGAATATGTTTTGTTCCAAGTGCGGGACTGAGCCGTGCCCGTAATAGCTCATTTTTGCCCCAGTTGTGGAGAAGGTAAGTCTTTTTTGCTATTTCAGGCCGTAACTTTAGATTAAAGGCCATATTGACTGAAAAACTGGCGGTGAATCCCGGATAATTATGGACATGCCACATGTACACGAAGCCCACCCTGCTTCCCCTATACTTGGTGCTCGGGCAATGTTCGATGACCGACTGTCGTATCCACTGCGTATCCAGCACTGACCTAACGAATTTGATTGTGTTTATCCTTCCTGAAGACTTTTATAACATGACAGGGAGGCCAAAAGCCCTGGCCAAGTATAGGGGAAGCAGGGTGGGCTTTGTGTGCATGTGGTATGTCCATAATTATCCGGGATTCACCGCCAGTTTTTCAGTCAATATGGCCTTTAATCTAAAGTTACGGCCTGAAATAGCAAAAAAGACTTACCTACTCCACAACTGGGGCAAAAATGAGCTATTACGGGCAGTTCAGTCCCGCACTTGGAACAAAACATATTCACATAAAGCGACTAAACAAGCGGGAAACGAAGTAAGCGCCAATCCCGAGTCCACAAGCCCTTTGGTCAGCGTTGTTTGTTCTGCCGTGAGTTTGGTTTGTTCTGCCGTGAGTTTGGTTTGTTCTGCCGTGAGTTTTAGTTTTGCCGTGACACTTGTGGGCCACCGTAGATTTGAGTATAAATGTTTGCAGTTCGATGGATTCGGGTATCAAAATGCAACGGATCGGCAGATTTGCATACCCCTATTCACCCGAATAAATTCATGTGTGTGCCATCTAAAATATAGATAAACACACAGAAATAGTGTTTAGGTGGTCGAACTGTATGAGAAGATTTTATTTAGTATTTTTTTGATTTTGAATCTCTTTGCCATGAGTTTCCCTGAAGGGGAGAAAAAAAGGTAAATGTTACACAAGGCATTTGTTTCTTGCAAATTGCAACACAGCGCTAACGGTCCTGACGACAATCTTTGCAAGATTCAGCTGAAGATTGCGTGTGCAACACCACTCTTCACAACTTGTTTTGCAACGAAGACCTGCGTTGAGCCGAGTTGCAGAAATAGTTGAACAGTGCGTTGCGATATAAGTTACGCGCGTGTAACATGTAATCTGCAACTTGTAATGCCCTCGCCAGCGTTGCAAGAAAACATTCCTTCGTTTAGCAGCATCTTTGCTACTTCCAATTTTCCTCAATTTCCACATCAGCTCAAAGATTCAAAGTCCCATTTCTCACAAGCCTCAAATAACATAAAAACAAAGGCAGAGCACCAATGAAAATCGTAAACACTGAAATGTACGTGTGTGTACCAAGATAAGGTCTGACGATGTATACTCTGCGAAAATGTTTCTGTCAGCATAACCAACAGTTTAGAAAGTAGCTTGAAGAGTGGTTATGCCAGTTATGATAGTCTTGTATCTTCACTATTTCCCTGTTTGCAATACGTATCCACCTCGCTGACAGAAGCAGTCGATGCAGTCATTTTCAGGGCTTGTTCGTACGACGGTGGTAGGCTAACATGTCCAGCGACATCTTTCTCGTGTTTTACAGCAGCAAAATAATCTGGCAAATCTAGGTCTCTGACTTTCGCTTCAACTTCATTACTGTTTTGTATCAGAGATGCTTCAACAAACTGCTTAACTGGGAGCTGAGGAGGAACTAAGGTATGCCGTCTCTTTTTGTGGTAAACAAACAAAATCATGGTCATTCCTCCGAGAAGAAACAGCAAAACCGTGGCGCCACCATAAATCTTTAAATTCCTTTGAGACAAGCGGCAGCTAGCCTGATCCGTGCAAGATGTGAACCTCAAAGCAACAATGAGACACAGTAAAACCGCACTCGTTGCGAAGCAAAGTGATATAAATACAGAAACCAATAAATGAAATCTTCTCCTCCACATTAACCATCTCAAGGAGCGCGCTGTTTGTTCTTCAGAATTATCTGCCATCGGTAATCAAACACAGGAGAATATCTTCTCTTGTCAAATGAGTGCTAACCAATAACCACCGTTTACAAGGATTGAGACTTCAGAATACAATGGCAAATATGTTAATCTTATTACTTCCTGTGGTGTGAAAACGTGACTACTCAGCCGTGTTTGGTCCGTCTGATCATGTCTGATCTTGCGCGATGGCATGCTTATTATTTGATAAACCATTAGCTCATTGAAGTGAAGTTAACCGAAATAATTTTTTTCCACAAACAATTAAAACTTTCTTCTCTGTACAAACAGATTCTTTCTTTTCTCTAGAGAGAAAGAGGAATCAGGAATTTATTAAAAAATAGTGATTTTACTTTTCAAACGTGACAAAATTTCCACACGATCGGTGCTTTGAGAGCAGTTAAATACTGAACGAGAGAAGCGCGACCGAAGGGGGTATCACACCTCGCGCTCCTCTCGTTAATTGAGAGACGACTGGGGACGAGTCAGGTTTAATACTGTAGTGTATATGCTAATGAACAAAAAAGACGTAATGCCAAGGGCATGATTTTTAAGGACATGTTTGAGATCACATATTTATTTTGTGTAGTGATAGTACCATTTATCAATTTGACGACAACCAACTGTATTTCAAGGCTCATTCGGGGAAATATAGTCTGCGTGAAATTTAATTCACACTAACCGTGTGGCTGCTGTGGCACTCAAGTTTTACGATTGGGAAATACTTTTTTTTTTCTTGCTGGGAATAAAATTTTGCGATTTTCAGGAAGTCGCGTTGAACATTTTAATTTTTTTCAGTTTATCTGAGTACATACAATCGAAATTCAGGTGAAACAACACTGCAGATGTAAAACACGTCAATCAATGTCATTCTATTACAATTTACATATTGTTAAACACTGAGACAGTTTTTTTTTTTTCAATTATGTTAGGCCGGTTCACACAGGGACCAAAGTGCACTTTAAAATCAAGTAGACTTGAGGTACGCTTTGAAAAGACGAGACATTAGATTTTCAGGCATGACTGCGCACAGTGAGCATGTTTAGATGCAAATTTTACTTGCGAGTACAAGTTGGGCTCTGTCCTCGTGTACCGGTTCACAAGGGATTTCACATTGTATTCCGTTTGTTTATAGGGTATTAGGTCCGTGTTGTGTATTGTTTAGTCTTTTGTTTTTGTCCTTGTGTACCGGTACACCAGGACAGAACCACAAATCTTGATAAAACAAGTTGCAGGACTGAAGTACGATATACATAAAACGCTAAGTTGATAGTAAAAATAATTTTTCTTATCAAGTCAAGTCTTATTTGAACTTAATTCAGCAAAAATCGTCTTAGAGCCTGGTGTGACACTATGCTCACTTTTTGTTAATTTTTGGGAAATCTAAAAAATATCGTCTAAAAAACATGTTTTTGCCAGTCTCATGAGTATTGAATGCGCGCATCTGTAGTGTTTTTGATTGGCTAAGCCTGAGAATTAGACCAAACCTTTTCTCTACGTAGAATTTTTTACCCAAAGTCGGCTTGAAATACGCCTTCAAATACAACAGCTAAAGTAAAACTTGAGTCTTTTTGAAGTCGCCCGTGACTCCAGAGTCGTAAATCAAAACGCAGAGAGCTTGTTACCTGTGGAATTTAAAGTTTTGCGCCCACGTGCTTTTAGCTGCAAGGCTGTACTGTCATTGGTCAAGTGCGTTCCCAAGTAAGGGGTAGACCTTTCTTTGAACTGCACTTGGATCCTTTTGTTTCACGCTTATCGCCAGGGCAACAAAGAAATAAAAAAGTGCGGTCATTAAAACGTTCACACTCCAAGTACGCGAGCAACACTTGGGTGATTTCGCACAAACCAACAGCACGTGACATTCTAAAAGACGTTTTTGATAAAAAAAAAAGGGAAGGGAAATGTGGCGCTTGTAGAAAACGAACTATTGCAAATTATTAAACTTTATAATTACATTCAGCTGATATTAATTTTTACCTCTTTCTGATACATTTTACAAAGAGATTTAAACGTGCAAATAAATCAGATGAGTGCTTCTATTGAAATGTAAGTCAGACTTAGAAAACGCCCTTAGAAAGGGGCAGTACGCAGCTCTTACAAGGTCTTCCTTGATTTGCTGAGAAAACAATGGAACAAACAACACAACAATGGACCCTAGCCCTGAAAACAGTAGAGCTGCGTGATAACCAGGTCCAATGAAATTAGAGGTTGTTAAGAGCTGCGTTGTATCTGCTCAGAAACTTGAGTTCAAACTACAAGTACGTACCAAGTGCACCCTAGCGAGAACCGGCCTATTGTTAATTGTTTCTGAACGAAAGAGACATGAGCACCAACACGATTTTACGTTATTTGCAAAAGGTGATGTTTGTATAATTTCGACAGTGCAGGGAGTAAATTTTACGGATAAAATGTTTGTGCGCGATTATTTTTGCGGGAACGTTTTTGCGGATCGTAAAAAATCCCACGCAAAATCGCAAAAATTTAGTGCCACACGGTATTTAGTCAATATTTCAAGTTTAGTTATTGTTCAAGTCTCTGCCTGGATTTTGAGAAAATTAATTTTCCTACCAAAGAAAATTCTAAGCTTGCCGGTTTATCGGTTGTTTCATCTTCGTACCTGAATGCGTCCCCAGTCGTCTTTCTAGACGCGGGAGACGCGCGTGGGCGATAGACGCGGAACGAGAGAAGCGCGACCGAATGGGGTGATGGGAAGGAGGAAAAGGAAAGGGAAAGACGTCTCCCCTCTTTCCTCCTTCCCATCACCCCTCACGCTCCCCTCGGCCGCGCATCTCTCGTTAATATTAATAGGAGAAAGAGAGACGACTGGGGACGAGTCAGTCTTCGTACTCTCTGACGACCTGGGGCGAGTGTTTATTTTCATGCGAAAGCGAGGCTCATGCTCATACGGGAATTCGGATTTTTAAACACTATTGACTCAGTATTCAGCTCCCGAACAAGAGAATCGAAAAGTGCAAAGTTCTAGAGTTAAAATCATCTGTACACGCTCATTTCCAGTAGCTCTCGTTTCGCACGATTGACGGAATATCAATCGGAGTGGCAATTCTAAAATGGCAGTATTAAAACATACATACATACACAACTTTATTTACATCTAATAGAAGAAATTTTGTCGCGAAAAAAAGAATAAACGATACGACAGAATGGAATTCTGGAAAATGCAGAACTATTAGAAAAAATTCTCGAACGGTAGATTCCATTTGGCCGTGTGTCATCAGTGACACTCTCGCCTGCCGGCCATGCCGCTCGTGTGCCACTTTTTTGTTCCTACCACATTTTGACGTCATCTGTGATCTATAACTGAACAGACACACGGCCAAATGGAATCTATTTGTTAAATAGTTCACAGAAGATGTCAAAATGTGGTAAGAACATCAGTCACCAACTCGACTGCGGCCTTTTTTTTGTTGTTACCACATTTCGACGTCATCTGTGTTCTAAAACTGAACAGACGCACGGCAAAATGGAATCTATTTGTTAAATAGAATGATATTGACATTAGTTGTGAAGTATTCGATGGGAATGGCGGCTGTGTTAAATTTCGAGAGCAACAGGCTTTTTTGTTGATAGATATTGTTATGCAAATTAACCACCTGATTACCGAGGGCAAACAACTCGAGTGTGAATTGTTAGAGTTATTTTCGTCGCTTTTGTAACATGCTAAATAAACAGTTGGCGTAGTTAACAAAACTAATGCAAGTCAGATATAGACACTTTTAATAAATACCACGATGCATCATTTTCCGCTAATGACGTCAAACATATTCTTTTGAATTCTCTTGCAATTCAAAAGAATATGTTTGACGTCATTAGCGGAAAATGATGCATCGTGGTAATTATTAAAAGGGTCTATAGAGCAACCATTACAAACTCATGATAAAAATATTCATAACTGCTGAAGGACCTGAAGCTTGGTTTTCACTAGCTAGCATAAACGGAAGCATAACAGCGCTTATGTCCAATGAAAACGAGCCCGACATAAGAATAAGCACAAGCATAAGGATTAACGATCAATCAATCTTATGCCAAATTAATGTTCATTTTCACTTGACGCAAATTATAAAGCCTAGTTTTCACTAGCAAAATAAGGAATAAGCATAAGCGGAAGTGCTTATGTCCAGTAAAAACGGGTCTGACATAAGCGCAAGCATGGGCATAAGGATCAATCTTATCAGCTTACATCAATGTTTGTTTTCACTTGACGTAAATTCTTATGCTTCCGTTTATGCTTATGTTTCAAGCAAGAGAACATAGCTTTAATGTTCTCTTGTTTCAAGATATGTTGCTAGCCAAAACCAGGCTTTATGCTTCCGCTTATGCCTCTAGTAAAACCAAGGCTTGACTATCTAGCTCTCAAATACGATTTTTACACGGATGCTTCACTGTTTTAAAAGTTAAAACTTTTTTTGCACGAGACAATAACAGGAGGCTTGTGTACCTACGGCTAATCTGGCAAGTCATGTTACTGATGTTCACTCCGATATTATATAAACTACTTCAACGCTTGAATCAGTAAACGGACTCACGAAAAAGAAATAATCAAAGTTATGGTTATTTCGCTAGTTACGAATAAAGTAAATGATGATATTATAGCCTTGTATCTTCAATATTCCCATGTTCAAGTTGTTTATCCACGTCGTTTCCAAATGCAACTAACCGTGACATTTTAAGCGCTTGTTCGTAACACGGTGGCGGGTTTTCAAGATCAGACTCGTCATCGATATCTTCTGTCCAAAATCCCTCATTCAAATTTGAAGGAACTTCTCGGGTATTGTGAACCGCAGTAAAGTAATCTGGCAGATCTATTGAACGGGCATCAAGAAACACCGGGTGGTGAAGAATATGATTATAAGGAAGTATAGGGGCCGGCGATTTTTGTAAGTCTTCTGCGGGAATCACGGAGACAACGACTTGACCTGAGCTGTGCTCTCGCTTTTTGTTGTGCCAAGTCATTATTATAAGCCCTCCAACAAGGAAAAATAAAATAGAGACAGCTCCGCAAATCTCTCCTGCAAATGAATTCGATGAGTGGCTGCAATCTGCTGTCTTGTTCGTAGTGCAAGATTTGGACAAGCTGGACCAAACAAAAAATAGCGACACCAATACAGTACCCACGACTATGCAACCCAATCCTAATGCGAGAACTATCATAAGTGTTCTTCTTCTCCACTTCGACCACCTGAAGATTGCTTGTTCTTCAGTATTCTCTGCCATGATCGCCTCCGGATCCCTTTACTTATTACTATGACTGCCAGAGAGTGTATGATGAATCAATAAGGAAAGTCGTTACAACTTCCTTGTCTTCCTTCCGCCTTCGTTCTGTCTGATGAAGTACGTAGTTTAACCCTTTGACTCCCAAGAGTGCCAAACATCAAAATTCACGAAATACCTCCGGAAGAGAAGAGGTGTCATTTGAATGGTCACACCATAGGATTTCGTCCACAGACTCAAAAGTTAGAACTGCACTACACGCTCCATAACTGACTCTGGGTGCGAAAGGGTTTCGTCAAATCTGTTAACCACTTACTTTGCAAATAAACAAAGCCTCTCTGACGTAACACTAGCATGTTTTTTAGGAATTTACAAAGGTATTTTGGAGACGCAATTGGAAGTCTAATCACGTTTTCGCTTGAGGCACATTTTGGTCTCATTACCTCCATGATTAACGTCAGCACCAACGCAGACGTACGTAGGGCTCGTAGGGCTCGATAGTGTGAATTAGCAAACCACTGAAGCATGATTGCACAGATATCAACCTTTTAAGTGTGAGTATTGTTGGGCCCGGTTCAGACGCCGAACTTTTCATAAGCCGAACTTAATTCGAATTTGGACCGACCCAAATTAACAAAAGTACGCCTGTTGATTCAGACGCCGAACTTAATTCAGTTTGAAGAGAAACAAATCGAAAGGTCAGCGGTTTTCAGGTAAAGTGTAAACATGGCGGACGATGCCAGAACACGCACCAGTCGTCCCATATAAAATAAGTAATAATTTATGCATTAGGTTCGGCTCATGAAAAATTCGGCGTCTGAATCAAAGCCGTTCCAAAGCCGAAATTCCCGGCTGAGCCAGGCGGGAAGAACGGCTGAGCCGTTCCAAATTCAAATAGCCGTTCTTAACTGATTCAGACGCCGAACTTTTCATGTACTTATTTCAAGGTATTAGGTTCGACTCATGAAAAGTTCGGCGTCTGAACCGGGCCATAAATCTTTGTTTACAATTATTTCTTCATTAGCATCTGTGCCTCTTCTCTAAAGAGATACAAAAAAAATCAATTCTTAATATTAAAGGGGCATAGCACAGTTACTTTTCTCTGGAAATGTGTGCACGATATACTTCGTGCAATGCTGTTTCAGTCAAAACTCAAAATTTTACAAGGATTATATGGCTCATTAGGGCTTTTGCCACCTCATAATTTTGCAGTCTTTGACAGCTGATGTTTCCTTAGACAAACTATAACTGCAAGATGCATACTACACCATCCCCTAAATCTCGTTCCCAGCAGAGTCCGCGTTACCCTTGTCCAGCGGAACAAGGGTAACGTGAACTCTAGGAACGAGATTGCCATCCCCTCGGTATGGCCAGTACCTTACGCATGCGCACAACCATATCACCCTGGTAGTGGCAGCCACATTCTCGTCCCCAGAGCTCCACGGTTTTTTTTAAATTGCGTCTCGTGTAGCTCTGGTAACGGACAAAAGTTTGAATTTTTTGGTTGTCCGTTTAAAAATGAATACGCTGAATACGCAAAGGGTAAAAAAAATTACCCTTATACGCATAAGGTTTTACTTCCGGTTGAATTTCAAATGTTGAAGTCCTATGACTACATCAACAAAACCAACGTTTTAATTTCAAAGCATTCAACGACCATTGTCACCCATTTAGGAGGTAAAGATACGGCAGCTAAATTTCAAAGTATAACGGGATCTGATTGTCGCTAAATATGAGCGATTCGTTTCCGAAAATAATCAGTATGTGTCTTGCCGAGACGAAGCTATATTAAAGCGGCCACGAATATTAAAGAAGTATGTTGCTTGCCACAGGGGCTAGTAAAGAAAGGCAGAAATCCTGAAGAAAGCCCAAGGGCGAAAAGAAATATTTACACTAGGCCGTACCCATGTTAAAGGAGCTTAAGCAACTACGACGGCGACGGCAGCGAGAACGGCACAAAAAAATAGGCTCGTTTAATGAGCGAAAACAATGCCTCTGCACGTGTGTTTTACATTTTGGTACATTTCTTTGCCGTCCCTGCAAAACAATGACGTCAATTGATCAAATTATAGGTTTCGTGGAGAACGCAAACACACGACGGTTAATTTTCCTTTCTCTATTTGAACTGGAAAGCCATCCCTTCAAATTCAGCTCCTGAACAATCCGGTCACAGTTACGACAAACTAAAAAATTGGAACAACTGCAAAGTAGTTTTCAAAGAGCGCGAATCCTTTTTTCAAGTGACGTTTTCCTTGGCGTTGCCGTCGTTTCTTAAACTCTTTAATAGACAGATTTAGCAAAGACAACGTGACGTGAGATGAGGACGGCGCGCGCACAAGGAGTGACAGATTAAGACTGGGTCGACAACGCCGTCGCGTTGCGGGTAAAAGGGATTTAGCAAGCTGAAAACAAGGCGGACAGCGACGTCGATTATGTTTTCGAATTCGATTTGTTTCCCGAACAATCCACTGTCTCCATTACGTGTATTTTTAGTCTGTTGATAGATAAATGGAAAAGGAAAATATAAAAAAAAATATGTTATTAATTTCGCACGAAAGACAACAGTCCTCAGACTTTGAAATGAGCCGTTGTAGAACGTTGTCCGTTTGGTTAGTCAGTCCTTTCCTATTCTAAGTTTGGGCGCTTTGACATCGACAATTGGGAAGATGCTGAATGTCGATCTGCAGTTGCTTTTTGATAATTTGCAAATCCCACAGGATATCTCATTTGTTCACATCGACACCGACTTGAAAACTGGGACATGAATTTTTATTAAACTGATCTTTTTACAGCTCGGGCATTGACACAGAACTGTGGCGAACTGTTCAATTTGCTTGCCACACCCTGCCATGCAATGCCCCTTTCCCCGCCTCCGGGTTTACTGATGAACACTCCTTCCCCGCCACGGTCCGCACCATCACTGATCTAGAGTAGAATGAAAATACCAAATGTCAATAATTTATTACACCTTTTTCAGATAACGAAAACAAAAAATGAGTTTTCCACGATTTTTGATCATAGTAACACTTTATAAAGTAAGCTTCAGATAAACACTTTGGGTAAACACAGGCCCGGTTCAGACGCCGAACTTTTCATGAGCCGAACTTAATTCGAATTTGGACCGACCCAAATTAACAAAAGTACGCCTGTTGATTCAGACGCCGAACTTAATTAGCCGAACTTAATTCAGTTTGAAGAGAAACAAATCGAAAGGTCAGCGATTTTCAGGCAAAGATGCCAGAACACGCACCAGTCGTTATAATAATTTATGCATTAGGTTCGGCTCATGAAAAGTTCGGCGTCTGAATCAAAGCCGTTCCAAAGCCGAAATTCCCGGCTGAGCCAGGCGGAAAGAACGGCTGAGCCGTTCCAAATTCAAATAGCCGTTCTTAACTGATTCAGACGCCGAACTTTTCATGTACTTAATTCAAAGTATTAGGTTCGGCTCATGAAAAGTTCGGCGTCTGAACCGGGCCACATTTGTCGTTTGTCACTGAAAAGTGACGATCCTAATTTTAATTTTGACAATATATTTTTTTTCAACATATTTATACCATGAACGGCTTTATAAGCGCGAGGAATATTGTCGATTTCTTTCAAGTTTGTTTTCGATGTCGTATGAAAAGCACACAAAATGTGACTTTTCACTGTTTGTTTTTCCACCTTGCCTAAAAAGTCGAGGTTTATAAAAACAAAACAAAAAATTCATACCCGAAGGGCGGTAAAACTTTGTTACCGAGTATTTATACTTGCGACCCGATCAAATTAAGCATAAATCAAACGAAAGAATGGGCTACAAATCACAACTACGTACAAGGCTCTATGACCTAAAATGGTGTAAATATCAAGGCTGGTAGGAGGTTTCACTTCTACAGCAGTACACATAAACTATTAACGTACACAAAAAATGGGAAAAAGTGAGCGATAAAATATAGCTCATCACTTCGCGCACTAAAAGTTCTAAAATATGCTTACTTTTTTTCCTGTCGCTTTTTAAAAGCAAGATAAATGTAACAGTGAACTTATTAAATCTACATATAAAAAACGTTTTAAGCTTTGGCTTAAGCTTATGTTAGTAGTTTAATTATAGCGTGTTGTTGTTGAATTTGTTGTTTTGTTGTAATTGGGCTAAAATGAACAACCCCGTAATTTAATCCACCGCGATTTTCTATCATATTTTATAAAACCGTAACCGCTAAAAATGCAGAATAAATTCATGCCTTTATTATCTCTCCAGAATAAAAAACTTATCAAGCAAAACAGCACCATTCTTCCACAAAAAGTCGAAAAAAAAAATACTTGACATGAATACTCAAGGAAACAAACACAAAACCGAATCAGTATCAACAAGTTTTTGTCGGCTTTTAAAAGTTATAGGCTTGGAGGACAAATGAAATATTTAACTAAAATGATAATTTTAGGTAGCCAAATAAATTTTCCTACCTTTTCCTACCTTTTCAACTCGTAAAAAGCCTTTTCTTGGCAGTAAATCACCCGCGTCGTGATGACGACGTGAAAACAACCCAAATGCCGTCGTGAACGCGACGCGACCTTGACCCGAGAACGTGAACGTAAGGACCGGAAGTCGGGTCCAGACTATTCCGCGCGGTGTCGCGTCCTCATTTCACGTCGCGTTGTCTTTGCTAAATCTGTCTAATAATAACAACACAACAACGCTATCAGCACTCTCGTGAGCAAGTTATATTTCCTTTATTAGGTAGTACTCTTTGCTACAATTTAAATACAAATCTAGGGAACAGAAGGTCACTTGAAGCCCAATTAATGATATCATGAAACGAATGCGAAACAAAAATGCCTCGATATTTCTTACCACTATTCGATGAAATAAGCCTAATCAACGACTACAGTGTGTCCATCAACAAACTTAGCTGCCCCATCAACTAATTTGATAGCGTTCAGTGGCGAAACGATAAATACACAGACGAAAGAAATCGGTTGACTTAGCGAGGCTTTTCTAAAACCAGTAGGCAAAGTACAAAGACAATCATTCTTCTAAATAACAGCAGCACGCAAAGCTTTCCTTCTTTCTTTTTCAGCGCGATGTTCCAGTGATTGTTTAGTTGTACAGTCCTTTCGAACGCCATTCCACACACACAACATTCTCGTCTCCAAAGCTTAACCTAACGAAACGAGGGATCTGGACCGAGAATGCACACAGAAAAGGTTTTTTATTTCCGGTTTCTGGTATTGAGCAAGCGCAGTAGTAAATTAATGCATTTGGCATGCGCTTATGGATGTCGTGGATTTTACGACATCCGGAAGGCTTTGGTCCCAGAGCCTTCGTTTTTCCGCTGACCAAACGAAACGAGGGCTCTGGGGACGAGAATGTGGCAGTCACGGACAGTCGTTTCGTCCTAGTTAGGACTCATCAGCATGGCATAGCCAGGCAGGGTCTTATTTTTAACCGGTAATTACATGAAAAGAGTTTAAAATTGCATAGATTACACAGTTTAACAAGCCCTTTCAACTTTTGAAGTCAATTCATATTTAGCACGTTGCCTCCTCTATGTAAATCGTAAACAATAACGTCAGCAAAGATCCGCCGATACGTACGTACGATACGATACGTACAATACGATACGTACAATACGATACGTACAATACGATACGATACGTACAATACGATACGATACGTACAATACGATACGATACATACAATACGATACGATACGTGCAATACGATACGATACGTACAATACGATACGATACGTACGATACGATACGATACGTACAATACGATACGTACAATACGATACGTACAATACGATACGATACGTACAATACGATACGATACGTACAATACGATACGATACATACAATACGATACGATACGTGCAATACGATACGATACGTACAATACGATACGATACGTGCGATACGATACGATACGTACAATACGATACGATACGATACGTACAATACGATACGATACGTACGATACGATACGATACCACACGATACGTACGATACGATACGTACAATACGATACGATACGATACGATACCACACGATACGTACGATACGCACAATACGATACGTACAATACGATACGATACCACACGATACGTACAATACGATACGTACAATACGATACGATACGATACCACACGATACGTACGATACGATACGTACAATACGATACGATACGATACGATATGTACAATACGATACGATACGATACGTACAATACGATACGATACGATACCACACGATACGTACAATACGATACGATACGTACGATACGATACAGCTGTTTCGAGAAAGGTTGTCGGAAAAAAGCGTACAAGTGCACGCGACAATCCAGAAGGGTATTGTGGGTAGCCATCCACGCTATATCCTAATAGCTCATTTATCCCAATGACCCGCCATCTAAGCTCATTCCTGTACGGACGAGGCATCGCGGGTTTCATGTATTTATTTGACTTATTAAAATTCATTGATCATATCCCATATTATTTTTCGGGATTGTCGCGTGCACATTTGCGCTTTTTTCCGACAACCTTTCTCGAAACAGCTGTATGTACGTGGAACGACTGATTTTCACTCGCGCGCATTATAAAGGTGGCTCCAAGTAGTTTTTTTGGGTCACACTTCCCTTTTTGAATGCGCTTATACATAGTCTTACTTTAGCGTAATGAATCTGAATTTGATACCAGATGTTAGGCTTGGATGAAAGTTTTGGCCGACGTTCTTTTTATGCTAATCAGCATTTCCATAAAAACGGTAAACAAATATGGCGAAAAACAGTTTTTTATAAATATCTTTCGATTCTGGGGCTACCCGCGACAAGCGAATAAATGCGCTATAATCTACACAGTACATGTAGCACACTAAATGGGAAAATTTCAAACATATTAAACTGTTCGATTTTGAATAATCGCTAAAACATTTTTAACATGTGTTTTTTCATGTTTGAAATATAAGCAGTCAAAACATTCCATAGGTGTCACAAATTATCACTAAATTACCACAGAAAGTTTCCTCAGACTTAAATTATTACTCCTGCAAATAGCTCTGACTAACTTCTCGTCAATGAAGAGATCGGGCTTTTCATTTTATATTCATATGCAGTTTTGCTTGACGTTTTCACTCTTTTTAAACTCATTTGCATGAAAAGCTCGATCTCTTTATTTCCGAGGAGTTGGTCAGAGTTATTTGCAGGGAGTAATAATTTACGTTTGAGGAAACTTTCTGTGGTAATTTAATGATAATGTGTGAGACTTATGGAATGTTTTGACATTATATTTTCAAACATGAAAAAAAAAAAACATGTTAAAAATGTTTCAACGATTTATTCAAAATCGAACAGTTTAATGGGAAGAAAACGAAAAAAAAATGTCGCCTTATGAAATTTTTTGAAACTTATAATTTAAAGTCAGTGTCAAATCCATGAGGTGCTAAGACTGCCAAGGTCTTGTTTCGTAACAGTTTAGAAAGTAGCTTGAAGAGTGGTTATACCATGGTAGTCTTGTATCTTCACTATTTCCCTGTTTGCAATACGTATCCACCTCGCTGACAGACATAAACAGCCGATGCAGTCATTTTCAGCGCTTGTTCGTAAGACGGTGGTAGGTTTTCATTACCAGCGACATCTTCCGTCCCAAGTCTGGCTTTCCGCGAAGATGGAGAAACTTTATTGGTGTATTTTACAGCATCAGCTCAAAGATTCAAAGTCCCATTTCTCACAAGCCTCAAATAACATAAAAAAAAGGCAGAGCACCAATGAAAATCGTAAACACTGAAATGTACGTGTGTGTAGCAAGATAAGGTCTGACGATGTATACTCTGCGAAAATGTTTCTGTCAGCATAACCAACAGTTTAGAAAGTAGCTTGAAGAGTGGTTATGCCAGTTATGATAGTCTTGTATCTTCACTATTTCCCTGTTTGCAATACGTATCCACCTCGCTGACAGAAGCAGTCGATGCAGTCATTTTCAGGGCTTGTTCGTACGACGGTGGTAGGCTAACATGTCCAGCGACATCTTTCTCGTGTTTTACAGCAGCAAAATAATCTGGCAAATCTAGGTCTCTGACTTTCGCTTCAACTTCATTACTGTTTTGTATCAGAGATGCTTCAACAAACTGCTTAACTGGGAGCTGAGGAGGAACTGAGGTATGCCGTCTCTTTTTGTGGTAAACAAACAAAATCATGGTCATTCCTCCGAGAAGAAACAGCAAAACCGTGACGCCACCATAAATCTTCAAATTCTTTCGAGACAAGCGGCAGCTAGCCTGATCCATGCAAGATGTGAACCTCAAAGCAACAATGAGACACAGCAAAACCGCACTCGTTGCGAAGCAAAGTGATATAAATACAGAAACCAATAAATGAAATCTTCTCCTCCACATTAACCATCTCAAGGCGCGCGCTGTTTGTTCAGAATTATCTACCATCGGTAATCAAACACAGGAGAATATCTTCTCTTGTCAAATGAGTGCTAATACCCAATGTTTACAAAGATTGTGTCTTCAGGATAGAATGGTAAATATGTTATTACTTCCTATGGTGCGGAAACGTGCGGTGTACTTGTTTGGTCCGTTTGATCACGTCTGATATTGCGCGGTGGCATACTGATTAATTTCATAAACCATAAGCTCATTGAAGGGAAGTTAACCGAAGTAAATGTTTTCCCCACAAACAACTAAAAAATTATTCTCTGTACAAATGGATTCGTTCTTTTCTCTTGAGAGGAAGAGTTACCAGGAATCTAATAAAAGAGTGATTTTACTTTTGAAACGTGACAAAATGCGAAAAGGAGCCGCACGATCGGTTGTCTGAGATCAGTTCATTACTGTATATGCTAATGAACAAATCAGACCTAATGCCAAGGGCATGATTATAAGGAACATGTGTGTGATCACATACAAAGTAAAAACCCGCGTGTAAGAACCTACATTTTTTGAAGTCTGGCAAAATAGGTTCTTGTATTTTGGGGTAGTTATTGGCAATTTAGGCTTGGTAGGTTCTTAATTAGGTTCTTAATTTCTTTGAAGGAGATATACAGTACAAACCTCCTTTAAGCAAGGTCCATGAAGACAATTACAGTATGTACTTTATATAAACCTGTTTTTGTTGTAGGAATCACATGCTTTTATTTGTAATTACAGTTTGGTATTTTCTTGTAATATATATTTGCAATCTCGAAGTCAAACTCCTTGGTTAAAATGTTTATCATAATTTAACTGTAACCCACATATAAGAACCTGCTTGATCTTGCTTGGCTAAACAGGTTCTTATATTTTGGGTACTAAAATGGCAAATTTCTGCCAGCAGGTTCTTAAACCACTAGGTTCTTACACTCGGGTTTTTACTGTATTTGTTTTTTTTTTTTCTGTTACTTTATTTATTCAGTTCCAATATTAATAAATTACAGTAATTAATAACAGTGGATTAACATGTAACACAAAACATGCATGGCACAACATTTGGACTAATTAGTAGAAAAAATTGTTAAGTAACTTCTTTTAGCGGAAATTCCTTATAACAAACAGCCACACCGGATGCTTTTACTGTATTTGTTACTCATGCGCAGAGAGGGATGAGTTTAGGTTTGCCCGTGTCACGATTGTGCACTTCCGGTTCATAGCTTTGTCATACACTTCCAAACAGCGTTACTGAAGTGTCACGACACCATCTCCTACAACCCTCGTTACATTGCTAATGTCCACGTTAGGTATATGTTGTGGTTCAATTAAATTATCTTTGGTTCAAATTTTATTTTCCTTTGTTTAAAACTCATTATCACACATTACCATAGCCAAAAACAAAGGAAAATAAAATTTGAACCAAGGATAAAATTGAACTACAACATATATATAACAGTCAGAAGAATCACTGGCTTTCTTGTGGTACAGCCTTCATTTACAAAACATTCAACAGTAACAACGTGGTTTGCAGGAACGATGACTGAATGAAAGGAGTAACTCTTCTCCATGTCGGACATCTTATCTTACGCATGCGCATGCGCATAAGTATATGGCTTTTGTCTTGTGATAGTACCATTTACCAATTTGAAGACAACCAACTGTATTTCAAGACTGTTTCGGAGACTAGTCTGTATGAAATTTAATTCCAACTAACCGTGTGTGGCTACTGTGACACAATCTAGGTCAGGCTCCTGTATAGGTAAAAGAACCCAAACCCCAGCACAAAATGACAGAAAATTTTAAAATATCATGATATAAACTCTTTACATAACTTTTTATCGGTTTGGGGATTCTTTCCAAGAATTCTTAAATTCTTGAATTAGACTATAAAATTTTTACAGCAAATTGCAGTAGAAAGAAGTTGAAGAAAGATCGCCAAAATAGGATATAAGCTTAAGCTTAAATTGTTTTCAAAGAGAATATGAAATGAAAGACAATTTTCGAGTTTTCGGCGGAACTCTATACACAATCAAAGAACTACGATGTTGGTCTAAAACTATCCAAGCTCTTTCTCTGAAATCACTGCTTTATTATTCAGATTTAATCAAAAGGTTACATGGCTGACAATTTTAGCTAATTTGACAAAAGAAAGAATTGAATGAACTCACCGATTCGGCTGACAGCTTTGTCAGCTTCTTACGTTTATAAGCTTACACTAGTAGCACTGATGTCCATACTGACCAACTCAGATTTTAATTACTTCATTGTCACGGGGATTTGGTGTCAAAACCAAAAATATATTTTTGTATTACGAACAGAAACCGTGTAAAATAATGATCCATAAAATAATGATCCAGTTTTGTTTCAAATCACCACACAGTCGTAGACGAACTGGGTTTGAAATCTGGTTTGAATGAATTGCAACTTGAACTGAAAAAGTGAGCCTAACATTTTTAATGTTCTTACATTTTCGTCTCCAAAATGGGCGAGAACAGAACATGATTTGTTTCTCTTTCAAGGATTGGTTGATTAGTATTATTTCCAATAACAATAGAATTAATAAAGGAAAGAGGGAACGAAGGATCGACTACATGAATGAATGAACGAGCGAACGAAAGAATGAATAAATGGAGACATTGTAAAAGGAATGGAATAATAATTTACATGATTTAATAAAACGGAAAATGGCTGAATTAAAACTTGACGTAAATAACAAAAAATATATATGTAAATCATTTACATATAGACGTTTGTACAGAAGCCGACAAATCATGCAAAGACTTCACTGACTAACATATATCCTCTTGGAACTCACCCTCGGCCTAATATTACCGTTAGTTTTTTTTTAAATTACATCGAATTTCCGTTAGCAACTACTGTATAGTCGCTATAATAATAAATACTCCATTGTTTAAGTAACAATCCGTGTAAGAAGTAGGCAATTCTCTATTGTTCCGATGCATTTCGCTTTCCCCACATAAGAATGTTTACATTTTCGTACTGAGAATACGTCAACCTATGGACAACATGGTTTTGAAATAAAATTTACTGAAACTTTATTTTAAAGCGATGTTTCTTTTGTGTTACAAGATTTCATCCAATCGTGAGACTCCAAAACAATGGCCAAGAAAGACTTCTAATTTTCCATGTTCCCCACATAGAATTTTTGTTGCATTAAAAATCACAATAGTTTTCACTAAAAGGGAATCAATTAGTAAACTAGAGATAAATAAATGCGCTGCCTGATGAAGTTATGGTAGATTTTCATGTTTTAGCCAATGAGGTGGACGGTTTCAACAATAGCACAATTCACACCTTTCTGCATTCCGTGCATTTGGGTTGCCTACTTCTTACACGGATTGTTACTTAATAGGCAATGATGCGACAGCCAATTGTAACAAGTCTATTCTCAGTGTATTCTTGGCTTTACAGGAGACAAATATATAACAAATACCAAATAATCCGGCAACTAATGCTATAATATAATGACAATTCAACATTGAACAGTATAATCCCAGCCATGAATACTAAATATATTGCAAGTTGTTGTTTATATTTCGTTAGTGTCATGCAAAGAAGGTTGTGGTACTATAGTCTCGCATCTTCACCATCTCCCTGTTCAAGATGTGTTTCCGCGTGATTTGCACAAGCAGCCAATCCTGACATTTTAAGCACTTGTTCGTAACACGGTGGCGGGTTTTCATCATCAGGGACATGTCTATCTGCTGTCCAAAATCCTGCATTAACATATGGGTAAACGTCTTTACTGTTTTGTACAGTAGTAAAATAATCTGGCAAATCTATCGCAGAAGTTATAACAAACGGCTCAAGGCGAGGAATATGATCACGAGGAAGTGTTGCAGCCGGCGATTTTTCCAAGTCTTGTGCGGGAATCTCGGAAACGGCAACTGGAATTAAGCTCCGTTTTTTCATGCTTCTGTGGGAGGCAAGTACTGAAGACCCTCCGACGAGAAACAGTAAAACTGAGACACCTCCACAAATCTCTCCTACTCTGTTCTCTGAATTCGATGAGCGGCTGCAGTCAGCATCAGTCTCCGCGGCTTTCGGAGTGCAAGGTTTGGGCGAAGCAAAAACGAATATCAACAACACAACTCCTGCGAAAAGGCAAAATAATCCAAAAACTAAAACTATTTTGGCAATTATTCTCCTAAACTTAAACCATCCAGAGAGTGTTTCAACCGTTCGTTCTTCAGTATTTTCTGTCATCATTAAGCACTTATCAACAACAGTGTCAACGGGATAGACTGATAAACTAAATATGTTACTACTTCCTTTAAACATAAACATGTGCTTGACTGCACAGCACTTGCATGACTCAGTGGCGTTCAGTTTCTAATTTTAGATATAAACAATATATTCAATGAAGAATAACAAGTAATAGTGGACCTTGTAACTGTTAAACGTTTGTTGTTATAACGGCATAGAGTTTTTTTTCACATGGGTGACAAAAGTTAACTCATTTTTACATCGGAAAATCACATAAAAGATCAATACTTTCATATTTTATAAAATGAGAAAAAGGGCACGATCGTTGGCTCAATACTAATTACGAATAGAGCGTTTTTACTTGACGTCATAGCCGCCATATTGGTGTTCCCGTACAAAATAATTTTAATTAACTTCTTTTGTTAGGAACACCAACATGGCTGCCATGGCCTTTGTCATTTGAGTCCCACGGGACTGAAGGTCACGTGAGTGAAAACGCTCTATTAATCAACGAAGGAGAACGTGGAATGAGTATTCAATGAATCTAATTAGACCGAAAATAAAATTAACGTCAACGAAGGGACACGAATGTGTTTTTCCGAAACGGAATAGTCTAAAATTGCAACATCAGTGAAAAAAAAAAAGGAATTGCTGAGTAATAAATTCAGTGTTACTTTGGAGATACCGATCGAATTCTCCATCTCGCGGCCACGCAAGTTAAATAAGAAAGAGAGAGAAAAGGAGAGAGATCTTACATTTCGCATTAATTAAAAAAAAAATAAAGAAAAAGAAAACATTCTCCGCTACAAGTTGTTTTAACAACCGCTCTTTCGGCTGTTCGTCACCGTGATGAAACACGCTCTCTCGCGTCAAATAAACTTACCGATAAAAGACTCAGTAAATTGATGTCGAATTGCATCGTTCTCTTTGTTCCTCACGTGATGACGTCAAAACACTTAAAATGTATGGGAAGATCGGGAAGGTCAAGTGAACGAAAGCCCACGCCACTTCCACTTTAACACCTTATATGCATATTGAGCCTGTCGTCAAAATCACAGTTTCATTTACCACCTAATTAGTGTTCTAAGCCTAAGCATGTTGCTAGTTTATCAGAATAGATCAAATAAGGTCTCGTTTCCAGTGCTCCGCGTCTTTCTAAATATTCAACCGCTGACCATAAAAATGAGATTACGTCACTCTCTCTCTCTCTCTCCAACGTTACGCTATTTAACTTCCGGTTGACGAAATTACAAATGGTGAATCAATATTAGCACGTAAACAGGTTACCTGTTTTTATGTCCAAACAACGATTTTGTTTTAATTAAAGCTAAATATGAACTGAAGAAGCTTAACATCACCTACAACACGGCTAAATCTTAAATGATGAAAGAATATTCGAAAAAACAAGAAAGACAACAAGTGTTCACATTTTCAAAGAGTGAGCCAAGGTTATATTTGGGGAGTTTAGCAGCGCTGATATTTGCATTTCTCTGTATTACAGGGAGTGTGGTTATTCTTGCGTTCAGTTTTGTTCTCTTACAAGGTTGTGCTGGCTGTCGGTCGCCGAATGAGGACGTGGATTCTACGAACTTAGAAGCAGTTCTTGGACTTATTGCTGTTCCTCTGTGTATCATTGGCGGGTTAACAGATTTTGGAAAGATGTCCACAAAAAACCGTCGCCGTGTTACAAACAAGCACATGCGGTGACGGCATTGCATCTACTGATACATTCATAACAGTGAAAAAACAAGGATATAAGTTCTCTCATGTGCCTACCGCGACGCGCGCGTTATTCCCCCCACATCGTTGCGCGTCTTTGTTTTTGGATGACAATGTAAAACAGCACAGAAGAAGCCCACTCACCAGTCGTTATGCCACAATCCAGCAGTCAAAAGTCCTCAATCCAGTGGTTTAGATTTTCCCTATACAACTGACCAAGCGCACGCTTATGAACAAAACAATTTATGAACAGACATGACACTGCACGACCTGTGTTTGATTGAAAATCGTGTACCATGACTGTAGGCTGAGTCACAGGAGGCCCACTCGATCGGCTGGTAAACCTTTAAATCTAGGCTTCGGTTTGTTTACCTATATCAGATCGTGTGATGTTACTCTAGAGAACCGGTTGTTACAAATTTTATCATATTCACGTGCACATGAATGCATAATTTCTTTCCCCAGTCTCCCTTCTCCGCTCGTTCGCGCGCCAGTTTTTAGCTGCTCCACGGCCCAATAATCTTAACGCCTTATTTATTTGTTTATTTATGTATTTTTTATTTACCATTTTAGTCTTCGCTGAATGAAAAGCATTTAGACTGCATTACTTAATAAATTAACTTATTAACTTACTCACTGGCTAACCAAGTTCTAGCATAGCAACTAATAAAAAGTGCAGATTGCTTCCTTAATTAAAGAGTGTCAGAGATTTGCTTAAAGGGGCTATGTCGCAAGGTGAGTCTGCGCAATGAGTTACTGTCATGTGACGTCACCTGACGTCACACATGTCAAATTTCTATCGTTTCCTCCCGGGTCGCGGCAAGTTTTATCGCGCTTGCACTCGTGTCGAACCACGCGAGTCAAACAAACACACGATCGATTTCGCTTTTAAATTCCTCCCCAACTTCCACCACTACTGGAAGACATCGAATCGAATATGACTAACAAATCGCAGAAATAATTTAACAAAAATCTAGTCAAGTAAATACTCTAACTAATTTGTAAACTTGAGATCTATCCTTCCACGCAATACGACGGGATGGAACGGATTGCAGCGAATTCGACAGTAATGGCCGCCAGCTTGATAAAAAGCCACCGGACGTTTTTCAAGTTGTTAGTACCCAGTACTCACCCGCCATCCTCGCGACATAGCCCCTTTAATGCAATGTCCCTAGGGAGCTGATTCCAAGCAAGAAGTGTTCTGGGGTAAAAAGCAGATTTAAAGTAGTCACAACTGCCAGTTGGGTGCCACCCGCCGTCTGCTCCGCAGTTGTACGCGCGCTCAGAGGAATGAGTAGATTTATATGTAACTGGCGGCATGTTACTGTCGGCATGAGTTAAGTCATTCCGCATTTTGTAGAGTATTGACAGGCGAGCTATTGATCTTCGCCATTGTAAGGTCTTCCAGTTTAGGCAGTATAGCATGTCAAACACTGTCAAGGCGATCGTAACGGTTAAGGACCCAACGCGCTACTCTCCTTTGTACCATTTCTACAGCAGTGATGTTTTAAGCTGTGACGGATCCCACACAGTGGAGCAGTATTGGATGGGACGCCCGGCTATGACGCGGTCTCCCCCAGCATAAATGTTGACTACTTCACACTTATACATTTGAGTGAAGAGAGACAATATGGAATTGCTTCAAAACCTGTATTGTTAATCATAAACTGTCTGGAAACACTGAGTTAAAAAAAAAAATGAAAACGTATTCTTAAATTATGGTAAAACTTGTAAAACAGTGACTAATTTCTAAATTAATGCACATACCAAAATATTGATCCCTCAGTCGAGACATTTGCTCCGGGCGTGCGCGCTATTGTTTGGCTTTTGTTTTAGTTTTAAGAACAGTGTGCATAACTAATGTATGGGGTTATACGGAAGTCTTTACGATATCAATACTATCTTACTTGTTTATGTAACCTTGAAGCACGGGCTTTCCTTGATATGGCCGTGATTTCCGCTTTCCTTCTGATTTCCCTCGTTCTCACCGTTTGCCATGCACTGACAGACGAGCAAGCGAACGTAAACACGATGCCGACCAAAGGAAGCCAAAATGAACTCGGTCGAAGCATCGTGCGGCTGAAAAGTGCAAAATGACGGAAGTTTTTGCGCTCGAACCAAAGCAAATTTCCCACTAAAATGTTTACTAGATTCCAGTTTTTCCAAAACCGAGTGTGGATGTTGACATTGCGCCAGTTAAAATGAGTTAGAACAGGATAGAACGCTTAAAGCGATGACCGCGCGGTCGAACTCCATACAAGCCTTTATACGAAATTGCTCACTTCAAGGTCAAAATGACGGTACTTTTTTTAAAGTTATTACTAGTGTATCTAAAAGATAGTAATTGCTGCGGTAAATTTGTTGTAATAATGCTGTTTTATCGCCTCGCTGGTATTATAGAATTTTCTCTTTCGTTTTTTGAGGGAAAGCAAAGCAAATGTAACCGGGATGAATCGACGAAAACTCCAGCTGATAAGACTAATTTTGTTTTGTAATTCACGCATCAAGTTTTTGCAATGTCTGTAGAATATTGTTGAGCAAAGGACGCGTTCACCACGAGGAAGGTGTGAACATTTAGGTTTAACTTAATTATTGATAATGAATATGTTGCGTTACTAGCTAGCCGTATCGTATTCGCGTCTCCACGCGCTCAGCTCAGGTTTCGCGTCCCCACGCGCTCAGCTCAGTCTCATCACCGCTGTCGGAGTGATTTCAAAATAAATTTGTCTTTTATTCCGTACAATCTTCGAAAATCTTTGCTATCCAACGGTCCTATCACCATGCCTCACAGTCCTCGCTCAACTCGCGGTAGTCTTCGACACTTCAGTTCCGATTACGACTGGCACATGTTGGACCAAAATATTACAAATCTCGCAGCCAACAGCTTGAAGCAGCAAGCGAGGCTGTTGTTCGTGGCGCAGTGAATTCTGGCCCAAAATGTGTGCGTGGCGCAGTGAATTCTGGCCCAAAATGTGTGCGTGGCGCAGTGAATTCTGGTAAAAAGCGATCAAATCGAGATTTTTCGTAGCTTATATTTTTTTCTCATATATTTCTCTTAAATCCTGATTATGTTGCTGCTCACTCGCTACGCTCGTTCCGCAGCAAAAATATTTTAACGTTTCAAGATAGAATAATAACCAAAGTACTGGAATCCGAGTGTGGATTTCAGAAAAGTAACTCATAAATGCGCGAAATTTTGATTTTCCTTTCAAAAAATGACCTTTTTGCTATGATTTAAGGGTCAAGTTGGGAGCCTGGTGACAAGTGAAAATACTATGTTTTGCCATGGTCAGAAATGTGGTTTAAAGAACGTTTAAATTAGCCCTTGAAGACTGTTATTTTGTTAATTATAAGATTGGTGGATTGGGGATAGATTGTTCCCATTAAAAAGACAAAAGAAATCAGTTTTACCCAGACTGTAGACTCCGAGCACACTCTCGTTTTTCTTTCAGTCGATTAACGAGATTGCTTGCATTCCGGGGGGCGGGGGTACTCCCCAAAAGTTTGGGTGAGGGTGTGCGGCACGCTTCTTGAAACCCTTACCCTATTTCAGACCAAAACATGTGATTTTCCCTATCCTATTTCAGACCTGACCCAAAATTGGATACCCTATTTCAGACCAGACCCTTAAATCGATAATAGAAGGGCTTCTAATTCCCGATGTGAATCAAACCGCATTTCTAATGGATGAAAAAAGTAGCTTCTTCTAAAAACCATACCCAATTCCAGACCAGAGTGCGCAAACCATACCCTATTTCAGACCAAAATGGTCAAAATCTATACCCTATTTCAGACCAAAACGGCTTGAAAACCATACCCTTTAGGGCCGCACATACATATATCTCTGATATAAGGGAGTCCCCCCCCCCCCCCCCTCCGGGCTTGCAGTCTACCCAGACCGCTATAATCTCGGTAGTGGGGAGGAGCGTTGCGTAGGAGACTAAGACTGCTCACTTTGAACTAGAAATCATTTCAGTTATGAAAGTTTGTAGGACTGAATCATTCGAGTGATGCTTGTGTTTATTGCTCAGATTGAGGTTAAGTTACTTTCGCAATGCAGTCGGACCACCATGATACCATAATCTTCAGTGGGTACGGTATTTTGGTGGTGATAGCGGTCATCGAAAGGAAGGAGGGGGGGGGGGGGGGGGGGGGGGGGGTGGTACGTTGAAGGAATTGCTTCTTTTGTGGTTCGCGCACAATTTATAATAATAATAATAATAATAATAATAATAATAATAATAAACTTATATAGCGCTATTTTCCAGAGGCTCAATAGCGCTTTACAATAATTAAAAATACAGGCTACAGCTAAGATCAGATAAAATAAATCAACATAAATGAAAATTCAACAAATAAATAAATATTAATTAATGATCATCATAAGCTTGTGAAAAAAGAAGAGTCTTAAGTTTAGATTTAACGGTAACAATCCACAATTTTAACAAACGATTCATTCATTCAACGATTCATTCATTCATTCATTCATTCATTCATTCATTCATTCAATGAAGCCTGCGAGAGCAGACGTTCTTTTTTTATGGCTCTTGTTTCACTCGGCAAATAATACAAGTTGATAAAAATCATAACGTAAATTGGCCATTGTAAAGAGATTCAATAACGGATGTATCCAGTACTAGTTCTTCACCAGTCGCTCCGATTAAGAGCTCGCGCTCGGTCATCAATTCCCTCATTCTCGTCTCCAGAGCCCCTTGGTCCTCGTACTCAGGCTCCGGCGGTTAAGACGGCCAAGCGGCTCTGGGGACTAGTGAATTCTGAAGGACTAATCTCGTACCCAGATCCCACTCGTTCTTGTATTGTACTGAAAGCTGCTGAGACGTCAGCTTTTCAATATCTTTAGCTTTCTACGGAGGTCAATTTACCTTACACTAATCAAACCAATACTCACACACCCACCGCGCACCGACACAGCACCACAGTTTCTTTAGCAAACAAACCCCTTTTATTCATTTGTCGGCAAAAGCCAAAAAAAAATTGCTCTCGCACGCTATCCACAGAGCTTGGTTTGGTAACCATGGTAACATCTTGTTTCGAAAAACCGAGTGCTGTGAAGTGACCAGAAGGAGGCGTGATCCGCTTATTACTGAATCATTGATCATTATGGGTTGTTTTGTTAAAAGTATGTTAAAATGAAAGTTGAAAAATCAAAGAAAATTTTGTTGTTTATAGCGTACTTAAAAAAACAGAACGTGCTTCATTTTATCCGACTTTACGTGAGGTCAAACATGCTCCGTGCATATTAGCTATTTGACTTCCGGCTTCGCTGAAATCCGGTTTCTCTGTGCTTTTTTAAACTATAAACTGGGCGCAACTTCTACTTGCTACGCCATTTAAGAACTTCATGTTTCAACAACAAAAATTGTTGCACGCTTTCAGTAACACAGCCACATCCCTCGGTGAGTAAAATCTTCTTGATGTCGTGAGTTTTCAATTCACAAATATTAGAAAATTTAAATTCTACTGAACTGATTTATATTTGACACTGGATTCTCATACAAACACTGTATTTGGCGATTAGCCATCATAATATCAAACCGGAAATTAACTAGACGAACATATTGTTAGTGGTTTTGTCTTTATGTGAGTATATCGAATTAAAGGAAGCAATAACAACCGTGTTGCCGTCGACACTATTTAAACGATGATTGAAAACATATAATTCAAAGCCGCACTTCTGTCGCCTTTGATCAAGACAGAAACAGCTAGCAACGACTGATGTTGCCGGCCAAGTGTGCTAGAAGACTTTTATATGCATTTGTATTTCTTTGTTTTGTGGGAAGTGTGGCAGCTCTCACGGCAATATTCACTTTGTTTTGTTCGGACTGTGCCGTGCCGAACTCTCTCTTAAAGTTGATAAATGGAGTAGTTGCAGTAATACTGTATGGCATTGGAATGATTACAATATTGATGGTAATATTCCACAAAGGATTACATAGCACTTCAACTGTTATCTCAGAGATTCCCGCAGAAGACTTGGAAAAATCACCGGCTCCTGTACTTCCTTATAACCACATTCCTCACCACGCGGCATTTGGTGAAGCCTCTTCAAGAGATTTGCCAGATTATTTTACTGCTGTACAAAACAGTAATGAAGTTGAAACTTCTTTGAGAGATTTGCCGGATTATTTTAGTATTGTTCAAAATGTCGATGGAGTTTATTCATCTGTGAACGCGGGATTTTCGACAGAAAATCTCCCTGAAACTCCACCACCGTGTTACGAAAAAGCGCTTGAACTGATTGTTTTGGGAGCTACTAGTTCGAATGAGGAGGATATAGATTCTAGAGAGGAAAATACCATGTAACACCTACAAGAGGCTATGCGCCTTTTATCAGAAAGGTATCTATCAGAAACAAGAAGCTGTGCAGACTTGAACTCGTGGTGTCTTACAAATACAGCAAACACAAGTCCACAAAGTGGTATAAAACGCAAAACCTGTCGGTATTGAATTCCCAAGGCAATAGACGGCGAACACAATATCAAACCGTCCTATCCATCCAAAAATGCCTTACATTCATAACCTGCAAAACTCGTACGCACTTTATAATTCTTCATTTTTCTTCTCAAGCTACTGCCGTGACACGAAGATGTTTTGCCGCCATCTGGAATTTAAGAGCCTTGTCACGTGGTCGCCGGTCAACCAATCAGACGTTTTTTGCCAGTGAAGTTACATGGGCGTGCATGCATAAGTTTGTATGCACTAATGTAACCCCCACCCTGGGTGTCAGAGGCTTTTTCCCGCTCTCATCTCTCTCATTTCACGCCTCTACCTCCCCCTCCCCCTCCCCCCAAAAATAGAAAACACGGACCTTGAATCGTCCTTGAATCGTGGCGGATTGGGATCTGAGATTGTTTACAAAGACATCACCAGTTATGAAAGCTTGTTGGACTGTATCAGATGTAGAGTGACCTTTGTAGTTACTTCACAATACATTTGAACACTAACTTAAATACCGTAATCTTCAGTGGGTAGGTATGTTGGTGGTAAAAAAAAAAAGGGGGGGAGGGGTACGTTAAAGGAATTGCTTCATTTAGGGTTCGCGCATGATTGATACTGTCTTGAAATTTTACGGCAACAGTCCACAATAACGCTTGCGAGAGCAGACGATTTTATCATCTGAGTTGATAAAGTAAATTGGCCATCCGTAAAGAGATTCAAAAGCGGATGTTACCAGCGCTAGTGATGTTCTTTTCTTACGTAACATCCGCTTGGCATTGCATCAGTACATGACCGGTCAATGCAGTAGCCAGTTTTGCTGATATTAAAGGTAATCTAGAAAATGTTCGTTTTGCATTGCCCGCGCGCCTCGTCCATTACTGACTCATGCATTAGGACCTTCAAAGAGTAATATTCAAGGATTGTTTTGTTTACATGTAAAAGTGTGTTAAAATTGAAGTTGAAATAAAAACAAATTGTGGCCGCCACAATTTGTTTATAAACAATGTATGATATAAACATGCTGCATAAAAAAGAACGTGCTTTGTCAACCGCGCGCTGAAGAGACTTTCCGTGACGTCAGACACGATGCTGCCTACAAAGCTGTTTGACATCCGGTTTCACTATTTTTATTAAAAAGAAACTGGACTTATACATCTTCTGCTTGCTACGCCATTTGACATCCGGTTTCACTATGCTTAGAAAACTGAAGCTTCAATTTTTATCAAAACTAGACGCTTGCCTTCGCCAATTAACAAGAAGACAAAAGGTGTTTGCTTGCCCTAATTATCATTGAAAGCCGGAAGTGCATCGTTGAAATACAGTGCTACAAAAGGGCACTCGACTTACCGGAACCGACAATGACTAGACGAACGTACTGTGATCTTGGCTTATTCGATTGCGACAACACGCTAAAGGGAGCACTGCACTAACAACCGTGTCCCCGTCGACAAAATTTATCTGAAGCTTGAAAACATATAATTCAAATTCGTACCACTGTCGTCTTTGATTATGACAGAAAGCAACGAAACGCGAGTCGCCTGGATATTGCCCAGATGTGCTAGAAGGCTTTTGTTTTCATTTGCATTTCTTTGTTTTGCGACAAGTGCGGCATCTCTGTCTTTGATACTAATTTTGTTTTGCCCGGACTGTGCACTGCCAAACAGTTTCTTAGTGTTGATAAATGGAGTTGCTGCTATATTGCTTTTCACCATTGGAATAAGTACACTCGGGATGTTAATATTCCACAAAGGATTACAAAACACTTCATCTGCTCAAGTTGTCGTCTCCTTGATTCCCGAAGAAGACTTGGAAAAATCACCGGCTCCTCTGCTTCCTTATAATCATATTCCTCACCAACCGGCGTTTGGCGAAGCCTCTTCAAGAGATTTGCCATATTATTTTACTACTGAACGAAGCATTAATGATGTCGAAACCTCTTTGGGAGATTTGCCAGATTATTTCACTACCGTACAAAACAGTAATGAAGTTGAAACGTCTTTGAGAGATTTGCCGGATTATTTTAGTATTGTTCAAAATGTCGATGGAGTTTCTTCATCTATGGACGTGGGATTTTCGACGGAGAAGGTCCCTAAAACTCCACCACCGTGTTACGAAAAAGCGCTTGAACTGATTGTTCTAGCAGCTACTAGTTCGACTGAATGAGGAAGATATACATCATCATCATCGTCATCGTCATCGACATCAATTCTAGAGAGATAAATACTGTGAAGACATTTGGAGCGCAGAGCAGCACCCGCTGGTCAAAGAGCCCGCGGACTCTGGATACGATATTTAGCTGAAATGTAAACAACGTTGGTTTTTCCGTATACCCCATTTCTGTCATTTCTGACTCATTAGGACTTTTAAAGAGTGAAATTCATTGGTTGTCTTCTTTTATAGGAAAAATGTAAAGCACCTTATTAGTAGTTTCCTTTTTGCAGTCTCCAGTTTTCGAAATATCCTGTAGCTTATTCTGGACTCTACTCATCGCCTGCTTTATAACTTATCGTGTACAATACAAAATTGCTGTTTTCTACTGAATAAGAACAGAAACTTTTTGATGCGAAAATTGTTTAAAAAAATAAATTGCATGTTAAATGATCTGTTTTCAGCCGAGATTTTTCCTTAAAGTTGCACGTTTAATTATTTTAAGAACGCTAGCGCCTTTTTTATTTACACAAAGGGGGCGTTACTTCCGGATCTCGTATGAAGTGTTCACGAAAATGTAGCGTGACGTTCTTTCCTTACATGACAAGTGACACAACCGCCAAGTCATTGAAAGTGAATGTCAGAGAAGAAAATTAAGAAAAAGTTCGTTTTACATTATTTACATTTAAGAGGTTATATAATGGGTTGTATGGCTTGAAGGTATGGACTTTTGATCATGTTATTGACTTTGACAACTCTACGATCATTGACAAAGAAAACAACCGTACCAGAAAGACACTGGAATCATGGCACGCGGCCAAGACTGTTGAGGCTGACAACAACTCATGCCCGCTCCCGAGACAATCGAAAGCTCATAGTTTTTAATAATTTTTTTTACCAGAGAACGCATTTTATATTTTACTACGTTTATCCCACTCACTGGTCATTTTACTTTGGATCTAAACAAGCGCCTCAGTCGTGTACATGTTCTTTCAAATGAGATTGTCTAACACTGTAATACTCATTGATTGTTTTTTTTTTCTGATTAATTTCTTGTTAAATCACACTGAGCTTTAATTTCTTCGCTTTTTAGCCTCTTTCGTTTCGAACGTGTATTATAAAAGCTCTTATTCTCATTTTGACCGTTAATTCCCACAATAAACCTTAGTCTACAACATTGCGTAATGATCCTTAACTCTTTAACTCTAGACTACGAGCAGTCCCTCTTTCCCAGCTTAGTCCGTCGAGCGAGAAACGAAAAAACAGTGGCGAGCGGAAAATGTCCGTTCGAAAACTGGGGGCGAGATGAGCGCGTAGGAATCTCTTTTCCCGCACGCCCGTCGGTTGTGCCTAAATGATACTGCCCAGAAGGACGTCGGACACCTTATTTAGACTTATACAACGTAATGTAATAAATTTTTAAGTGTAAAAATGAAGAAATCTAAAATCCCCACTCAGATTGAACTTGTGGTGGCGACCATTGGTGGCGACTGAAAAAAGAAATACGTGAGACAATCTATGGCTTCCTGTTAAGTTCAGTGTACCATTAGGATCAGCAATCACAGATAGATAAAAATAACTGACCATTTCCAAGAAATGTGTCCTGGAGATAATGAATTACAGTGGAATCTCGATTTTTCGAACCTCTTATGGAAATAGAAATTAATTCCAAAAATCGGAAGTTCGAAAAATCGAAGGTGGCGTCTCGAAGTTAGACTACGAGCAGTCCCTCTTTCCCAGCTTAGTCCGTCGAGCGAGAAACGCCATCTGGAATTGGCCCCGCGAAAACTGGATGCGAGATGGGCTTGCGCCCAGTTTTCGCGAGGCCATTTTCCGCTAGCCAATGTGTTTTCGTTTCTCGCTCGACGGACTATAAAGCTGGGAAAGAGGGACTGTTCGTAGTCTATCTCGAAGTCTTCTCGATTGAAATAAAAAAATACGTGAGACAATCTATCATTTATGGTTGCCTGTTAAATTCAGTGTTCCTTTAGCGCTTTAGCTTCTATGTATCTTAGTGTTTTTTTTTTTGTTATTGGAAATTCCATATCACGTTCCAATTTGGCAATGAGCTTAGCATTAACAGAAAGATAAAATTAAATGACCTTTTCTAAGAAATCGGTTTACTGGAGATACGAAAAGATATTTCACACCACCGAGTAAGCTGAAAAGGAAAGATATTTGATTTCCGGTAGTTATGTCGTAACAAAAAAACCCGTTAAGACTTCCTGTTTATCACATCGAACGTTCGGCCATCGAACGAAATCGAACTCATCGAACGTTCGATTTTCGAACTCAATCGAATGAAAGAGTTCGATTAAGTTCGGTCATCGAGCGAAGTAGATTGCGAGCCGTCTCTTAATTTCATGCCTTTTTCTGTCGTTAAAGTTTGATCTGGTTTGTTATGCACCAGTGGAAAACATCCGCTCCAATTCATTGGCTCATTCTAAACAATTTTACAGATATATGACATATATGACATGGCGAAATAAACGAACGTGCCCGTTTTGTCATCGACTTTCAGACCCTTCATTGAGTTTCTAATCAGTTATCACATTGTCATCATCCTGTTTACCATAATTAGCATAAATATCAGAGACAGAAATTTGTAGGCAATAAGCAGTTTAGAAGACGGTCTGATGATGACCACAGCAAATTGGACCTCGTCCTGTCTAATAACTAGCATGAATATTCGACACAGCAATTGGAGGTTTGGAAGATGATGATGATGGTAGAAAATTCCGCAGAAGAACAAGCAGCCTTGAGATGAATGAAGTGCTGGAGAAGAGTCTGTTTATCAGTTATTGTATTCGGATCTCTTTGCTTTATAACAAGCGCGATTTTGTTGTTGAACATGGTTACTTGTAGCTTAGTTTCCTGTACAGACCATTGGACAAATGGCGCGGGGTCGTCGGTGACCATTAAGATTTACGGAGGTGTCACTGCTCTGTTGTTTTTTATCGGTTGTGTCATTTTCATTTTGTCAGCATGCCACAAAAGAAGGCGACACAGTTCAGCTCCTGAAGTAGTCATTTCTGGAGATTCCCGTAGAAGACCTGGAAAAATCACCCAGGGGTTGTAGCGAGCCTATAGGTCCGGAGGCCCGGGTCTACAAATTTTTCAGCCCACCTGTCGTATTTTTTAAATGTATGAGAAAAAACAATTTCCTGAAATGCTTTCACGTTCGTAATAAAAAAAACGCAATTTATCAACGTATGATCTTGGAAGTGCAAGAACTTTCAACCACCATTGCTGAAAGACTCCCTCATTGCCGCCACAAGACTTCCCAAATATTTCAAGGGCCTTCACGACGCTCCTTACCCTGCCAATCACCACAGCCACTGTAGAGGGGTCTTTCACTGCGTTGAGAAAACTTGAGACCTACTTGAGGTCAGCAATGAAAGAAGATCGCCTTAGTGGACTTGCGCTAATGCACATTCATAAACATGACGTGTCTTTGAATTCTGAGGACATCGTTGACGATTGAGCAGCGTCTGATTTTAGGCTGGCCAATAGTTCCACTTTCTCAAATGGCAACAGAAAAGGTTAGCAGCCGTTAGGAGGGTGACTGACATTCTACGGTCAGCCTTCGCCGTGTTAGGTTTCCGTTTAGTTTTCTTTTAATATCATCATATAGACACTAGATTTTACCCTTCTCAAGTGTCTAGATACTTCGTATGGTGACCTTTATTTATTAGGCACTTATTATGCACGCTTTTAAACTAGGATACCCTAAAACCCCAAGGGTGGCACCACTGCGTTGGTCGGGGGCACACGTTCCCCGTTTTCTCCACCTGCTGGTTTTTAGGGGTTTTCGTGTCCGGCTTTGGTGCATTTGTTCTTCCTTTAATCACAGTTGATATCTGTACATATGTTGAAACTACATAAATGGCACGGTAGCTTGGCTGGCCCACACGCCCATATATCATCATTCTTGTGTGTCCGGTTGAGTAGTGGAGGCCAAATTTTATACATATAAGCTATATACATAGTAGCATTCATCTGCTACCGAGGCGCTTGATCAGCTTGGCTGGGATAACTTGACAAAAAGAAGAAGATTTCATAAATTGATATTGATTTTCAAGGCTTTAAACGGCTTGATTGATTGGAATTTCAAATTTCATAGTTCTAAAGACATTAAGAGCGCCTGTCCGTAAAAATCAGACAAATTTGAATTTTTTTGGCAAGTAATAAAAATTTGATTTCTTTTATATTTTAAAGTTAGATAGATTAAGGTATAACAAAAATCACTTGATACTTTTTTCGGCCAAATATCTTTTTATTTAAAAGAAAAATTCCAAAAACGAAAGTCCGTTAAAATCGCCATTTGAGGTGGAAAATTATTGCACAACTTTGACAGTCTCGCTTGCAAAAAAAAAGTAACGCTACGGCATTTAAAACATGAAAATCATATTTTGCAATCTTTAAATATCTAGTACAGAGATTTAGGGAATTATTTTGTTGTTCTTTGTTTGCAAAATAATTTTATTTCGAAGACATATATTTTACTTCTTTAAAAGTACCTCGTAAACAAAACAATTTTTCACCATGTGCTAAACCTTCAAACGGATTAAGTTTCTGTTGGTTAATTTTTATAAAGATGATCTCAAGATTGCCGTAAAAATTTCTTTGGGCAAATGATTCAGAGCGACGCGAGAGCATTTCAAACTTCGTTAAAATTAGAGTTATTTGACCTTACGAGGTCAACTATCAATTTGCGGGTCACACAAACATTTCACTTTCCACCACGTCTTAACACAAATAAGGTTAAAGTAGCCACATGGAAAAAATATTTTGAAATTTTCTTACCTTATTTGTTGTAGAAGACTTATCCAGAGATCATTTTCTTGCATTTTTTCACCGTTCATCGTATGTCCTTTAGTCTTGTTTACAACGTCCGATAAACGTCGGACGACAACAACGTAATATTAAATGGTCGGGTCAGCCAATCTTTGTTAAACTTTCGACACTTTTCAGTATCACGGCATCTATTCAAAGGGTTAATTACTTTTTGGAGCGTTCCTCGGTTTTGTAGTGCGCTAAAAGATTTGAAATGTTACTTTGAAGTACAAACAAAACCTGTCGGACGTTTGCTTTCAGTCTTTTTTCAGTTATGTCACGCAATGCAGTTTTGTTTGCATTTAAGGGGGTAGGGGTGCGGATAAGGCAATCAAATTGAAACACTTTTGCAAGTAAACAGAATAACTGTTTAGAAATATATTTCAGCACCATTTAATTTTCTTCGTTAGTAATATGTTCTAAAATATATTAATTGGTAGCAATAGCCTTTTGCGAGCAACGATTTTTAACTCCTCTCCCCAGCCTTGCTTTCCATATTCAATATTCATATTGGATGCTTTTTTCTCGTTTCCTCAATTTACGTTCTTACCATACGAGTCGAGGTGCCGTCTACTTGATGGAGCTGCCCCTGAAAGATGGGTGTACCAGGGCTTCTTGTGGATAGCATCATACATGTGATCTCTTTTTCACTATAAATTTCCAGTTGCGGATCCAGCTTGCTCATAAGGAGAGGGGGTGGGAGCGGGAGTGAAAATGGTTCTGAAAAAAGTTCGGTCCCTCGAGACTTTTTCTTCGCCAAAAAGGGATGGAAAGGGGCCGCTTCCCTAGATCCGCCACTGAACTTAATTCGACAACTTTAGTTTACAACTACTTCCTTTACATTTCAAGTAAACAACGCTGCTCGACATAAAATAAGTTCGATCACATCTTCAGGTCCGGTAAATTTCAAGACAGATTTGTGATTAGAGATGTCCTTTGTGCACGAAATGTCATAACCACAAACTCCACCAACAAAGGACTTAAACGAACAAGTGCCTTCCATTTTTGTGTAATACCTGGAACTGAACTCGAATCTTTGACGTACAAAAACATGCACTTTAGCGCCGCCATCAAGTAAACAAAGACACTAGGTAATTAGCATAACCAGGTAGTGTTTACTTTTTTGTCAACCGCATTATTTAAACAGCATTTATTTTTCTTCTCGACAATTGGCGATTACTCTATTTGACTTAGTAAGTTCTTCAATTTTCAGATATTCTCTCGTTATCAACTTTAAAATATGAGCAGGTTTCTAATTATTTTGCTACTGCCAAAAAAATACTTAGGTTTACTTAGTTTGTAACACCGACAATGGATTAGCCAAACATTAGTCCCATTGAGTCAAATTTTAAATTAAAGAAAATGCAACAAATGGTTCTGAATGAAGGCATGACAGGCTTCTTTTGGGGAATTGGGTTAGGTTAAAATCGGCGAGCGAAGCGAGGACTGGGGAAGAGGGAAGGGGCGACGAAGCCTGTGGACTCGCCTTTGATGCCGCCGTTCCGCCCCCTAGTAATTATCCTGCTATTATATTGTCAACAAGTTAATTAATAGGCTAAACACGACTCCCACTCTTCGCAAAAAAGTATTTAAAAAGCCTAACGTATAAAGCTTTCCCAGTAAGACTTCAGAGAGAATTGCGCCTTAAGATCACAGTTTAATATGAATTTGTTCTCTTCGATAATATTGACCTTTTGATTTCGGCGGATTGTAGTGTTTCCGGCCACGCGGTAATAGGCATCTTAGATCCGAGTCTCAAAAAGCCGTAGTCTATAATTCCACTGCAATGAAATCATGAATTATTTCAATAGTTTTTAGCTCCTTAGTAAGTTCTGCAGTTGAGTGGTGTGTCTCAATGGAGCTAGGATAAACCCCCGTTGATTTGGCATCCAACAGATAATCTGCAGCATGGTTGCTGTTTTGTAAATCCAGTCGGCAAAATTAAAAAAAATCCTGCTTTTTTGCCACAGACTTTTATAGACACAGCTTTTGCTCTTATTAAAGTCTCGGTATATGCGAAAAATTTCGCAACGAATCGCTCAAAGCTTTCTCAAAATCGAGATCTGAAAATTGCATGCGAAGAGTCGCCTTGTTTGTTTATCATTTGAGCCAGCAAATGGAATAATTATGCAAATATAGGGCGCCAGGCATTTGAGATGTCAACGTGTGTCGTCAATCACCGCATACCTGTCAACAATAAGTGATCTGACCAATCAGCTCATGATACCAGACTCTGGTATCATGGAACGGCGGCATCAAAGGCGAGTCCACAGGCTTCGCCGCCCCTTCCCTCTTCCCCAGTCCGCGCTTGGCTCGCTTCGCTCGCCGATTTTAACCTAACCCAATTCCCCAAAAAGAAGCCTGTTCACAGGCTATAAATGGTCCCACGAACCACAGGTAACCCAAACTCACAGTAGGATTATTGACAAGTAGAAAACATCCAAATAAGTGCTCTTTTGAGGAGAGACAAAGAAAACATCAGTTGCAGTCAGTGTAACGGTTTGACAAACGTTTACATCACGAGTTGCATTGTACAAATTGATATCTTTTGGGGAATGCATGTGGCGAATTTTAGATTGATTTTCCCTTTTTCACATAATGTTTCATGAAGACAGTATCCTTCTGATAAAAAAAGAAAAAAAGAAAAACAATACGAAAAAAGAACAGAAATAGCTAAATACCACAGTGATCTTACAGGTGTAATTAGGTAAAAACTAGTGCTACTGCATTTCACACCTCGTTTTTACTTACTGTGCAACGGCGAATAAATAATCTTTCCGGAGTAGAACAATAGAGAATGAAGGCGCTTAAATGTGCTAACGTAACTGAAAAGTCTTTGTATTTTTTTTTCTCCGCTGCAAGAGTTTTAGACATAGATTCGGTGTTTTCAAGCCCTTTAGCCCTACCCCTACCCCTACCCCGCTAAAATGCTGACCAATAGCTGCATTGCGTGACGACACAGATAACTGCTGTCACGATCACGGCTTAAACGGCCCGACATGTTTGTTCATTCAGTACTTCTCAAGCAGTGATTAAGTTTATCTATCCGTTAACTTCAACCGAAGAACATTCTACAAATGCTATAGCCTTTAAATAAGATGCCATAATGCTGAAATGTGTCGAAAGTTTAACAGAGGTTTGCGTGCGACCTTTCATGGCAGTCCGCGGCCGGCGTGCATCGGACATTACAAATGAACAAGACTAAAATACGATGAACAAAGAAGGGATTTATACACAAAAGTGGTCTCTGAATCTGTCTTCTACCGCAAACGAGGTAAGGAAATGTCAGTGTTTTTCAATGCGGCTATTTTAATTTCATAATGGGTTAACACAGAATCAGAAGTTTATAGAATATTTGTGTGACCCTTGCACCCGCAAATTGATTGTTGACCTCGTAGGGTCAAATAGCTCTAATTTTAACGAAGTTTGAAATGCTCTCGCGTCGCTCTGAATCATTTGCCCAAAGAAATTTTTACGGCAAGCTTGAGATCATCTTTATAAAAATTAACCAACAGAAACTTAATCCGTTTGAAGGTTTAGCACATGGTGAAAAATTGTTTTGTTTACGAGGTACTTTTAAAGAAGTGAAATGTATGTCTTCGAAATAAAATTATTTTGCAAACAAAGAACAACAGAATAATTCCCTAAATCACTCTACTAGATATCTAAAGATTGCAAAATATGATTTTCATGTTTTAAATGCCGTAGCGTTAGTTGTTTTTGCAAACGAGACTGTCAAAATTGTGCAATAATTTTCCGCCTTCAATGGCGATTTTAACGGAATTTTGTTTTCTGCATTTTTCTTTAAAATAAAAAGATATTTGGCCGAAAAAGGTATCCAGTGATTTTTGTTATACCTTAACCTATCCAACGTTAAAATATCAAAAGAATCCAATTTTATCACTTGCCGCGATATGTTTGATATTTACAGACAGGCGCTCTTAATAATTACAATACTCGAAGTAGAAATAACATTTTTAGGCCCCAATCACGTCGCTCCTGGGGCCAAAACCGTTTTATCTATCAAGCCGCTAATGACTGGAACATCTTATCTGATGAAGTTAAAAGTATTTCTGACATTTTAACTTTTAAAAGACATATTTGAGTATTTCTTGATTTTTTTTTAATTTTTATATTCATTTCTTCAATTTTTAACTTTTTAACTGTTTTCAATTTGTAGCTTTCAATATTTAGGCATTTTGTTATATCTGTAATTTATTTCATGCAGGACCCCACTGAAAACCACATTTGTGACGTGGGCTTCCTGTTAAAATATCTTTATTATTATTATTATTATTATTATTATTATTATTATTATTATTATTATTATTATTATTATTATTATTATGTGGCAAAAACCATTTTTGCTTTGTCTTTTTGCCTCGTTATCAATCTTCCCGCACAAATTTCAGCCCGGGCTGAGATTTCAGCTCAGGCGACAAGTTTGAAATAGTGCGGGAAGATTGATAACGAGAATCAGATTCAGAAGGGGAATGAATTCGACTGCGCATGCCCAAATTCACTTTTCAGCCCGGGCTGAAATTCTGATGCGATTACATGGGCTGAAAATTCCAGCCCGGTTTCTGAAACCGGGCTGGCCTGAAACGGCTGTGGGGACGAGAATGATTTCACTGCTGTCACGCGGTTCTCATATATTATCGTCTCGCGTTTAACTGTTGATCATTATTTTTTTAATTTATGGATTCTTCTCGCTCTAATGTTTTTAGCAGTACACTTAACAAAACTATTCGTTTCTGATTGGACGATAGCAGTGCAAATAATCCAAATAATTGTACCGCTCTATCGGATTGCTCTGTAGGTATTTCGTTGGGATCCTCCCCACTGAAAACGTCTTTTAAGCCAACCTCGTTCCCATGTTCCTTTCTTTTCAGCTACGTCATCATGATTTAGCTGAACAGGGAATGACCCTGGGGTAGGGCGAGTAAGCGGCTAACGCTTCAGAATGTTTCATAGATGGAGGATATTACATAGCCGCGCGAAGATACGAAATTTCTCTTCGAGTGTTGAAAAATATTTCACGAGTGAGCGCAGCGAACGAGTGAAATATTTTTCAACACGAGAAGAGAAATTTCGTATCTTCAAGCGGCCATGTAATGTTCCTAAAGTAGAACAACGTAGCAACGGCGATCTTTTCACGTGTGAAGATAACATGTTTTTCTCAGGTGTGAAGATATGATGTTTACACGCGAAAGCTCACCTGGTATTTCATTGGTGTTTATATAATAAACTGATTTACTTTTTTACCTTCCCAAAATCAGAAGCTGTTTTACTCACGGTTCTGATTTCTTGCGATATCAAGTCGCTGGCCTGATAGTTTGGTAAATTCGCACATCACTACTGTTAACGTTTTTTAAATGAAATTTACCCTAAAGGTTCAGTTTCATTTTCGCGGGATTTAGAATTTGCGAAAATCGCTCACAATTGATGGGCGAAATGTTTGCGGGTAAAATTTTTACGATTGTGATGTGTCAGTTACAAGAAAGAGGTCAAAGAAGCAGGGGCGGATCCAGGATTTTTCTTAGGAGGGGGTGCACCTCTAAGGAATGACGTAACTGAGCAGACTAGGTCATCTCAGGGGGGGGGGGGGGGGGTGCGCACCCCCTGCACCCTCCCCCTAGATCCGCCCCTGAAGAAGTAGAAATTTGGAATCCATCAATGATCCATTAAACACTTAATGACTGGTCCCGAGGAAAACAGTGAATTTTGTTTCCCAAGAATCTCGATGTTTAACGCGTTAAACGTGGACACCGTGTAACAGCGCGCGGGCAATTTTTAACGCAACAATTTGTTGCCCCTACATGTTGCAAGTTTTTGAAGGTGGTTCAAAAACTTTGTTGCGGCAACCTGTTGCAAGTTTTTGAACCGCCTTCAAAAACTTGCAACAGGTTGCCGCAACAAAGTGTTACGTTAAAAATCGTGTCGCGTATTGTGTTGCAAGGCGTGATTTTTAACGCGACGTCGTTGGGTTAAAAATCGTCGTTAAAGATCGTCTCATGTAATCGCTACGCGCTCGCGCATGCAATTCGAAAAGTTTGAAAAATAACGACTTTGGTTAATGATGCGTCGTTTTGTTACCTTGTAAAAGAGAGGAAAATGAACAATTAATAACTGGTGAGATCAGACAATGATGGATCCTCAAAACTTGGTAACTTCTGAAGAATCAGCCCGCACTGAAAAAACACATCTGACACATGTGAAGATCTTGAAAAAGGAACCGGAAACTTTTAAACATGGATGGCTTTCACCTTACATCGAGCAAGACCTTACCAAGTCACTAAGATCTTCAGAAAAAGTCGAACTATGGCTGAGAGCTCACTTTTCACATCAGCTTAAACAACCAACTGATTATGTGCAGAACAATGAAGGACTGCAGTATGGGGAGAGGACAAATGCTGCGGAAAGTGTGCTGACGAGTTTAGCGGCGCTGGGGATTTCATCTGGAATTTTCTCAGCAACACAAGAAGATGATAGTTCTAAAGTGAAGTTGTGAATTTTATTTTGGAGAATAACAGAACATCTTTTGCAAGACGAAATGGACCAAAACACCTCACTATTTTTGAGTTACTAGACAACATTAATTCTAATGTCGACTTATTGTCAGATTTTTTTGCTTTTATTTTTCTTTTTCTCTGTCTTTCCTTTGTACTAGATTATAGTAATTATGATAATAATTAATGTGAAACAAAGGAAAATTAAACGAAACTTAAACTTAAAACCTGAAATGTTAACGACAGCAGATATGAAGAGTTAGAAATCCGCGGCTGTACTAAGAATTACAACTGAAATTCCTTTCAACGTACTTGTAAAATACTGATCACGCTTTAGCATTCATTGATGAGTCAAAATATTTGTCTTCTATTAGACCTATTATAGTGTCTGTATTTTTTACTACATGCAGAATTTTGAGAAAGTATTCCGTTTCTGAAAATAATTACTGTCAAAGTCTTACAAAACTAAGGTTCGTGTAAGATCAAGGAAGAACTTCTTCGGCCTCTTGCTGCTCTTGGTCGCGATCGCAAAAACCTAACTAGAATCTAATTAGAATCTAAGAGGGACTAGCAGTCTACAATGAAAGGGAAACATATTATCACTTTGTATTATCCCGAAATAAGCTCAATTTCTTATCTTAGTTAGCTTGCTAACACTGAGTAACACATTGTTTGAATGAGGCTCCTGTTAAATATTTTGATACTGAGTAAACCAGATGAAAATCCAGACCCTTAAAGCACGGTTTCACTTCTCGTAGAATTCTTGTTATCAATCAGTTCGTGCTCTCGGATCTGAGGAAAAATGGGTGAGTGCTCGCAGTCTAAAAATAATTTGATGTCCGTGATAACAAGAGTACATAATATCCGAGATGATAGCGGGAGTTTTTTTTTCCAGTAGTCTGTCTTTATTAAGGCTTCCCTGGCAGTTGAACTGCTGTTCGTAATAACGCGGTGTCCGTAATTCGCCACTTTAAAAACGAGAAGGAAACTGGGCCGAGTGAACTTTCGCAACGACTTCTGGGACTGTTACTGGGGACAGAGACAAAAGAAGCGTTCCCTGTAACGATCGCAGAAGTCGTTGCGAAAGTTCACTCGGCTCAGTTTCCTTCTCGTTTCTAAAGTGGCGAATAGGGAGGCCAATATCCCCATGGCGAGAATTAACGGACTCTTGTTCACCATCACGGACGTCAAATTATGGACTCCAAATTGTCTGATCTATAATCGGGAATTCACTGTGGTGGGTTGTTCTTAAAAGTGAGGTGACCGCAACGGGATAGTTTCAAACTGTAAATCACTACGCCCGCCGAATTAATAATAATGTCGGGTTCTTGTGCAAAGGGTACATTTAAAGAAGCTGTCATTTCAAGCGATTGTTCGTAACTTGGGGGTGGGGTGTCGGGAGCATTTGTCCATTCCTCCTCCATAAATGAATCAACTTCATCAGTATTGGTATAACCCGGCGGTCTAACGAAGAGGCTTCAACAAACAACTGACGGCAAGGAATATTATTATACGGCAATATAGGAGCTGGTTATTTTTCCAAGTCTTCTGCGGGAATCTCGGAATAGCAACTTCAGGAGAAGAGTTCTGTGTACATCTTTTGGCGCAAGGTAAACTGAACAAGAAACCTGTCACAAGACTCCCCTATTCTTGGTTTGCAACCACGTGACAAGGCGGCCATGTTGGTGGTCAATACAATACAATTTTTTTCGCAGAATTTGCATGAAAATAGAGTTTAGTTCCCAGCGGAGATAAACTGTTTTGTTCTTGACCATCAACATAGCCGCCGTGACGTCACGTGCAAACCAGCAATATCCAAGTCGGAACTCGAAGAATGGGTTTACCTCGTTATAAAAACCTGTGACTTTTTTCTTTGTTTTCTTGCACTCTATTGTTTCAGTACCTTTTGTTTTCTTTGTTTTACGTCACTTGTGAGTTGGCAGGTTTTTACACCGAGCATGAGCCGGAAGAATGGCAGTTGGTACACGATGAGAATAGAACATTGAACGACAATAAGGCTAAACTCGTCGCAAGGCAAATAAATCCAAATCCCAAATAAATTCCTCTCCGCAACTTCATGGAGCATTTTGAAACTTTTCCTTCAATAACTTCGGTCGTCATCATTCAAACGTTTTCGCAGAACCTTTTCACAGTACAACGACCGAGTTTTTAAAATCAAAGAGGACAGGGGGACAGGTTCCGCTCATCAGTTTGCATTTATGAAAAGCTATGCACGAAGTGCGACGGCTGATACCTAAATGCGCGAAATATTCACGAACGGGCTCCGTAATGTTTGTGCATCAAAAATTGAACGTGCAAAGCCCTGTCTGGTAAAATACACTATTTTGCAACGCATTGTTCTTTCTGCATGAAGTGTTGACAATAGCCCGTGGATTAAAATTAGCAAAATTACCATAAATGTATTTTTGCATTCGTGTTTGCTCGGGAGGCCTTCCGGAAGCGTAAAAACAAGCAATTTTGTATTCAAGAATTCGGGTGTTTCTTGGTGTTGCGGAAACCATTGTTGGTTAGCTTTTGTGTTGTGGTGTGGGTATTGTTCAGTGTCTTTTGAATCTTTTGTTTTACGTCATTTGGTGATCACACCATCCGCAACACCAAGAAACTACCAAGAATTCAGCGTGGATATAGAATTTCATGAGATGACCCTGCAGGGAGGTAAAATAGGTCTATTGTAGATTGTCATATCTGACGCAAAATTTTCAAATAGGCTTTCAAAGGGAAGATATGAGGATTCAAATTCTAACGTGGACAATTTTACTCCTTTATAAGCTAATAACTTTGAATTAAGACAATTAAAGTTGAAATAAAGTGACACCCCTGCCAAAGTTTTGCTTTATGAATTTATTCATGACCAGGCATCCCCCGCGTTCTTTCATCCGCACGCACATGCGTCTCCATGCGTGACCGGGCGGAAGCCTGGAACTTGAAGGTAGATAGGATAAGAGCAAAAGTGAGCAGAAGTGAACTAATACCCGGAAAAAACTCGCCGAGGATACTGAGGTAACGAAACATTTGTAATGGATTGGAGGAATGGTTTGAGGGATTTGTTTGAGGATTTGAGGGATTGGTTTGAGATCTAATAGACCTTTCCCGCATTCCACTCCAGTGAGCACACACAATGAAACGAGGTCGAGGCTTGGGTGGACAATTTCATACAAATCACTGTATTTTGTCCACCCCAGCCTTGAGTTGGTGCCTTTGTTCACAGGAATGCGGGAAAGGTCTATATCGGTAGATTTTTAAATCTTTTGTAATTCAACTTTGTACTTTGTGTACGTTGTAACTGACCATGACAATAGCATGTCATGATATAATTTATAATGAAACTAGTTTCTAGTTTCGCAGGTTGTTTGGAGGAAAACATTTTCTTCGGTTAGCTTCCCTTCAATGAGCTTATGGTCCTTATGGTTTATGAAATTAATTATGGACCAAAAGGCAGCTGAGTAGTCACGTCACGTTTTCGCACCATAATCATTAACATATTTGCCATTGTATTCTGAAGTCTCAATCTTTGTAAACAGTGGTTATTGGTTAGTACTCATTTGACAAGAGAAGATATTCTCCTGTGTTTGATTACCGATGGCAGATAATTCTGAACAAACAGCGCGCGCCTTGAGATGGTTAATGTGGAGGAGAATATTTCATTTATTGGTTTCTGTTTTTATATCACTTTGCTTCGCAACGAGTGCGGTTTTGCTGTGTCTTATTGTTGCTTTGAGGTTCACATCTTGCACGGATCAGGCTAGCTGCCGCTTGTCTCGAAAGAATTTGAAGATTTATGGTGGCGCCACGGTTTTGCTGTTTCTTCTCGGAGGAATGACCATGATTTTGTTTGTTTACCACAAAAAGAGACGGCATACCTCAGTTCCTCCTCAGCTCCCAGTTGAGCAGTTTGTTGAAGCATCTCTGATACAAAACAGTATTGAAGTTGAAGCGAACGTCAGAGACCTAGATTTGCCAGATTATTTTGCTGCTGTAAAATACGAGCAAGATGTCGCTGGACATGTTAGCCTACCACCGTCGTACGAACAAGCCCTGAAAATGACTGCATCGACTGCTTCTGTCAGCGAGGTGGATACGTATTGCAAACAGGGAAATAGTGAAGATACAAGACTATCATAACTGGCATAACCACTCTTCAAGCTTCTTTATAAACTGTTTGTTATGCTGACAGAAACATTTTCGCACAGCAGTAAACAGTGTCAGACCACAGGGAACCCAAACACTGTATTAACATAATCATGTAATAAAAATATTGTTATTGCGTCGACGAAGGAGACGCTTCCTAATCTTGTCGGCTAAGCGGAACGAATCGAGAAAAGTGTCGGTACCAAATCTGCGCCATTTTGAAACGTCACAATAGTATCCAGCATCGCGTGGAAATCAGGCATCATCCTGGGGAGCTGGGGTTCCGAAATGTCACATGTGAATAATCTATTTGTCTTGATTTAGTTTCGGATATTTTCCCGATTTTGGAATCGTACGGCTCAATATTTCAATGCCTAGTAAAAGTACGCAGTGGAAAAATTGGACGAAGGTTCTTCTCCGGACCAAGTAAGTTGTTGGGTCTCTTTGGAATCAAGCAAGAAGTTACAGATTTTCCTCGCTGCCGTTCTGGTATGTTTTGAATGTTCTATCTTGATTTTGCTGTGGTTCTCTGCCTGATTTGGGAAGCTTTCACCTAAATACCGACGTCGTTCTTCGCGATGTTCTACTGTACGGTGCAATTCGCTTATGTCTTGTAGCAATAATTCACTGACCGGCCGCGCCAGGCGAACGCAGATAATTTAACTTTACAGTGCTCGAAATTGCGCCTGTATCGGGCGCATTTGCGACTAAAGATTTCGCAGTTTTGTGACTAAAATTTGTCTAGCTAATAAAGGAATTATATTCAACAGTCTCGTGTCTTACTTGCAATTGGTAGTTGTAATTTTATCCGAAAAATCTTGCGAAATTTCAAGTTGAATGTTGCGTGACTTTAACGTAGAAATTTCTCATTTCCGGTTCCGGTATTGGTACATGTACTGAGGAGTATGATTTCAGAATCGGAGAAATAACCGGAATGAAATCAAGACAAATATACTATTTATATGTCGGAAAAATCTGAGACCTTTCGGAGTACACAGCACGGCAGGATTTTGCCCGATTCCACGGCGATAGCGTGAATTTGTTTGATGACGGCCCGACGTTTTTGCCTGCGTGACATATCTCGCGACATAGCCCTTTTCAACAGTGGCTGAATTAATTCATGAAACTGAGGTACTAGGCTAAGACGAGGTGCCACGGGATAAGGAGACGCACTATAATCTATGATTACTACTAGTTTACCTATGTTCCTGTGTCTTTTTGGAAGCGATTTGTATTCAGAGCGAACACGGTTGACCTTGCAAGTTTCAAATATTATCTTGTCTGCCGCTTTGTAAATACGACGCGCCTATTACGTCTCAACTTTCCATTATTGTTAACTATTAACTCTTAGTCGGGGAAGAGAAGGAAGACGGTGGCCGTTAAATTGAAACCCGAGATTCTCCCCCGAGGATAATGGTAATGGAAATTTGAGTTAATAATATATATATATATATATATATATATCCAAGTTGAAGATTCACCGGCGAATCCAATAAAGTGCTCTACAGTGTAGGAGCAGAATAATCCAAGAAGGAAAATCACTCAACTTTGATGACCATAAGTTTAATACAAACTTGTTTCGTAGGTGTTGCCACCCACTCCTCAGTTAAACTTACAATGATTGATCCCTTGTTTGACTACGTTATTTATATGTATGATTTCGCAAGACGCACACTCTACCTAACCGTTAAAAAACCGTTAAAAATATGCGCGCGCCTAAAGAATACATGCGCGTGCACTACTTGCTTCGGTAGAACTTATTCTAGGGTGTGTTTTAAAATATATTTACGTCTGTGTCTACACGTTGAAATAAGCTCGTTTCTCCTATTAAGCGAAGCCATTTGCGGTTTAGTTATTATCAAATGTTTTTCTGCAATACACAGATTGCATCGTTTCGTTTGATTCGAATATGCCTTGGCTTTTGCTAGAATTTTCCAGGTGATGTTATATTCCTGTTTTCGGTCCTTTAACTGCCATAAATATTTACTTAATTCTGTATCGTTCTTTCTATTTTCATTGTTAAATGACGCCTTATGGTTACGCCATCTAGTTTTAAATTCGTTAGCTGTTAAACCTATATAGGTCTCTGCACTTTCTTGCGTCTTGACGGTAGCTTGATAAACTATTTCTTTAGTTAGACATTCTCCGTTCAATGGGCACTCTTCTTTCTTTCTACAACTACACTTCCTTTCAACATTATCTATACTACCTTGCTGTTCTGCCTTTTTCAGAGTGATCTTGTTGTGTCCATCTATGATTTGTTTAACATTAGGCATACAACTATAGCTTAGCTTAAGTGTGTTCCTGTTAAATATTTTCCTTAATACATGGCCGCTCGGAAAGCATTTATCTATTAACTTAAAGAACTCTTTACCTACATTAGTTTGAACGTTCTTACTATATGGCGGGTTAAACCATATCACATTTCTTCTTCGTGTACGCTGTTGTGTTGATGCTCTTGGTGCTGGTGGGTTGAATCGGAGTTTATAATCATAACCGCTCTTCCGCAATGCTTCCTGATATTCTGGTGCCGCCTCATTGAATGTTTCTTCGTCGCACGATATTTCAGACAGTCTCCTGTTAATTGATTCTGGGATGTTCCTAATGATGTTAGGCGGATGATTTGATTTGCTGTGTACATAAAGCGGGTGGTTTGCTGGTTTGGAGTATGGTTTGAACTTTCCAGTGTTCAGGTCGAGCGTCACGTCGAGAAAATTAACTACTTTCTTGTTTGCTTCAATAGTGACACGTAATCCATTGTCTGCGAAAATTTTGCAAATTTCCTTCTTTACCTTCTCTATCTTGCTGGGCGTTTGTGACATTACCGCAAGACCGTCATCCCTGTATAGGCCTATGTCAATTCCTTGAATCTTCTTTAATTGTGCCAGTAGAAAACAGCCGACAAGTTCACATGTTTCCGCCCCGTCGTAGCTTCCCATGGTAACATCGAAGAGCGTGGTCGAAGATCTCTTTTCCCATGGGTCCCCTTTGCTGAACAGAAGAGAGTGCTTAACGTTTATGATTACTTCGCGTTCATCGGCTGTAATGGTTACATGTCTAGATGCAAAGTTCAAGGCGCGGTGAAGAAGCGCTTCAGAAATGGAAGGGTAAAATTCAACAACATCAAAGCATATAAATGCTTGTAATCATTGTAAGTTTAACTGAGGAGTGGGTGGCAACACCTACGAAACAAGTTTGTATTAAACTTATGGTCATCAAAGTTGAGTGATTTTCCTTCTTGGATTATATATATATATATATATATATATATATAGATAGGCTGAGCCTAACAGCGTCGCTCTCTGAACAGAAAGACGATGGTAAGCTTAACTAAGGTGAAAGGTTAGAAGCACAAGAACTAAGATTGACGACACGGGCTATTTTTCAAGTTTAGCAATTCTCAAAAACAGTAAGCTTATTAAGTGACCGTCTGTACAGTACATTTAGACCGCACAAAAGTTCACAAAACAACTTTTTCTCGGTCTAGAATAACTAGTTTAACTAATTTCCGAATAAAATACACCTGTTCCGTATCAATAAAAGCCCGAGAAACTGATTTGAAAATCAAAATTGCAAAAACACAAACATATTTGCATAAGGCGACGCGAGTGAAGTTAAAACTATAAAATCCAAGTCTTGTTTTGTTTACATAAAATCGGTTTTCAACCTATGTAATGAATGAACAAACACATAAAAATGGACAACACAATCTTCTTTCGAAAAATTTTATTCAAATCTCCATAAAAAATCCGTACCATTTATAGCGTATCGAGGCGGAGCTGTCTTCGATAAAATTCAAGGAAAGGATATATATAGAGAAAGCAATGGAACTAAAACTCACTGGAAACGCTCTAAATCGCCCCAAAAACCACACAGGAGACAAGGAAACACACAAGCGAAGTAAGGTAGGCAATTTTTATTGAAATCTTGTTCGTATTTTTTAGCTCCTAGAATGGACCGTTTTTTCTCAACAAATCCTTATGATTTCGCTCGTAACGGTTACTGTGACACATATAGCTTGGGCTACCTGTGGGATTTCTCGATATTATTTGGGGTCTAGCGCTTCGAGTTTTGGACGGATTTTAAATGTAATGGTAGAGAAGAAATCTCTGGGTTTCAGCTTGCCTGGTGCGGGGTTTGGAAGCTGTTTGATGGGAATTTCTTGGTGAAAATCGTCTCGGCGCTGGAGAGGTCCAAAATCCAGCTTTCCTCCGATGCAAAACCCTTCAAATCGTTTAATTTGCCGTTTTCAGCTACAAGAACGACAACACACAATATTTCAGGTAAAAATACGTTTATTTTAATCTTATATATGAATATTCATCACAAAATATTACGATAAATGAACCTTTTCGATATTCCCATACATTTCCTCTAAATTTAAAAATCGCTGTGGCTAAATGGCCGGTAACCGGTCAAGGTTTTCAAAACACTAAATGGCCGGCAGTTCTATATTTTCAGTAAATTTCACAAAATCGAAAAATTCCAGCTAATCTAAACTATCATATGTCGATTTAGAAAGGTCAAGCGATCCTGAAATGCTTTATAGATCTTAAGTCTAGTGTTTGGTTTACGCTGGGCTCAGTAGACGAAACCATGTTTTGTGACACTTTAGAACTTTTTTCAGCTCGACTGCCGGTCAAGGTTTTCAAAACACATCAAATGGCCGGCAGTCCTTTATTCTCAGTAAATTTCGCAAAATCGAAAAATTCCAGCTAATCTAAACTATCATATGTCGATTTAGAAAGTTCAAGCGATCCTGAAATGCTTTATAGATCTCAAGTCTAGTGTTTGGTTTACGCTGGGCTCAGTAGACGAAACCATGTTTTGTGACACTTAGAACTTTTTTCAGCTCGACTGCCGGTCAAGGTTTTCAAAACACTAAATGGCCGGCAGTCCTATATTCTCAGTAAATTTGACAAATCGAAAAAATCCAGCCATTCTGAACTATCATATGTCGTGAACCTTGATCAAACCAACCGGTTTTGTGGGATTTCTATATCATATTTTTGTTGGTCGCGAGTCTTTGGATGTTCGTTACTATTTTCTGTCCAAAGCATGGCGTGACAGGCGACGTATGACGTCATACCAGCTTGACCTTTGATACGGCCTCTGCGCAAAACCGGCGGGAAAAGTCTCCAAGCGTTAGTTGGTTCTTTTTGCTTCTGGAGCTCTAGAACTTCAACATCATCTTGTCGACGTTATGATGAAACGAAAAAGCTTTTTTGTACCAGGTAATCTTAACTTTGCGTTGATGTATAGAAGTAATATCGAGTTTTATTCGTTCTTTGCCATTGAGTGGACTGCAGAGTGGACTGATAAGAATATTGTCATTGATGTATTTCATCTACAATTTTATACCTTTCAGCCCAGAAAATGGATTCCAAGTTGCAGGTTAGTTAATTTGGTGACCTTTCAGCCTGTTTCGGCACATAACCTACCCTAAATGCGAGAGGATTTTCATGTGTTGTTGAGTTTGGGAGTGATGTCGCCTGAAGGGAAACGTGAAAGAAAAGCGCGCGACGTGCTCTCCTTGATAGTAGGAAATTAATCATGAAATGGTACATGAAGAGGGAAACATCGGTAAAATTTCCCACCAACGAAAAGATCTGAAGTAAGAGAATTTAAAGAGAGGGAGTACTGGTTTGATTTTGGATAATGTCTGTATGGAGAGGTGACACCATCGTTTGTTGCGGGGCCGGAGAGGTCCATCAGATGTCTTCAGGAACCCATTACCTCGTGCCTTTGAGGTGGCTCCTAATAGTTTAAACATTCCCATCATGATACATCTATGATATTCAATCACAGCTACACCAGTAAAGTTAAGAGAAAACGTTTAGTACAGGTTTGTAAACACTTAACCAATGAACAAATTTAGGTGGCTACCACATCAAAATTTGTTACCATGGCGACGTCAAAAGAGGCCAAAAAGACCCCATTTTCAACCTTTTGAGGCTAATAACTTCAAAACTGTTCGGTGAAATTTTTTGATTTTTATACGTTTTTGTCTTATAAACATAACAAACATTTTCGCCAATTTTGAAAACAATCTGTACATAGGATTTAGACATATGTCATTTTTACATAAATATATGGTAGCTCTGAACTCTATGTACAGAACTTTTTAAAAAATTGTTGAAATGTTTCTCTTGCCAATTAATCAAAAATATATCGAAAACAAAAACTTTCACCGTGTAGTTTATAAGTTATTGGCCTCAAATGGTCCAAGATAGCGTATTTTTTACCTCTTTTCGCGTTGCCATGCCAATGAATGATGACGTCATTTGAATACCACGTTGTTGACTGATAAAAGATTTACTGGTTCTCCAACTAAAAGATTTTTAGCCACACCATCGAGCTAGCTGTAATGGAATGCAAAAGAGAGGGCTGAACAATATTGAGCCACCTTAATTATTACTTGTATAACGGACTTCTTCTTATCACTGGGTTGCTGGTTGAGATTGGAACAAAGTCACTTAGACCGGCAAGATTTCGAATGGATAATGATGGCGATAGGGGTGGGGGGGCGAGAGCTTGAAAAAGCCTCTTACAAAGTTAAGAAGCCGATTCTATGAGCCGGACTGGCAAGGTTCACCGGAACGACAATCAGCCTAGTATAAAATGAGGGGAGACAGCTCGGATAAAAGCTTATGTTTCGTATTTCTCTCTCTTTTTTTACCATTTTTTTTTTTTTTTTTTTTTCCAGTATTTGACTATTTACACAATTCAATACAATTCACACTTTGTAGGAAGAGAAACAAGGATAAAATGGTGGCCGACTTTGCTCGGACACTAACCTCGTTCCCAGGGTGTTTGGAAACGAGATTTAAAACACTCTTTTCTGGTGCTGGGTTGGCAAACGCCCTCACATGAGACCTCTTAGCCTCTAAGTTAAGTTAACGTGCCCATAAATTCTGCCCTTTCTTTTCTTCTCCTTGTCTTGGCCATAGCGCCTTCTGTCATTTAAATATTTTTAAGATTACGTTTAGTTAGATTTCGTCTCGTCTTTGGCCTCAAAAAAATGGTCTTAGGAGACAGGAGCAGAATTAGTGACGGATTTCACATTATGTTTCGCGAAAGAAAAGTGTCTTTAAACCAAACGCCTGAGGACAGACCTGAGGACCCTTCCATTTTCGTAAAATGGAACATTTATCAAACTACGTAAACAAAAGAAGGAAAAAAAAAAAGAAGAAAAAAACAAAAGAAGAAAAAAAAAAAAAGAAAACATCCAAATTTGAAGGGTTAGTGGATTCGGGACATTTTTAAAAAAGTTTAAAGCCCCCACCCTTCCCCCCCGCCCCCCCCCCCCCCCCCCGCCCCCCGCCCCCCGCCCCCGCCCCCCGCTCCCGCCAAAGCAGGGTTTCACACGCCTTAACCCATACGAGAACTTCGGAGAACTTCATTCTTTTCTTACATAATATGGTTAATTTGAATTTTTGCAGTCCATTGTTTAATATCTGGTATTAATTTACCCGTTTTTATGAGCATATCTATCTATATATATCTACCTGAATTTTTGAAAACGATATCGCTCTAAGTAAGCATTTGTGAGCGTTCTTGGCCTTGTTTTTAATATAAAAATATAAAATATAATAGACCGTTGCTAGCCTTTTTTTCTGTCGCTCTCGCTCCCTTTCCCTCTCCTCTCTCTTCTCTGTGATTTTCGGGCTGATCGGGCTCAAAAAACCCTTGTTTTGGCTAGTTGTAGTGAAATTGCGTAAATTTTCGTTGAACACGTTTTATATATATATATATATTTATTTATTTTAAAGGAAATTGTTAGAAATGGAAAGTTCGAAAGCATGACCAGGCGCGAAGCTGCTTCCCTAGAATACCCCCCGTTATTCAGACGAGTAGGACGACGCTGTTATCACAGCAGCCCAAGGAACCAGCAGATATTTTGTCCTTGACAAGAATTCCTTCGGAGTCCACCTGCCAGCAGATGAAAGAGCTTTGTCTAAAGGGAAACTACGTTGCTGTCGATTGTGATATAGGAGCGTTCACACTAGATTCGATCGAGGTGCTGTTGAAAATACATGGCCTCCGAAACGTGAAGCATGCCGTTCTCAAAGAGCAACAGTGGCTGAAGAAAGAAATAAACCTCCCGGATTCAGCGTGCTCGTATTCAAAGGAGCATCTTGTCTGTTATGCCGATAAAATTTTCAATACCCCCAACCACTATAGCGCCCTATCCAGTAACCGATGTATCCTTGCATCTGATCTGGCCACCATCGCAGGAACCGGCTGGCTCAACTTTTGCGTAATAACTGGTATTGCCGAAATTCTCAATAGAGACAGCGAGGAAACAGCGGCACTCATATTAAACAACATGGTCTTGGTCGACGAGCAGGACCTTCCCGAGTACGTGAATTGTAACATCAGAGGTGGAGTAAAGTACGTCGTTCTCTTCGCAAATGTTGGAAAGAACAAAAGAAACGAAGTTTTTATTAGCAAGCCGGGTCATCAAGGCAATCACTGGACATTACTATATGTTGATCTAACGGTCAACAAATGGTATTATATTGATACCTTTTGTTGGGGGATGCCCGAAAATTTAAAGAACGTAGTTTCCCCGTTTGTTACAGCCATCTACCAACAAGGCGATATGGCACCCAAGCCTGTCAGCGGCATTGTGTCAGCGCACGTTGAAAGTTTAGGCCTAAATCATTCCTGCTCTAAAGCTTGCCTAAAAAATATCCCAGTTCAAACCTGTGCTAATGTCTGTGGGGTCGCTGCAGCAGTACTTGCAGGAATCGCTTGTGCTGCCCCTTGCCTGTGGAGAAACGTATTCCTCAACAGGAATACCGAAATTCCCAACAGCTTGAAATGGTTGCTGAAACCTACTGTTCACTCCGACTTTCTGAGATACTCGATCATTTCTTGGCTTTTAACCGACTCAATTAATCTGTCTACTCTTGGAATATCGAGAGAGCAGGTGAAACCCCGACTGCGAGATCACAATTTTCCTTCCCATCGCCGATTTCTTGGCAAGGTGACCATTCCAGATGATGGTGATGCGGACGAAAACGAAGAAAATGTCAAGGACAACAACGGAGAGTCACCGTCAGGGGATTCCAGTTCTAAGGATGACGCCAGCAGAATGCAGGACCTTTCCGAAGGGTGGATAACAGTCCAGTATGGCAAGAAAAGAAAGAAGGTGGATAAGCAAGCAAGACAAGTAAAAAGTAACAAGAATTCGAAACGGGAAGCTTTTTCGGCAAACAAAAACGGTCACGTCAACAGCAGAAGAAACAATAATGGCCCCTGCCAAAAGAGAAACGATAGACCATCCGTCGATAATTCCCATGGTTCAAAGCAAGAAAAACGTGCATGCAAAAAGGCAGATGATGAAGACAAGATTCCTTATGACGCCACGATTTACGACGATGAATGTGCAGACGTTTACCAGCACAACACAGTAAGAATAGACGACCCCAGAGGGAACTCAAAGTCAACTCTTGAGGAAACAAACGGAGTGCCACCCTCAGAGAGAAGCACGAACCCTGAAGACGAGCCCAGCCGCATGAAGAAGTGTGATGAGGACCGAATAAAAATCCAACGGAGCAGGAAAGTGAAGAATGTAAAGACCCAGAGAAGACAAGGACCTCATGATAACAAGAATACGACAGATGTCAATGCGGCGCCAAGAAAACACGGTCAAAGCAGCAGTGTCGAGTGCAAAAGTAATGGCTCCCCCTGGAGAGAAAATGATAGATCATCGGATGATGTTGTCAATGGTTTAAAACAAGAAAACGTTGGATTTGAAATGGCAGCTGGAGAAGATATGATTAAGAAAAAAAATGCTGGATCATCGGATGATGATGCCAATGGTTCAAAGAAAGAAAACATTGGTTGTGAAATGGAAGATGGTGAAGATATGATTCATTGTCACAGTGAAGATAGAAAGCTAAAACAAGAAGATAAGAGACCTTTTCGTAAAGAGATCGACGGAATGTCCAAGCATTTGCAGAACGCTCCGTTGCAGAGAATGAAGGATCCAGTCTGGGAGAATAAAGGAAACACAGAAGGAATGGTAAAGGAAGAAGAGAAGATTGATGCGGAAATCTCCGAAAATGATGCGTTAACCATAACTACAGGGGATGCATTGGCTTATTCAACTAAAACTGAAAACACCGTCGTTGATCAAAAATTTGAAGATGACAAGGAGAAGTGCTGCCTTTTGTCTGAGAACGTTGTTAGTCCGGGGGATGTGGAGGGTGTTCCCATTCAAGAGAGAAGAGAGAAGGATGAAAAAAAACGTTGATCACATTTACCTTGACGATTATCATGAGAGTCGTGAGTGCGTTAATGATGATTATGGGTCTCAGTGTTCTGGTGGGATGCCAGTGGACGAGGCAGAAGGTAATGGAGAAGAAGACGAAAGAAATGTTGTGATGGAAAGTGATGTGTTCTTTGTAGGGCAAAAATTCCATACCCTTGAAGAACTTGAAACGGCCAAACGGGTGTATGAAAATAGTAACTTCTGCGAGTTATGGAAAAGAGACGTGAGGACACTTATCGCCGCCGCAAAGCGTGTTCCAAAGAGGGTTTCTAATGCAAACCCTGATCTCACTTACTACTCACTACACTTAAGCTGTAAATTTGGAGGAAGGAATGTGGAAACAAGAGTGAACAGGAAGCGAAAGACAAAATCATTTCGCCAAGGCTGCCCTTTCGAAGTCTACATAACCCTGTCGGAAGATGGCAAATATCTGCAAGTGAATCGCATTTCGACAACACACAACCATGTTCTCCAAAAACAAATTTATGAGCGTCTTCCTCGACAACGAGCTGCACGAACTAAGGAGGTGACAGAGGATATCGAGGATGCAATCAAACTTCAGGCCAATCCCAAACTTCTTAAACAGAAGATTGAGACTGCCACTGGAAAAAAGGTGACATTGAAGGACATCTCAAATATAAAACAAAATTCAAAAAAAAATATTCAGAAGAATGATCTTGAAGATGTCATAGACTATTTGAAGAAACAACCAGGTTGTTGTACAGATGTTGTTGTTGACGAGGAGAATAATTTCAAAGGTCTATTCTACCAAGACGCTCACATGCAAAACATCTATACCCATTTCCCCGAAATTCTGCTAGTAGATGCGACGTACAAGCTATTAGATCTTCGAATGCCTGTTTATTTGCTTATGGGCATTGACGGTGACGGACTTAGCGAGGTTGTGGCTCTGTTCATTGTAGCGGAAGAGACAAAGGAGGTGATACAGGCAACTGTGGAATTATTCAAAAAGCATAATCCTTCTTGGGGTGAAACAAAAGTTGTAATGTCAGACAAGGATTTCACAGAACGAGACGTGTTTAAATCCTGCTTTCCGGCCGCAAGTTTAAGTATTTGCCTTTATCACACTTTAAGATCCTTCAGACGAGAAATAACATGCGAGAAGATGGGCATTACATCCGCGGAGAGACTGAGGGTACTCGAAATTCTGTCCTCCTTGGCACATTCTAAGACTGCAGGCGAATACGATAAACATCTTGATGAACTAAAACAAACGAATTTCAGAAGTGTCATCGATTATGTCATGGAGAATTGGCATCCCATAAGAGAGCAATGGGTAGCTTGCTTCAAAGACAAGCATTTGAATTTAGGCGAAACCACCAACAACAGACTGGAATCCACTTTCAGCAAGTTCAAAAGTGTTTGTTCAAGATACGCAAGTTTGCTGCAGTTTTGCACAGAATTCATGTCAGTGTTGCGATGCTTAAGAGAGGAACGAAACCACCATTACGTGATGACAATCACACGAAGGCAAACTGAATTTGAACATCTGTGCAAAGATCTCCAGGAATATTCAAAAACTCTTACACCTTATGCATTTAAGTTCGTTCGTGGACAGTATGAATCTGTGGCTAAAGTCAAGGTTTTGTCACAAAAGAGTAGCAGTGAGTTCATTCTTTGTGGGTCACGAAAACAGAATCAGGAACCACTTCTTGCTTCAACCAGTCATTGCGAGTGCTCGTTCTTTACACGCATGTCCCTTCCCTGCAAACACATTTTGAAAGTTCGCGAGCTTCTCACTCTTCCAGCTTTTGATGAAACCTTAGTGCATAAGCGTTGGACGATGGATTTCTATTTAACAACAAACCGTCTGAGCCCGGCACTCCCTATTCTCCACGATCTGGAAAAATGTGTTGAGTATGTCCCAGTCACTGAAGAAAAAAGAGCCACTCTTACACAATCCCAAAAATTCAAAAAAGGTTTAAAAATAGCACAAGTTCTTGCGTCACTTGTTAGCGAGGGTGGTATGTCTACGTTCAAAAGGCGACATGAAGTCTTGGAGTCTTTGGCTAGGAGATGGAAACTTGGCCGCGAAGTAATTGTCCAGGAAGTGGGACGGACAGAAACAGAAGGCGACCTGGAAGCAGAGGACCCAAGTGAAACTCACCATGAAAATTATATCTCGCTAGAACAGGTAAAGGAAGACAAGCCGACAGGAAACGCCGATGAAAGAGAGCTGGAAGCAGACGATGAACCGGTGAATGAAGTAAGTATTCAGAATGAGAATAAGGAAGAAATCTTAAAGGAGGACTCCGTGGTAACACGTGATGATGAGAGACAGGGCATTAAGTCACCTGACTTTTCCCAAATAAAGATGCCGCCCAAAATTCTAAAAAGAGGCCGTCCGAAGGGAGCGGAAGTGACGGTAATTGGCCTCCCGAAGAAAAAGAAGAAAACGGAAAGTCACAATAAGTTACTTTCCTTCAAGAAGCTCAGTCCGATCGAAAAAGACCGAATGATCCTGGGCTCTCTGTCAACGTCACAAGCCGTGGGTGAAGCCATTGCAGGTCATCGATGGCTGAACAAAGAAGACATTCTGCCAGTTGGAAAAATATCCGATACTATCAGGGATGACGAAATGGTGGACATCCATCGAGTTGAAAAGTACTTTGATAGAGATGCATGGTTGTTAGTTTTAAAATCAAGCAGGGAGAAGAACTGCACAGACTTTGTTTGTTCTGTTTGCACAAAAATGATAAACGACGAATGTGAAGACAGCATTGCTTGTGACAGATGCCTTCTTTGGTCGCATTTTAAATGCACCTCGTTAAAAAAGCGACCAAAGCACCGAAACTGGTTCTGCATATCGTGCAGAATGAAATACGCATAATTATTTACAAGAGAGAATAAAGCGAGAGAACCAACGGCCTGAAATAGCCCTGTTTCAATGATAATTATATGTGGTTTCCGCCTAATCTTAGTGCAAGGTCATAACAGTTGTTATTTTAAGGTAGAAATCTTCTTTACTAGATTGCTATAGTGTAATATTATCTAAATGGTTTGAAATGAGTTCTCCGTTCGTGAATAAGAAATGCAAAGTTATTAGGAAAAGAAAGTATAATGTTGAACGGCGGTGCATTCTCTCGGCCATTCTCTCTTTCCTTTAGTTATCAGTTTCGTCGCTTATACCATTGCTGGATAAAAGGGTGTATCTGGCGATGACTACCGTTGTGATTTCTACCACAAGAATACCTATTGCCTACCATTGGCTAATTACTCTTCAGAAGCTCCATTTCTCTTTCGATGGATGTGACAAATGATTTTGTTTTATCATTTAAGCTGTAGTGAAGGACCAAGGGAACTTTTTTGGGACTTGGACATAAAATGTGGGAAACAAAACATAGAGGAGGGGCTTAAAAAAAAAAACATTACAATAGATACTTATTTGATTTCAAGAATCAGGTGCGCTGCGCTGCTTCAACTCACATTCGCATTGCTAATTTTTAAAAAAATGGTTTACATCATTACTGTTTACTTGGATTAGTAAACGATCCCATCAGATTATTATAATCATAATCAGTAATACTGGTAGATTAAGAACCACGAAGTTTGAGTTCTGCTACGCCGCGTGTGATCACTTATTTTGAGATTTGAATCAAGCGGTTAAATCTACGTGTCAGTTTTGAACATTTGTAGCAAGATTCAGATTTACAGTGGGAACCTAGCTAGCCTCTAATCGCTCCCCGTCGTTGGTAGGTTTCGCGAAACGTCCCTAGCGACGGAGAGCGATGTTGCAGGCTTGTGAGAACCTCGTTAGTTTAGTGAGATAAAGCGTTACCCATACAATGTGATGTTTATACAAAAACATACGAGAAATATTACGTTTTATGTGTAAAGTGAGAATATATTGCTGTCAATTCACGACTCTTTCATCGAGACCGATTTTCCGAGAAATGTTCAACATTCTTTTCGAATGGTCGTTATTTTCCGATGTTAGCCTCACTGAAAATCAGCCTAGACAGACTTTACTTACTGTTTTAAGCTCTTACGCAGATATACATGTATTTTTGAATTGTAGACACGATCATGTAATGGCCTATGGGTTGCTAGCATGGGGTTCCTGCGGCAAATCGCTCTTTGATGAGCTGGAGAAGATACATGTACGTGCCGCAAAGACCATCTATGGCCTGGATTGGTATACATCTAGCGATCAGGTCTTAGCCCAAAGCAAGTGGCCCACTGTTAAAGATTTATACGAATATAGATTACTTTAGCCTGTGACAGCCGCCTCCTCCCCTCAGAAAAAAATCGGGGAGAGAAGCGTCTGTGTAACGCCGTCGCTAATCTTGCTCCTCGCTCCGGGTGGTTTTTCCGGAATGCTGGCGACGTATCATGATTGGTTGTTATGCGAATCCTATTACGTAGGACATTTACCGTGTCTTCATTGGTTAATCGGTCATTTCTGAGAATTAAGCGCGACTTCCAAGCAACTTGCGGGAAAATTCACACACAGGAAACGTCGATAGAAAATTTATTCGGGCCATTCGAAGCAAAATGTAAAGCAAATTCCCGATAATGTTTGCTGGCTCGATCGTAGGAAATAGCAAGGGTTGACAGGTCGCACAATCTCTACCGGTGTGATACATTTGAAAACGTTTTACCATTTTAACGGGTATAATTTACTTGGTTTTGGAGGAGTTTACTAAAGTTTAGTATTCACTGAAAAACGTTTTCAAAAAAGCCACGTGTAACGGACTAGAGGTCAACTGTGTTATGTCTGTAATGTTTTCCTGTGATTTTGTTCTTTAAGTATTTGACCTCTTATTACGTCCCTTTTCTTTTGCTTTTGCGGTTAGTGGGTTGTTTTATGTTGATTTTTAATACAGAGGGTTCAACATTTATAGTTTTTTTCTCTCTTTGTAGTGATAGGATCTAAAAAGATATGTTGACCGTTGTGTTTCTGCTATTTTTTATCACGCTGCGCCCAGCTATTTGTGTTTGTCGTTGCAGGAGTATGTCACGGTGAACTAAATGTAGATCAAAGGTTAGCAGAGAGAGATAGTTTAAGCTTTAGTGGGATAACCCAAGGGTTTATGATAGGCGACTTGATCTTCCATCAACGTTTTTAGCGGTGATATGATGACAATTTTGCTGCTTCCAAGCGGTAGTTCGAAGACTTCATCGGCCACGGTAGGGAGCCTACCATACCCGGTGGGGAGACTTGCATATACATCTTTTCCCTCCAAAAGTGCTTTCAAACATTCTTCTTGTTCTGGATAGAGTGAAGGAATCTTGAAAGTCTCGCAAACACTTGCAATCGCCCGATGAAAATTTGCGTGGTCCGACACGTTCGATGCCATTTCGAGAGTCTGCAATTTTGGTCAACGGAAATTACTAAATTTTAATTTATGCAAAATTATTCCGGAGCAAGATTAGCGACGGCGTTACACAGACGCTTCTCTCCCCGATTTTTTTCTGAGGGGAGGAGGCGGCTGTCACAGGCTAAGATAACTTAAGTTAGCACATGACTGTTTTTATAACTTTTTACCCGTTCCTATTATGCAGCTGTTTACCAAATATGAGTGCAGCTATAACTTGCGTAGGAAATTTACCTTTTTGTTACCAAAACCAAACACTGAAGTTCTCCGCAAGTCCACTTGGTATAAAGCCGTATCTCTATGGAATTCTCTTGACAATCATATGCGTGCAATCTCAAGCAAAAGCTTATTTAAAAACTCTCTTAAACGCAGAACTTCATGCGAATAGCTTAATTTATAGATAATTTTTTTTATACGTTAATTAGTTTTTAAGCTTTTTATTCACTTATAAACTGTTTAACTTTTAAATACACGACCACATCAGCTCCGCTGTAATTTTTTATCGTGTTTAAATAAATAAATGTTGTTGTTGTTGTTATTTCAAAAGTGACTCAACCAATAAACTAATTATTAACTTTTTTAAGAGAATAGGTAATGTACGTATGTAAATACCTTTAATAAATTGTTGTTGTTGTTGTTGTTGTATTTGTGTAAAAAAGACATTAAAAAACTGGCTTGACTGGGTGTGAAGATAGTAACTTCTGTGAGTTTCGGAAAAGAGACACATAGCTGGAATTTTTCGATTTTGTGAAATTTACTGAGAATGAAGGACTGCCGGCCATTTAGTGTTTTGAAAACCTTGACCGGCAGTCGAGCTGAAAAAAGTTCCAAGTGTCACAAAACATGGTTTCGTCTACTGAGCCCAGCGTAAACCAAACACTAGACTTGAGATCTATAAAGCATTTCAGGATCGCTTGAACTTTCTAAATCGACATATGATAGTTTAGATTAGCTGGAATTTTTCGATTTTGTGAAATTTACTGAGAATGAAGGACTGCCGGCCATTTAGTGTTTTGAAAACCTTGACCGGCAGTCGAGCTGAAAAAAGTTCTAAGTGTCACAAAACATGGTTTCGTCTTCTGAGCCCAGCGTAAACCAAACACTAGACTTGAGATCTATAAAGCATTTCAGGATCGCTTGAACTTTCTAAATCGACATATGATAGTTTAGATTAGCTGGAATTTTTCGATTTTGTGAAATTTACTGAGAATGAAGGACTGCCGGCCATTTAGTGTTTTGAAAACCTTGACCGGCAGTCGAGCTGAAAAAAGTTCTAAGTGTCACAAAACATGGTTTCGTCTACTGAGCCCAGCGTAAACCAAACACTAGACTTGAGATCTATAAAGCATTTCAGGATCGCTTGAACTTTCTAAATCGACATATGATAGTTTAGATTAGCTGGAATTTTTCGATTTTGTGAAATTTACTGAGAATGAAGGACTGCCGGCCATTTAGTGTTTTGAAAACCTTGACCGGCAGTCGAGCTGAAAAAAGTTCCAAGTGTCACAAAACATGGTTTCGTCTACTGAGCCCAGCGTAAACCAAACACTAGACTTGAGATCTATAAAGCATTTCAGGATCGCTTGACCTTTCTAAATCGACATATGATAGTTTAGATTAGCTGGAATTTTTCGATTTTGTGAAATTTACTGAAATATAGAATTGCCGGCCATTTAGTGTTTTGAAAACCTTGACCGGTTACCGGCCATTTAGCCACAGCGTTTAAAAATACGAACGGTCACACAGGTTGTGTGGCCTCCCTGTGATTAAACCAACAGCGTGACAGTCACATAAATCAACTCATTTCCCTTTCGAAATAAATTTCATAGCTGCGAATAGTTCATATGATGTAGGTTTTGATATTAAAGTCTTGTATCTTCACTCATTCCGTGTTCAAGCTGTTTATCCACGTAGTTTATCCACGCAAATGTAGCTAATCCTGACATTTCAAGCGCTTGTTCGTAACACGGTGGCGGGTTTTCAAGATCAGAGTCATCGATATCTTCTGTCCAAAATCCCTCATTCAAATTTAGAGAAACTTCTCGGGTATTGTGAACCGCAGTAAAGTAATCTGGCAAATCTATCGAAGAAGCGTTAACAAATGGAGGATGGCGAGGGATATGATTAAACGGAAGTATTGGAGCTGGCGATTTTCCAAGTCTTCTACGGGAACCACGGAGACAACAACTCGAGCTGAGCTCTGCTTTCTGAAACTTTTGTAACAAGCTATTATTACAGACCCTCCGACAAGAAAAATTAAAACAAAGACAGTTCCACAAATCTCTCCTTTGGATCGGATGGACAACTCCAAAAACATCAACGGCAACAATCCGAAAACTGCAAAAAGTATTGTAAAAATTATTCCTTTGCACGCAGTCGACCCTCTCGAGTCTGTTTGTTCTTCGCTATCTTCTGCCATCGTCAAACATCATTTAACTACTCCAGTAAGTCGATTACTGTTTAAATTGACTACGGTTTCAGTGTGCACGTGCAAAGGAAGTAGCATAACTTTCAAACAGTGTAGGAAGTCTAGTACTTCCGGAAGATATTCGTGGGCGCTTTCCATTCAACCAAAAATTCCGGAAATTCCGGGTTGGGAAGCGAATGGAACGTAAATTTCCCGGAATAAAATTCCGGAATTTTAGGACAACCTCGCGAGGTTGTCCTAAAATTCCGGAAAATCGGAACAACCGGAAAATACCGTTCCATTCGACCATTCCTGCTCGGCCCAGTTTCTCCGAGCCGGAATCAAGATGGCGTCTCAATATCAGTGCACGGCGTGTTTGTTTTTCACCGAAAGCTTACAGCTCTTACTCGAGCATGATTGCTCACGTAACATAGCTAGTACAACAGTAGAAAATATGGCCACAACTAGGACTGGTAAGTAGCACAGAAATGCTTATAAGCTTATGTATTAAACGAATGTAATAAGTCACGAGAAAGTAGTCGCCGACTTGATTTTTAAAAATATTCCTTCGCATGATTAACAGCTAGCTGCACTGAAAAACATAATATCAGTTCTCGCTTAAAATATCGTTCGTTTTAACTTCAGGTCGTCGAACAACTCCAAAGCAAGTAAAAGAGGCAACGAGTCCGCCATTTGTCAGATTTCAGATTTCTTCTGTCAGCGCGAGGTGGATACGTATTGCAAACAGGGAAATAGTGAAGATACATGACTATCATAACTGGCATAACCATTCTTCAAGCTTCTTTATAAACTGTTGGTTATGCTGACACAAACATTTTCGCACAGCAGTAAACAGTGTCAGACCACAGGGAACCCAAACGCTGTATTAACATAATCATGTAATAAAAATATTGTTATTTACCTATGTTCCTGTGTCTTTTTTGAAGCGATTTGAAATCAGAGCGAAGACGGTTGACCTTGCAAGTTTCAAATATTATCTTGTCTGCCGCTTTGTAAAACGACGCGCCTTTTTTCGTCTTAAGTTTCCATTATTATTAACTATTAACTCTCCTTGGGGAAGAGAAAGAAAGAAGAGGATAGTTTTAAAATAGTTAATGGTAATGGAAACTTGAGTTAATAATATATATATATATATATATATAATATATATATATATATATATAGATAGGCTGAGCCTAACAGCGTCGCTCTCTGAACAGAAAGCCGATGATAAGCTTAACTAACGGGTGAAAGGTTAGAAGCACAAAACTAAGATTGACGACCAGGCTATTTTTCAATTTTAGCAATTCTCAAAAGACAGTAAGCTTATTACGTGACCGTCTGTACAGTACATTTAGACCGCACTAAAGTTCACAAAACAACTTTTTCTCGGTCTAGAATAACTAGTTTGACTAATTTTCCGAATAAAATTCACCTGTTGCGCATCAATAAAAGCCCGAGAAACTGATTTGGAAATTAAAATTGCAAAAACACAAACACATTTGCATAAGGCGACGCGAGTGAAGTTAAAACTATAAAATCCAAGTCTTGTTTTGTTTACATAAAATCGCTTTTCAACCTATACAATGAATGAACAAACACAAAAAAGGACAACACAATCTTCTTTCGAAAAATTTCATTCAAATCTCCATAAAAAACCCGTACCATTATAGCGCATCGAGGCCGAGCTGTCTTCGATAAAATTCAAGAAATTAATAAACTGAATTTAAGGTACACGTTTGGTAAACAATTTTCCAAAACGAACGAGAACACAAACAAAAAGTCAATCACAGATTAATCAACATAAATTCCCATCGAAAAATGTAATTTGTTTTACCTTTAAAGTGCACCTAAACCCCAATTTTTTTTCTGTTAATCAACTCAATGTACGTTGAAAAGTCGAATACTGAAATATTTCTTGTTTTAAACGTCGCGTTAGTGAGTTATATAGATTTGAATTTACTAAATGCTAATTAGATGACGTCAAATGCAGACTTGATTATTATACAACTACTTGTTTCCACCTCCAAGTAATATTTTTTTTACAAATCAATGGACTATAAACAGTTTTTATTAGTATTTCTTAAATTGATTATCCTTAAGCTGTGAACTGCGTATTGTAAATTGAAGCAGAAATAATGGTAAAGTCTGCATTTGACGTCATCTAATTAGCATTTTGTAAATTCAAATCTCTATAACTCACTAACGCGACGGTAAAAAGAAGAAATATTTCACTATTCGACTTTTCAACGTACATTGAGTTGATTAAAAGAAAAAAAAATTAGGGTTTAGTTGCACTTTAAGTCCCTCTATACTGTACTTGGAAATTAATTCTTTAAATCTCCGCTTCTTTGGTTCTGAAATCCGTAAAACGAACATCTCCCCGCATTGATTTAAAAAACGTATGAAGTTCCTCGAAGCAAGATTTTATCCCGGAAAGCTCTTCTTTTTCCACTAAAGCGGCTTCTGAGTATCCCTTAATTAGTAATCCCTGTCTTGAGTAGCTTCACCCCAGGCTGGTTAGTAAAAGTTCGTTGCTGTTTATTTGCCCCTGCTCCCCTCCCGCGCGACGAATGAAACGGCATTTTTTTATCATCCAATCGAAAGGAGCAAACTGCGTGACTGTTGGAGGCGGCACACATTTTACCAGCCGCGGCTCTATCGAGCTTCGAATGCTGGATTTCCACAGGTAGCGCAAGCTATATGAGTCGTTACGAGCGAAATTATAAGGATTTGTATGAGAAAAAACGGTCCATTCTAGGAGCTAAAAAAATACGAACAAGATTTCAATAAAAATTTCCTACCTTACTTCGCTTGTGTGTTTCTTTGTCTCCTGTGTGGTTTTCGAGCGATTTAGAGCGTTTCCAGTGAGTTTTAATTCCATAGAGAGAAAGCAGTGGAATTAAAACTCACTGGAAACGCTCTAAATCGCTCCAAAAACCACACAGGAGACAAGGAAACACACAAGCGAAGTAAGGTAGGCAATTTTATTGAAATCTTGTTCGTATTTTTAGCTCCTAGAATGGACCGTTTTTTCTCAACAAATCCTTATAATTTCGCTCGTAACGTTACTGTGACACATATAGCTTGGGCTACCTGTGGGATTTCTCGATATTATTTGGGGTCTAGCGCTTCGAGTTTTGGACAGATTTTAAATGTAATGGTAGAGAAGAAATCTCTGGGTTTCAGTTTGCCTGGTGTGGGGTTTGGAAGCTGTTTGATGGGAATTTCTTGGTGAAAATCGTCTCGGCGCTGGAGAGGTCCAAAATCCAGCTTTCCTCCGATGCAAAACCCTTCAAAGCGATTAAATTCGCCGTTTTCAGTTACAAGAACGACAACACAATATTTCAGGTAAAAATACGTTTATTTTGATCTTATATATGAATATTCATCACAAAATATTACGATAAATGAACCTTTTCGATATTCCCATACATTTCCTCTAAATTTAAAAATACGAACGGTCACACAGGTTGTGTGGGCTCCCTGTGATTAAACCAACAGCGTGACAGTCACATAAATCAACTCATTTCCCTTTCGAAATAAATTTCATAGCTGCGAATAGTTCATATGATGTAGGTTTTGATATTAAAGTCTTGTATCTTCACTCATTCCGTGTTCAAGCTGTTTATCCACGTAGTTTATCCACGCAAATGTAGCTAATCCTGACATTTCAAGCGCTTGTTCGTAACACGGTGGCGGGTTTTCAAGATCAGAGTCATCGATATCTTCTGTCCAAAATCCCTCATTCAAATTTAGAGAAACTTCTCGGGTATTGTGAACCGCAGTAAAGTAATCTGGCAAATCTATCGAAGAAGCGTTAACAAATGGAGGATGGCGAGGGATATGATTAAACGGAAGTATTGGAGCCGGCGATTTTTCCAAGTCTTCTACGGGAATCACGGAGACAACAACTCTAGCTGAGCTCTGCTTTTTGAGACTTTTGTAACAAGCCATTATTACAGTCCCTCCGACAAGAAAAATTAAAACAAAGACAATTCCACAAATCTCTCCTGCAATTGAATTCGATGAGTGGCTGCAATCTTCTGTCTTGTTCGGAGTACAAGATTTGGATCGGATGGACAAAACCAAAAACATCAACGGCAACAATCCGAGTAATCCGAAAACAAAAAGTATTGTAAAAATTATTCCTTTGCACGCAGTATACCCTCTCGAGTCTGTTTGTTCTTCACTATCTTCTGCCATCGTCAAACATCATTTAACTACTCCACTCAGTCGATTACTGTTTAAATTGACTACGGTTTCAGTGTGCACGTGCAAAGGAAGTAGCATAACTTTCAAACGGTGTAGGGAGTCTACTACTTCCGGAAGATATTCAAATCACGGTCTCTTTTTCTACGGTCTGTTCGAAATAAGCTGAGAATAGTTCATATGATGTAGATTTTGATATTAAAGTCTTGTATCTTCACTCATTCCGTGTTCAAGTTGTTTATCCACGTAGTTTATCCACGCAAATGTAGCTAATCCTGACATTTCAAGCGCTTGTTCGTAACACGGTGGCGGGTTTTCAAGATCAGAGTCATCGGCGATATCTTCTGTCCAAAATCCCTCATTCAAATTTAGAGAAACTTCTACTGTTTAAATTGACTACGGTTTCAGTGTGTACGTACAAAGGAAGTAGCATAACTTTCAAACGGTGTAGGAAGTCTACTACTTCCGGCACTAAATTGCAGTATCCACCCCAACGCGCAAAACGAAAAAGATATGGTCTGTTAAAACTGGGCCTTAAAAAGAGTATTAAATCTCGATTTTCTACCCTTAAATAGGGTCAGGATTTGAGAACCTGGGCAGCACACACCTATCCCTATCCTACATTGTCGGGAGTCCCCCCCCCCCCCCCCCCCCCCCCCGCCTTGCACGTTTCTAGGCCTCTACCTTTTATCCTGCCAATTCTGCGAACTTTCTTCTGAAAACTGTCAACGACGAATGCTCATTTGTCACAGGAAATCGAATTCTTTCCTTTCCAAGGAAATTGAGTGGACCCAAGGACTTTGGGTCGACGTAAAATATAACAGACTCAACTTCGGTGAATAGTTGTTAATTAATTCAAGTTCTTCACGGGTCACGCAAAACCTTTGGGTCACGGATCACGAAGAATATAAATAATAACACCGCAGACATAAGTAGCTGTTTTGACGAATCATCCCAAAAAGGACGGCTGAAAAGGAGGCATTCTACTCGACTTCTTAACCCATCGGCGAGAGTTTCGAGATACGGCTTATGAAAAGCTTTACAAAGAAGTCATGGAATTTTTGAATGATGAATCCACCAACAATGAAAATGGAAAAAAAGTGATAAAACCTGAAATAACTGCAGTTGTAATTTACAAATATTAGACACTGTTAGCCTGCATTTAATGTGCATATATTTAACAGATTTTCGTTTCTGTAGATGTCCCCGTGTAAATAGACCAGCTTTAAATAGTATCGTATGCATGCATTGTAATTTGTCTTTATGGTTTTGTCAATTAATAAATAAAAAGACCCACGAAAACCGAGTCGTTTCTTAAGGATTGGATTGCAACCGTTAGAGAGCTATAATCAGGGGCGTAGCCAGGATTTCTTCAGAGGTACGCACAATCACTAATTTTAAACACCCCTCACCTCCCCACCCCCAACCCGAAAGTCCCAAATCTTTCTTATTTTTAGACTTTTTCAGGTACGCACGTGCGTACGTACGTACAGGTAGCTACGCCCCTGTAATGTTATTAAAGGGCGGTGCCTCCTTTTGTTTTAATAGTGGCCATACGTTCTGTGCACGATCGGTCGTTACGTTTATTATTGTATTAAATCATGAAGAGAAGGCACCAGGTCACGCCACTCGTCATGCAACTCCGTCACGCACAGGAAGTGTTGTTATGATTGCAGGCTCAAGTGTTCGCGATTGTTCGAACGAGCGACCGACCTTGCTGAGTTTGCTATATATAGTCGCCCATATATAAAGCCAAATCAAGTCAAATTCAAGCCTTGATATGTAAGCTCTACGCCGAAGATTAGAATAGAGCGAACTATGGAGGGATTGTGTGAATTATTCGAGAAGTTAAAGCCCGACACCGAACAGACGAAAGAGCTAGACTTTGGAACGGTAGATTCAATCATCGCTTCTCTTCAATCGAAACAAGGTGAGGGAATTTGCTATTGGTTAAACTGTTCATTTGTTTGTGTGGATTTTAATCCTTTTATCTTGGATTAGTTTGAAAGTGGAAAGTTCCTACTTTTTGAAAATTGGCTAAATCTTATCGTAGTTGTTTATAGTGTGGTGTCATTCAAATCAATGAAAGCTGCTTTTCAGATATTTTCTAGGGCGCTTTCATTTTAGTATTTTGCATAAGTTTGTATTTTTAAGCTTAAACTCGGGCAAATTTAACAATGAGCAGTTCTTTTGAGTAGTTTATCCACTTTGTTGTTGTCAGCTATGTACGGTATCTGTAGGGTGGGGTAGGGGTGTGGTAGTGATTTTATGAACACATGTTCATGTGCATTTATTATCTCTCTTCATACCCCAATTTCGATATATTAAAATTCAACTTGAAACAAAAGACATCACTACGAGGCTTAGGGGAATGATAGTAGGGATTTATGTGGTTCATTCCCCTAAGTCTTGTAGTGATGTCTTTTTGTTTCAAGTTGGATTTTTATATATTGAACTTGGGCTATTTTCTAATAAAATGTAACGATAGCAGACTGTTTAACAGTTGAGTTCTTCTAGAGAATGCAAAAGGTGTGCAGAAGCTTGCATTTGAACTTTTATGCTCTCAGGAAGGAAATAACGTTGCTTGCACACTGCAAATGCGCAGGTTGTGCAGGTTAAGAGAAGCAAAGACAAAGTCGCAAGAGAGGAAGACTGCACTACTCAGTAAAATATTCAAAATTAAACTGGTTTGAAATTTCCAAACCAAAAACGAAATTTATAAAGCACAGTATCAGCAGTCATCTCTCATAAATGACCACCTTTACTGGTCCTATATTTATAAATTTATAAAGCACAGTATCAGCAGTCATCTCTCATAAGTGACCACCTTTACTGGTCCTATATTTATAAATTTATAAAGCACAGTATCAGCAGTCATCTCTCATAAGTGACCACCTTTACTGGTCCTTTATTTATAAATTTATAAAGCACAGTATCAGCAGTCATCTCTCATAAATGACCACCTTTACTGGTCCTATATTTATAAATTTATAAAGCACAGTATCAGCAGTCATCTCTCATAAATGACCACCTTTACTGGTCCTATATTTATAAATTTATAAAGCACAGTATCAGCAGTCATCTCTCATAAATGACCACCTTTACTGGTCCTTTATTTATAAATTTATAAAGCACAGTATCAGCAGTCATCTCTCATAAATGACCACCTTTACTGGTCCTATATTTATAAATTTATAAAGCACAGTATCAGCAGTCATCTCTCATAAATGACCACCTTTACTGGTCCTATATTTATAAATTTATAAAGCACAGTATCAGCAGTCATCTCTCATAAGTGACCACCTTTACTGGTCCTATATTTATAAATTTATAAAGCACAGTATCAGCAGTCATCTCTCATAAGTGACCACCTTTACTGGTCCTATATTTATAAATTTATAAAGCACAGTATCAGCAGTCATCTCTCATAAGTGACCACCTTTACTGGTCCTATATTTATAAATTTATAAAGCACAGTATCAGCGGTCATCTCTCATAAATGACCACCTTTACTGGTCCTATATTTATAAATTTATAAAGCACAGTATCAGCAGTCATCTCTCATAAGTGACCACCTTTACTGGTCCTATATTTATAAATTTATAAAGCACAGTATCAGCAGTCATCTCTCATTAATGACCACCTTTACTGGTCCTATATTTATAAATTTATAAAGCACAGTATCAGCAGTCATCTCTCATTAATGACCACCTTTACTGGTCCTTTATTTATTTATTATCTCTTTCAGAACAATTTGATGAAGCAACAATTCAGACCATTCTTGGGGCCATCCTCCCTTTGATGCAAATTGATGTACCTGAAAGCAAAGCCAAAGTTTTGATGCTTATTGCAGAGCTTGCAAAATCAGGTGAGGGAGGGAGGGGTGGGTAGGGTTGCTCAGATACAGTCCTTTGATTAAACATTTTCATTGATCGGTCTCACCCCTACGCGACCAGACCGAAAGGGAGTATGGGTGAATTAAAATGCATGATTAATTATTCTCTATGGGTTTTACAATGGAAAACAAAGCGGGTTATTCCAGAAAAAATCCACACCCCCCCCCGACGGATGGCAAGATTTTTTTACCCCTCCCCCCGCCAGAATTCAGTGATTTTCTGCTTCCGGAAGGCTTGACGATTTATTTATGACATTTATCCTAATTGCGCGCCGAGCGCTTGTGTCTGCGAAATATTGTAAACATCACAAAATATTATTTAAATTCAGCAACCTATTTTTATTACATCTAGTGTTTTCTAAAATTTCCGACTTTTCCTGTGTATATAGAATGCCATTCTTATCCGTAAGAATGATTCACATAATGTTTACGCAAATCAAAAAAATCTTGAAAGCAAACAAATTCAGAAAGCGCTATTTAATTTAATTATATTTACTAGCGCCTTTACCGTGATTATTGGCTTCACAAAGAAAACATTCGAACAAGTTTGATCGCAATTTGCCTTTAAGTATTAAATTGGAAAGCTTCTTCCAATTATTTTATATTTCCTTCAAGGTTCAACGCATCAACTAAATAGTACACTAGGAAGAGACGCATAAAAGTTTGGACATTTGCGTAAGCCGTATATTACTAAGCTTATATCAGATTACAGGGAACGTGCACGAAAGCAAGCTGAAACAATTCTACAAATAGAAAACAATGCGTACTTGCATAACGGTACATTGATTGTTTTTGTCAAAAATCTTTTGTCTTTTTTCAAATCGGCTGATACTTTTTAACCTTTCCCTGACAATTTGTTGCTGGCAAGAACTCGGACACGAGCTTTGTTGCAAGGTACCGAAGCACGCTTCCGGTTACGTTAACCACTGACTTTCTCCATATTTGAGTTGTATTTTCTCCCTTTCATCCGGTTTATTCTCTATGAATAATGTGGAACCGACGAAGTTAAACCTTAACTAATTAATTGTTTTGAACACAAAGTGTTCTCTTCAAATCATTTTCAAAAAATCGACCTCTGAGGAAGGATTTTTAGGTCCAGACCCCCCCTCCCGCCTGGATTTCCAGAGCCCTCAACCCCCCCCCCCCCCCTCCCGCGCGAATTTCCAGCATGCCATCCATCGGGGTGTGTGGATTTTTTCTGGAATAACCCAACTCACGTTTGTCTTCGTGTGTTACGCAAAGACAACAAGAGTCGCTTCGATACATATTCCGTTAAGGACATTCTGTATTTTGATAATGTGCAGCTGTTGAATGTGAATTGAGTTCTCTCCATAATCCTTTTCGGTCTGGTCGCGTAGGGATGAGACCGATCAATGACAACGTTTAATCAAAAGACTATACACTACATGCACAGGTACACATGCTATTGTTCTGACTCTTTTAATAGTGATATGCACTGTAATACAAATTCTCCTTTCTAATCACCATACATTTATTATTAAAGCAGAAGTGGGGAGAAGTTGTTAAAATATCAAGAGAATTCATCTCGGATGATCATATCCTTAATTCTCATGACCTCTTTGATGCACTAAGCATTGATATTACAGAGACATTGATGCTGATCACTAGCTAATGGGGCTAATAAAGGGTTAAATGGCAGTTGTATAAGAAATTGCCTCAATTTAAACTGGAAAATATTTTCCCAAACTTGAGAATTACCTGCCGAACGAATGGGCCACAAAGTTATTGTAAAAAGACTTTAAAGTGTCTATAACCCCAGAAATTTTTTTCATCAGAAAAAATCTTTGTATTGAACTGAGTAAAATGCCGTAAAAATTTTTGCTTTTGCTTAAAACCTCGATTTTTTATGGCCAGTCAAAGTTAGACTTGTTTTCCACACGACCGAGTGAAGCGGAGACTGGGACTAGTGACGTCATTCCAGGATATTGCCAACAAAGCTGATTCGGTCCGATCTCAGTCATTCACATGTTGATTTCAGTCAGCCGCGTATTTGTTTCGTACTTGCGAAGAAAAAACCTTTATTGACCTTCATTTAGTTTAATAGTTACGTTTAGTGGATAATAGCCTCGAGCAATGTTGGTTTAGACTACAGCTCGGATTCAGAAGCTTCGGAGACCGCAAATTACGAGTTGGTGTTCCACAAAGAGAACACCGTCATCATTTTATCTTGTATGTTATAAGTCGTTCGACTTTAACAGAAGCCTCTTCTACCATAGGTGTTGCGAGGGGTCTATAGTTTTCTATATCATCAACTTGGATCTTACCCTCTGTGATTTTCTCTTGTTTGTTCATATTATGACCGAAGTAGTGCCTTTGTCTGCCTTCTAATATTTATTTCAGAGTTATTTTTCAACTCCTCAATTGCTTTGCGTTCGTTGTATGGCAGGTTGTTCTTCGCCTTGGTAATCTCTATTTCCGTGAGTTGTAATTTTACCTCTTCTAGGTAGCTTTCTAGTGCAACTGATGGTTGAACTGGCAGATTCTAGTTTGATCTAACATGAAAGGAGTGTTGTGTTTTATCTTCACCATGATAAATGTATATGGACACGCGTATGCATTCGTCTTGCGAATTGATTAAAATCTTGCATCAATTGATGCTTTTGTGGTTTTCTCTTGTCACGGGTGTAGGGATAAACTTAAGCCCTTTTGAAAGTAATTTGATTTGATCAGTTGTGAGTTCTATATAGCAGAAAGGTTCTTTTAATGTGTCCTTTGTTCGACTCATTAGTTTTAATCTGTCGCTTCTGGCGCGCTACTGATTTTTGCGCGTATTGTGTTTCTTGTTTCGTATTTTCCGTTTCTCTGTATTCTTTTCCCTCTTAATTTTATCTGTACACTCAGATAATAAACAAGGATAGGATGCACTTCATTTATTCTTATTTGCTTTCTCTAAAGTTTCCATAATTTTCTTAATTTATCTATTTATGCTTGAATGTTGTGGGCTGACATTTGTACATTCCGTGATACATTATCAGTGCTAGCTGTCACATTCTTTTGTTTGTTCTTAGCTCGGTCTCGATTTACATCAGTATTTCTTGATGTACTAGGTTCACTAGATTCAAGACTGAAACATGATTTTCGCTCAAGGTCTCTTAGTTTCACTTTGTAAAGCTTCGGTAGTGGAATGTTTTTTAATGCTCCGAGCAGTTTACGCTCTGTTCCCTTTATAATCCTGTTAATGTCGGTCTTGAATTCTGGATCGGGTCTGATCTTTGCCCTCACATCGTAACGAAGTGTTTTTGGGCAAGAGTTTATATTCTCTATGTGTGTCTCTAGTTTGCTGATCGATTTCTCCGATGCCTTTATCCAGCTGTCTATCGACATTTCCAGGGTGGTTTTCTCCTAAGAGCGTGGACGCTTTCTAGCTCTTTTGCTGTCGCTGTTGTCTCATTCACTGCTGTGATGATGTTTTTTATCCTGCGTTTCACGGTAGCGTTTACCGCTTTCTCTGTGCGGTGGTCGAGCATTGCTGATTGTTTCTTCCTCAGAACTTGGATAATCTGGGAGCGGTGCATTCAATCCTTCGTCTTTCATCTCGGTGTCGTTTAATTTGTTGCTTCAGTTTAACAAAATCGACCCTCTTTTTTCTTCTTTTTCGTTTCTCCGCCTCTTCTTTACCATAAAAAGGTATTGGGTGGAGAGCAATGCCTTCTTTTTCGTTTGAAGGGTTGCTACAGCCAAATACTACACAACTCTCAGGCATTTTTGTGTTCCTGACCGCAGTGAGACTGTCTTCGATGATCGAGAGCGAAAGATATCCTGGAATGACGTCACATATTGTGCTAGACCCAGACCTTTTCAAATGATTCCGTGACTCGGTCATGATTTTTATTTTTGTGATTTTCGCAGACTTTGAAAATTCGTCAAAAATCGAGGTTTTAAGCAAAAGCAAAAATTTCTGCGGCATTTTACTCAGTTCAATATAAAGATTTGTTCTAATGAAAAAAACTTTCTGGGGTTATAGACACTTTAAGACTGGCCAGTATTGTTCATTATGCTTTACGGGCCTCTGAACAATATACATTTTGTAAGCCTTGCTCCTGTGCAAATCAAAACAATAACAGAAGTGTGTGAAGCATAATGGACAATACTGAGGCTTAAAAAGACATTTTTTCATTAAATTAATGTTTTATAAAAATGATTGTTTAATGGGTGCTGTAAAATGAAAGTGAATTGTAAAATGAATTGTATTGTTGATACAAAATACTTAAGTAAGGTATTGTTTATAGTATTCTGTTTTAAAAGTTAAGAATGCTCCTAAGCGGCTTCATTGCTATCGTTCATTGATAAGTACACGTATGATAAAATATTTGAATCAGATCTATTATTCTTTTAGTATTTAAATGCCTGGTCACAAATGTACCACTCATATTTCACTTTTTTATTGAACCTCCCCTATCCCACTCCACTAGTTTAGCAACATCTTGCAGAAAGGCGTTTTAAGTAATGTTTTTATTTCAGAGGAGACCAGAGTACCATGTGTGAAGGCAGGGCTTATTTCTACCATCTTAGCACATCTTGAAAGTGAGGATCCAAACATTGTTCTGCAGTCTTTGAGGGCAATCGGAAATATCTGTTATGAAAATGGTAAGTGGGCTTAAAAGTAACAAATAATATATTATGTAATAATGATCACCATACACGATAATACTGTGAGGTACATGTAGTCTTGGTATTAATTAACAGCCGGGGATCTCTACTTACATGTACTTCTGGAAAATTGGAAGCATTTTAGTCTCGACATATCAGTGGAATTTTTTTTCAGAAAAAGAAATTTAAAATGCAAGAACTTTACAAAGTAAAGAGAGTAGACATGGTAGCTGTTCAACTTCTTTATAGAAAATGCAGGATATTTTGTTGTGAAGCTGCGTTACATTGTTTTTTTTTTTAAACAGTTTGGAACTCAAGGAAATCTTACTGTCTATCAGTTTTTATTTTGCTTGTCATTACAGTCAAACCCTGTGAAATGGACACTGACGGAACCATGGAAACTGTCCGTATTAATGGGGTGCCCGTATTACAACAACAACAACAATTTATTCAGTATTCCCCATATATATACATGGTATTACCTAATATAACTTATGTTATATAAAATAGTCATGTCTAATAATCAGATGAGCATCATTGATTGTCGCTTTAACATTGAATCATAAATATAAGCAGCAACAGTTCTACAGACAAATGGATCAGCGTTATTAAAAAGGAACAAAATTTTTGAGATATTGTCTAAGTCATTAAAATTTGGGTATTTGTCATTTATTTCATTGAAAAATTTCTTGCGTGTATCGCTGTAATGATGGCAATTGAATAGAAAGTGTGTTTCATTTTCAATTTCGTTTAAATGGCAGAGGTAGCAGATTCTCAGATTTTCAGGTGTCTTGTTATGCCTGCCAGTTTCAATTCTTAAGTTGAGGTTTCCAAGGCGAAATTTATTGATTTGTTTTTTGTAAAGTCTATTTTTTATTGAGTCCAAAAGGTCAGTTTTGGAAACTGTCCGTATTAATGGGGTGCCCGTATTAAGCATTCTATTGTTCTTATTGAAAAGTGCAGTAAATTATCACATCTATGACCCACCAAGACACTCAAAAAAATTATGACTAGATAAAAGCATTAAATTTATGTTTATAATGTGTTTAGCTATGTTTTAAGTATAATTGCTTATAAATAAGCATTTGAGAAAATTTTAACCCTAAGAATTAGCCAAATTGTCTGTATTAATGATGTTAACTTTGTATGAGATGGTTTTATTCTGGACAGGAAAAACTCTCAGTTGTCCATATTAAAGGGGGTCTGTATTAAGCAAGCAATTTTTAGAGAAAGTTATGGGCTCAGCCAGGATCAAGAAAACTGTCCGTAATATGGGGCGTCTGTAATATGTTTCTGTAAAGCAGGGCTCGATTGTAATATGTAGAGAAGAAAACTTACCTTCAGAACAGTTTCCTATCTAGAACTATAAAACAGTGCAACAACCTGCCATAAATATTGCCCCAGATATTTAGAGTGGGGTTTGTCAGCTGACACATTAAGAACTTGTAAGAACTTGACCGCAACCAGAGCACATAAGCCTCGAAGAGAGGGACTGCTCTTATTTTGGTAAATGTAAAAATGTATTTATGTTTTGCTCCTAATATGTTAATTAGATCTTTTGTTTGTTTAAAAATATTTTTGTCATTTTTTCCTATTTGCATGGAAGCCCCCCCCCCCCCCCCCCCCCTCGAGTCTAGATCCACCATTTAACCCTTTCACTCCCAGAGTCAATAATAGAGAGATGTAGTGTAGATCTAACTTTTGAGTCTGTCAACGAAATCCTATGGTGTGACCATTCAAATGAATCCTCTTTGGAAGTACTTTTGCTTGGTCCCATTTGTTTTTCTGTATTTTACAAAATGAAATTTGGGATTTTTCTTGAATTTTGGTATTTGGCACTCTTGGGCATTTAAGGGTTTTAATCATTTGATTAATATTTATTCGACTCCTAAGGGTGAGAATGGTTAAATTAGACCAAGGTCAGGCCGCTTTTTTGTGCTGTTAGGCAAAGTGTTTTGACAAAAATTTCTTCAACTTTTCTTTCCTTCAGAGCAGGCAAAGTCAGTGTTGTTGGAAAACAAAGGAGCTGAGAAGATTGTCAACAAGTTAGGGGTTCTGGAGAAAAGCTTTGATGAAAACAGCGACAACAGAGTGGAGCTGGCTGCCTGTGGATCCATGCTTAATGTTGCAAGTGATGATGGTATGTAAATGTTGTCACTTTGCCAGGGGTTTTATTTGAGGCTGTAGGCCGAACGTAACGTCCAGTCGTTTGACATGTAAGGTCCGGTACTTTCACACAAAATTATTTTTTTCTGAAGTGTTACAAATAAATCAGATAATTTTGTATTTGTTTATCAAAGATAGAGTTGAGCCTTATTTTGCTCACTTAATATGTAACTCATACAATTCGAAATGCAAACTGATAATTATAATAATAATAATAATATTATATTATATTAATAATAATAACACTTAATATATAGCGCTTATTCATATCAGTTCTAAAGCACCATAATTGCCAATTCAAATATTTAATTTTTTGTAAGCATTTTAATGTCTTAATAGACCTTCCGGGATAACCACTTCCAGTCCAGGAAACCCAGGAAATGGCCAATTTCCAATTTCACCAGGGATCAATTTAGTAAAACTCTTACAAGTGTAATTTGCAAGTGTAGCCATTGTTTCAGAGGTTAAAAACAATAGCTACACTTGTCAATTACAAGTGTAAAAGTTTTATTAAATTGACCCCAGGATTCAAGGACATTCCAGGATTAGAGCAAACAAATTGAAATACTGTTGAATGATCCAGTTTAGAATAGCATTGAACAATAGGGTCATCATATTTTTTGTTGGACCTGTGACAATATTATTACTTTTATACCCTTAAAATATCTAAAGAAGGATGAAAAACTTTGTGTACTTTGTGGATTTTGATTAACGGTGGAACCCAGTCCATTACCAGGGGTGTTGCTAGGGGGGGGGGGGGGGGGGGGGGGGGGGGGGGGGGGGGGGGGGGGGGGGGGGGGGGGGGGGGGGGGGGGGGGGGGGGGGTCCTGGGTCCCCGTGACCCCCCCTTTGTGAGATAATTTTAGTAAAACACAGTGTTGATGTCCACATAGATAATCTGGTAAGTACCCTGGGCATGACACAGTGTGACCCCCCCCCCCCCCCCCCCCCCCCCCCCCCCTCCCCCTTTGAAAATTCCTAGCTACGCCCCTGATTACTATGATCATCTTGATATTACGGCCACTATTGTTCTGCCTGAACACATGTTCAGTCATTTTCTTAACCCATTAAGCCCCGATATCAAAATTTAAATTCTAATTTCTTGTCCCTATACATTTCCTATAGAAGTATTAGGGAGAAATTGCTTGGATATCAAGAGAATTCATCTTGTTTGATCATGTCCTTTATTCTCATGACCTTTTGGATTGATAAGGCATTGATATTACAAGGAGAAATTTGATGCTGATCACTCTTTAAGGGCTTAAAGGGTTAATATGTGAAAACCCTTTTATACTGACCTCCCAAAAATGTGACCAGAAACCATCTTTTGGATTCCCCCCATCCCCCTTCTCTTCCAGTTGCAACACCCTTAATCTCATTGCTCCCACCCCTTTAATCCCAGCCTCCCACTCCATGACCCCCTCTGTAAGAACTGTTGGTGATGTTTGATCCTGTACATGTGTTTGTCATTTGTTTCCTTAGAGGCTCTGGCCGATGAAGCAATTTCTTTTGGAGCAGTTCCATTTCTGTTTAGCTTTGTAAAGCAAAGTGTTCACAGTAATCCATGCCTTTGCAGTATGGCATTATCAGCATTATCTGTGCTAGTCTCTTCAGGTACTTATTATTAATGTAACCTTTTTACAGTGATTAATAATGACATACAATCCAGTTTAAAAAAAAACAGATTAAATAGAATTGTTTAATATTTACTTGTTATTTACAGACAAAGGAAAAGCAAGCTTTTTGGAGAGTGAAGGGGCAGCCATTTTAAAGATGGTTGTACAGGAAACAGACGATGATGAATTGATTGACTCAGTGTTTGAGATTCTATCCTCTATTATTATGGATGGTTAGTGCCTTTTTTTAATTAACAACACCAGCAAAACAGTCACAGATTTAGATATAAATGTTTAGTATTGACTATTACTGGTGACAAGTACTGGTGCATTGTTCACTCTTTGTCCAGTCACTTTTTTTAGTCTTCACATTCAATAATGTTGCTATGCAACATTTATAACTGACCAATCAGTTTGACCCATTCACTCCCAGAGTCAATTATGGAGACATGTAGTGTAGTTCTAACTTTTGAGTCTGTGGACAAAATCCTATAGTGTGACCATTCAAATGAAACCTCTTCAGCAGTACTTTTTCATTGCACCATTAGTTTTTCAATATTTAAAAAAATGAAATTTCGGATTTTTCTTGAATTTTGTTCTTTGGCACTCTTGGGGTTAAAAAGTTCATCCTAGCTTAAAAGCTATTAACTGAAAGTTAACTTTTCAGCTTACTCAGTTTAGGA
>JAJLRJ010000014.1:8130008-8285008 GCA_024195265.1 Dendrophyllia cribrosa | reverse complement strand
AAACAAAATAAATTAGGACTAATTCCACAGATTTTTAGAACTTCCACACAAGACTCAAGTTTTTGACACAAGGAGTGAAAAGACTAAAATGGTTGAAAAACAACTTTTTGTTTATATTTGTAGATGAAAGTATGAAGGTGTTGTTCAGTGATGGCGATGGTTCTGTCCTCAAGGCGTGTCTGTCATGGCTGTCTTCGGGGGATCAACATCTTGAAATTTCTGGTTGTTTGCTCTGGGAAACTTTGGCAGATCAGGTACAGTGTATATGCTGCAGGTAAAATCTGGTCTCATGTTAGATCAGTATTCAGTCTACAGTGTAGGTTAAATGTGTACCCAGTATTCAATCTAGGTAAGCTAACCAAACCCCAGCACAAAGCAAACTGGGCTAGCTACACTGCCCGGCAACTCTAACACAAAGCTACATGTGACTGGGCTAGCTAGTTACTCTAACACAAAACTAACCCTAGCTAACTCTCACACAAAACTAACCATAGCTAACCCTAACCTCAGCACATTTTAGCTAACTCTAACACAAAGCTTACTAGCTAGCTCAAATACAAAGCTAACCCTTAAGCTAAATCTACACTGATTCAACCTGAGAATGGATTTTATGTGCAACATACCATCTTTCTTTATTTATCACCACACGTGACACTTTCAACATGGCTGATCCATAGCAATAAACACTGGACGCTGTCATATATGAACCTAGTAGAGTCCTAGTATATGACCTAGCTCACCTAAGTCTCTTGTAGCCTCAGTGGTTAGGGCATCCAGCCAGTGTATGGAAGGTCATGGGTTCGATTCCTGTCAGGGACTCAGACTTTTTTCTTTGTCCCTGCTCAATAGGCAACTCTCTCTAAAGTCAACAAACACTGTTCAAGTGGAAGATAAAATAAAGAAATAAAATACATTTGGTACTGACTCCAGTCAATTACCACTAACAAGTCTGTATGTTTCCATCACACCCTTCTTATGGTGACTTTTTACCATAGAGGTATCTTCCCCTGTGGGGTAAGTGGGGGCAGTAATGCATATTGGTGTGGGGGGGGGGGGGGGGGGGCTGTTATAACAGAATTAACATTCTTGATGGCTGGATGGAGGTTTTATTAACAAGCACCTTTATAGAGCAGAGGGTTTTAGAGAGGGACTCTTTGTTAAAAGTGTAATTTTCATTAGAAGTTGGGGCTGATTGGAGATGGGGCTTAAAAAAGGGAGGGGGGATATTGATAGGGTATTTTAAGTAGAAATAAACAGAGAGTTTATAGGAATCTCTTATATGTCAACCGATTTTATCCATAGATGAAAACTGCATTAAACTTGTCGAACAAGGGGCCCATAAACAACTACTGCAATTACTGGCCAGGACTTCAAAGAGTGAGGTAATAATGACTTTAATTAGGAAGCTTTAAAAACGAACAGTCTTCAAAAATTATTGTATGCAAGGATTCATCCTTGACCTAACCGAGCTTGTCAATAATGCCTCTTTACACACTGAATCAAAGTAGGAAAAACTTTTTTGTCTTACATTTCCTAATGTACTGCCCCCAAACTGCTTTCTTTGTGCATGAAGTATTAGACAAATGGGCGTTACTTTTTTTCTAATAGTTAAAATTAAAATGTTTTTCTGTTTTACTCTTAAAGTATATTATCCAATTAAGTGACAGCTACTGCTCCTCTGGTCATTGTGTTAAGTTAGAGTGTGAGTCAATTGAGTCTTGTAAAACCAGTTATCGTTCTGGCCAATCATAACGGAGGCAGATGATCCAATGAACCAATCAGAACTTGAAGCAAATACCTGTAGCCGCCGCCAAGCGCGGGAAAACGCGTGCGAACAAGTCACGATTGGTTTTGGTTTTACTTCTGATTGGTAATAATAATAATAATAATAATAATAATAATAATAATAATAATAAAAACTTTATTTTTGGTTGAGAAAGTGGAGCAATGCAAAACCAAAGCAATAAATTACTCATCAGCATCAATCTTTATTTACACACAAAATGTATCATATTTACACGTGTCTTCCTAGGAGTCGTGTGAATTTACACTAGAGTACATTAACTAGAGATCTACTTTACTAAGAAATATAGAGTACAATAAAAACTTATACGATCAAGGTTTCTTCAATTTATAATGTGTTAAAAATAATCTTTCCCATTCAATGAAGTTTTGAAATCGTTCAAATTGGGCAGCTGTTTGATCTCTGAGTGGATCTTGTTCCACAGAACAGATCCTCTGTAGTGTAGGCTCCCTTTTGCAGACTCAGTTCTTGGTCTGGGGATATAAAAATTTGACTCAGCGTTTCTAAGATTGTGTGTGTGTGTACACTTTCAAGATCCTCATCAGGTAAATGGGGAAAAATTGTTATGGATTGTATGTTTTATGATTATTATGAATTTTATTACTTTCGACACTCAATTGAAAACCGCTTTAAAATAGAAAATTGTTCTTGTTTTGTCTCAGAATCCTGGAAGACATCAACAGGCTATTTTTAGTGCATTGAAGAATCTTTCCATGCCAGGTGAGTTGGGCAAGTTGTATTTGACTGCCTCTTGAGTCATGCAACAAAGAGAACAAATTGCATGCTGTTGATGTAAAAGGGGCTAATAGAGGGTCCATCAAGGTTGCATCGCTCCCTTCCCATCTCTAGGCCACCAGTACCCATTTTTATCGTGAATACGCGAAACGTTGGAACGAGATATATTATTCGGGGACAGATATGCAAATTTTCACTCGTTCCGTCATCTGTGAACTTTTTTCAATTCCCGAGTGTATTACGTGTTAAAAGATGATCAGTGTAATTTAATATGTAAACTTTTTTAATTCCCCAATGTAATTACGTCATTCAGTTGTCTAGACAGTCTCATTTCACACAATGCATATTTATGTCACGCTAAGATGTTCTGGTCATTTTAAATATGTTTTACTCTTCAATTCTTTGACTTCAAACTCAGTATGTAAAATTAAAACCGATCTGTGGACTTAAGGTGGCTTGACTGGGTTTTTTGGGGACATAACACCCCAACTTTGAACGGCTGATACTTCACTGTCCGAGCTCGGTCAGGCAAGCTGCTTCACACATAAACTAGAGATTAATTGAACTGTCCAAAAAAGTAGATTTATTGTCATCAGTGTTACCACAACAACGATCTGATGACGTCATGGTTTTTGCATATTGGTAATTTTCTTAACATCTAGACCTAAACTTTAAAAACGACTGTATGCCTCTTATAGTCTAGATGTATGTCTTCAAGACTGCAAAGTTTGAAAAAATTCTATGAGAGCGTTTTCGAATAAAATTGGGTTGAATATTTTCAATCAAAAATGTAAAAATTCGCATTACTTTCTATTATTTCGTCGATGCCAGCGTTTTCCTGACAAATTGAAACAATATTTTCACCATATATTATTCATGTGTCATAAAAGTACATTCCTTGAAGGTTTCATCCTCTTTGCTTCACTAGATTTCAGTTGATGTGACCAGAAGCAATGTCTTAAATATGCTCATTCTACTCACAGAAGTAACACTTTTGTTAGGGAAGCGTTTATTTAAAAACTAGTCGATGAATTTTTTTTAAAATCTTTTGATTGAAAGTTGTACATGTAATGCACTATCTCTGCAAATTTCAAGTGCATTGAATCATTTTAAGGGCGCGAAATACAATTAAAATTATAGGGGACTTTTGCATTCGTCTTCCAAAGTTTTATTGCCGTATTATTTGTTGACAGCTGGTTTATTTCAGGACTTTCTCTTTTGTCTACATTCTACATATTTGTGCGCTTTTGAAGCAACACGTTTGCCATGCCTGCATGCTCCAAAGCGATCATGAAAATTCTTTTCATAGTACAACAACTACAATGGCAATTAACATAAGGCTGCGGTCATGCACATGTAACACGTTTAAAATTTATTCAAAAGTGCACAAATATGTAGAATGTAGACAAAGGAGAAAATCCTGAAATAAACCAGCTGTCAACGAATAATACGGCAATGAAACTTTGGAAGACGAATGCAAACGTTCCCTGAGTTTTAATTGTATTTCGCGCCCTTAAAATGATTCAATGCACTTGAAATTTACAGAGGTCGTGCATTACATGTATAACTTTAGATCAAAAGATTTTAAAAAAATTTCATCGACTAGTTTTTAAATAAACGCTTCCCTAACAAAATTGTTACTTCTGTGAGTAGAATGAGCATATTTGCGACATTGCTTCTGATCACATCAACTGAAATCTAGTGAAGTAAACAGGATGAAACCTTCAAGGAAGGTACTTTTATGACACATGAATAATATACGGTGAAAATATTGTTTTAATTTGTCAGAAAAACGCTGGTATCGACGAAATAACAGAAAGTAATGCGAATCTTTAAATTTTTGATGGAAATATTCAACCCAATTTTATTTGAAAACGCTCTCATAGAATTTTTTCAAACTTTGCGGTCTTGAAGACTTACATCTAGACTATAAGAGGAATACAGTCATTTTAAAAGTTTAGGTCTAGATGTTGAGAAAATTATTAATATGCAAAAACCATGACGTCATCAGAACGTTGTTATGGTAACACCGATGTCAATCAAATCTAGTTTTTTGGAAAGTTCGTTTCATGTCTAGTATATGTGTGAAGTAGCTTGCCTGACCGAGCTCAGACAGTGAAGTATCAGCCGTTCAAAGTTGGGATGTTGTGTCGCCAAAAAACCCAGTCGAGCCACCTTAACCTTACATTGTCTCGTATTCACGAGATGGCTCTTAGAGCCTTTTGATGTACACTTAGATGGAGAGGGACAGCGTACATTATTGAGGAAACTTAGCAAAACAACCATAATAGAACGATGGTCAAGCGTCTTATCAAGGGGGGATGAGGGGAGGGGAGGTGAGGTGAGGTTATGGGTGGGGAGGGGATGGGAGGGGAGTAGCAATACTTCTTAACTACGTCACGCTGTGGCAAAAGAACGTAGGCAGAGTTTAAATATGGGCTACTAGGCTCTAGTAAATGTTTCAAGCAAAGTTTGTTCTTTAATAACCAGCTTATATTTTTTACTGTTCCAGCGGTTAACAAGGCAAAGCTTGTAGACAGTGGTTGTTTGGATGTCATTCTTCCTATGCTCTCGACCCAGTCTCCCTTCGTCCAGTTTAAAGTCCTTGGTACTCTGCGCATGCTCCTGATGGGTCAAAGTAAGTAAGCGCTTCCACCATCTACTTGGAGACAATACTTGGTGTGTTAAGTATAAAATTGATAAACATGTTGCATTAAAGGTACATTGTCCTGGCTGAAGTATCGTGTGATTATGGCTAGGAACTTGCTTTAAGCTAGACTACGAGCAGTCTCTCTTTCCCAGCTTAGTCCGTCGAGCGAGAAACGAAAAAACATTAGCGAGCGGATAATGGCCGAGCGAGTAGGAGTAGGTGCAATTTTCATGAATTTCTTCACAAAGTGGGCGTCCACAGGACGCCTGGACACCCTGCTGGCTAAAAGCTTGCTGTACTGAAAGTGACCTGGTTTGTTATGAAATGAAGAAAGCAAGCAAAGGAAGTTTTTCAATTTGGTAATTTAGGTGGAAAATGTTAATGCTTCAACAACGTTTGACACCCTAACCTTCATGACATCTTAATTAGTTACGAAGCCTCTTAATAATGTTAGGAGGTTCTGCACCATGTAGACAGGCTGTGCACATGACCTTTTTCCTTGACAGTGATCGTTTTATTGTGTTGTGTTACAGCTGAGGTGGCCAACAAGATTGCGGGAAGTAAAGAAAATATGAAAACCTTAGTTCGGTGTTGTGAGTCGAGCGGCCACGAAGGCGTTAAATCCGAGGCCAGCAGAATGTTAGCATTGATTGCTAAGCAGGCCAGAGCGGCAGGTCAGTAGCTATTTGCCAGTTTCATTTTTGTTTCGTTTTTGACGTTCCAGATACGTTTCACGCGACGCAGTCATAATAGTTGAGGAAACGAGTTCTGTAAAAAAAAACAGCTGTGGATATAGCAGGTGTGGTTGGACAACGCAATCATGCATGTGTTTTTTATTTCCCCTTTGCCTAGCCTGGGTAGCGCCGAAATTGTTAAAAACAAAAACATTGTGTAACGTGCTGTAACGAATCTATGCTCAGCTATGAAGAAGAGAGAATTTAAACGAAAAAAATTAAAAGTATCCGCCTCAGAGTGCAATTTGAAATTATCCTTTAATGTTTTTTGTTCGTTTAATGATGTGTTACTTTCTGTTAACATCAACAGAAGTTGGAGAACAAATTATAAAATGCGGAGGACTGGCACCTATTGTTGCCATGGTATCTTCGGAACATGACATCATGCAGAACGAAGCGTTGATAGCCTTGACAGTAATTTCATCGACAGTAAAAGGTGTGTGATGTACTATCCAAATAATTTCTTGGTAATTGGAAGCTTTTTAACAACTAATTTCACTGCTTTTACATCTGTGGCAAATTAGTGGAGGTGAACACGAGGATGTGAATCCGGGCGAAAAGAGGGAACCGGAAGTAAGAGGGCCCGGAAGTAAAACTGCATTTGTGATACGACATGATAATAATAACAATATCAACAGCAAGGAAGAAAGTAGTGGGGGCTACCAAGGAAGGGATCCTCCAGGGAGTAAAGGATACAGACCCTCCTGCACCCTCTTGTCCCCTCCTGTCCCCCCAAAATAGTTTCAGTTCGCGGTATTCCTTTACATTCCATTTGTTTGTAAACGGAGCTTTTCTTTTCATTTAAGACTTCCGCCCACGTATAAACGATCCAAAATTTACCGAAAACAGATGTTCTAACACACGAAGACAAAGTTAAATCCAGTTCACCACATGCTGTAAAAAAAGGCTACGCTTGTGCCATCTGTCGACCTTTTTGGGCGGTCGAAAATGAATCAAAACGGCTACATGTGACAAGCTACTGGATCACGTGACAGCAATTCAAGCTAGTACCCAGGTGTTCCCTTCCCGTTCCCTCGATTTTTGGCGGGAAATGTTCCAGGTCCTTACGCGCACTTCTCGCTTGTCTGTGAGAGAAGGAGGAGGCCTGAGAACTAGACTGGGCAATGTTATGATTTGTTATTCAATTGTCTTTTTTGTTTTGTACACAGAGGACTTCTATCCCAAGTTCCGAGAAAGTGGCATCATTCAAACGCTTATTAAGATGATTAAAACACAAGGCATCAATCCACAGACCTGTTATAACGCCATGGCTGTCTTGGAATCATTTTCGCTTAAAGGTTTGTCACCTAATTTTTCGTTTCTAGACCTCTTTTCCCCGTCCTGTCGTTTTCTTCTTTACGATCAGAAAGATAAAACTGTTGTCTCTCTGCATGGTACAGATAGGGGTACTCCTAGTCCCTTTTTCCCTCCCAAATGTTCCCGATTATTTTCCGAACATTTCCGAAAACTACGGAAGGCTTCCGAAGACTTTCCGTGGTGTTTACAGGATGTTCCGAACAGTCGGAATAGTCTACAGTCTTAAACATCGCGGGATCTTTTTAGGGTATCAATCTTGTAGATACTTTGAACAAGTAGAAAAGGATGCCTTTCAAATTTGTTTGCGCGAAGGCAAAGTTTTTGTGGCAAAGCCACGAGAATTTTTCCTCGTGAGAACAATTGTGTCATCAACGCAGGTTATTTCAAAATTCCCGACACCACCCCCATCAGTAGTATACAGAATAGCGGTTCTGCAACCGGTGGATCATGTGGATCAAGCGGGTCCGCATATATTAAGCAATTTAAGCGGGAAAATGACATCATCGTGGTAAACAATAGGGTTAAAAGGCCTGCTTAAGCTTGCCCAGTCAGTAAAGTATGACGTGATGGTTATAAATACGGCAGTTTTGTATACGTGTTTGCTTTCTTTTAATGTTTTTTTTTGTGTGTGTGTGTGTGTGTGTGTGTGTGTTTTGTATTGTCAGCAAAATAATGGTATTATAGAATTGTATTATGAAAGCGGGTCTGTACAGATTAAAAAGTTATAGGTTCATTGTCTCTTCTATCAACAACTTTGACATCCTAATCAATCGTTTCTAATTTTTCTCTAGTAAGTGATTGGTTTAAAAGGGGTTTTTGATCGATTTCATGTTGTGAGTTTAAAGAGGGTCATTCGATTCCTAATTTGTGATGTGTTAATCTCAGTAGATGTATTGACTGAAATAAATATATGCGTATCTACCTTCTGTACATAACACCCATGGGAGCGCTCTGTTATGGTCCAAATGCAAATGTCGAACACTGTTTCAAGGTTTGTAGTTTAGATTACCCCATAACGAAAGAACACCCAGACAGTTATCATTTCAACTTGTATTTATTTAATATGTTCATCAACGTTCCAAAGGTAGTTAAAAGGTAAGTTAACAAATCTAAAGTTTCGAGTGATATTTACATGCAGCTACAAACATTTTTTTTTTTCAAAGGAATCAACAAGCATTGATTTTATAATGTCCATACGCCAGTGTTTGGCGTCCATTACTTAGAATGTGTCGTTTGTCATCGTAAGGTGAAAGGCTTGTCTTCGTCAAAGTTACAGAATAGATCTGATGGTTCTCGCTCCTAATTTGATTCATCTGTGCCATCTGTGGACGTTTATCAAATAGGCAGCTCTTATAATCCTGGTGGCGAATTTTCCTCTTTGTAGTATTCTTGGAGATACCCTTTGCTGTTTTCTTTTCCACTGGTTTGTTGTCTTCAGTGAACAGGATGGAGTACATTTTGGGTCGAAGACCGATAAACTCAATTATTGGCAAGCCGCGAGTTTCGTCCTTCATTTTACCTAGGGCTTTCTTGTTTTGCGTACTGTACAGGAAATGGTCAGGTGGGTACTCTGACGTGTCAAAACAATCCAGATCTTGAAGGAAATCCCGGTATAGATCATCTGTGTTCACATCATAACACAGACTGTCGGTATCAGTAAAAAGAAGTTTACATTTAGCTCCATACTTTGAAACCATATAGTTGTAGTGAAAGTCATACATGAGCACTTTCGACAAATCAAGTATGGTAAAACCAACGTAAATAGGGCGATTCAGGTACAACTTTGTCTTTCTCATGTTAACAGCGACCAGGTCTTCGGAGAAGATGCGGAAAGAATCAAAGGCAGGTGATGCGGTGAGCTTGGTGAGTTTCTCTGGTTTTGTCAGCAGCTTGACATTCACACGCTTTCGTAGGTTTTCCATAGTCTTACCAAAGACAGCATTGTTCATGAGTTTAAAGAAGTCTTTCTCAAAATCATTCGCTGCCATTTTACGTTTTGCTGTGTTGAAGTCAATGTAACTCTTCAGCCAAGTGCTTTGTGCAAAGCCTAATACTCTGTGAATCTTTGTCAACTTCATGCCAAGGTCTAGGTATAGTTTCAGGTTGCGGTAGTGGAGAATGTAACGATTTTTGTTGAAAAGATTCGGCACTAACTTTGGGACCGCTGCGCCGCCCAGCTTTAGGTCTTCATTGAGTTGTTGACAGTAAGGAGACAGCAAGTTGGAAGTGACCTTCATTTTCTCAGGTGCTAGTGGATAATCTGAATGGAGGTCGTGAAGCTCTGGTGGGTACTCTAAATCTACATCAAGAATGTAACCCTCCTCGCAGTCATCAGCCACCTTCTGCACATCTAAATCTTCGATTTCTTTTTCTGAAAGCCAGAAAAAATCATGAGTCGGGAGAGGTTGACTCATGGCCCAACCATACAAGTTGTTGGCGTCTAGGTACATGATATAGTTCTTATCTTGAGTTGAGTCATAGCCAGGGGCATATGGGTTATTTGCTTTGCTGTAGCGATTGCTGATCATGGAAATACCGCCACGAATGCCCTCCTCTAGGAAAAGGTAGATATCAGGTTCGGTTATAAGTTCAAGTGCTACTTCGGTATCTTGAGGCAGGCGGACCAGGCTAGACCAGGAGAAGTGTAGTAATGAGCGGGGTCCAGTCCATAGTAATTCAAACAGATGCTTCGGAAGTTTTCGAACACATCGGCCAATAAAGCACATCTGAGAGAAGGTAAAGATCGTGGTAGTCGCCGAGATTTTGCATTTGAAAGGTTGTAAACACATTTTGCGCCTGCTGATAATCTTGGTCACTAATGTGCTCTTCAGTTAGCCGGCTGAAGAAGGCTTCTTTGGGAGGAAGCTGTCGTTCTTGAAATTTGTGCATATCATCCATATAATCGTACGGGTAAACACCTTTTCTCAACAACAGAGGCACTTTGTTTTCTTCAATGTAGCGCTTGAGAACGTGAAATTTGCCATCTCCTTCCTGAGACAAGTTACACACAAGTTTCTCTAATGACGCGTTCATAAACTGATATGAATCAATAAAATCCAGGTGACCAATCGAGAAGGAAATGTACTTTTCCGTGTTGTTCGGGATGCAGTTAAGGGGTTTGTTCTTAAACTTCTCAGCGCCTTGCATGATGAGATGAGAGTCATACCCCCTGAGATTATGAAAAATGACTGGTATTCGACCAGTAAATTGAAAGTTTAAGTTGCAAGAATTATGAGCCGCCCCTCTAAATCTGCCAGTGAGATGACAGTGATCACGCACTCTATCGACTCCAAGTTCCTCTCTACAGATATGACAATGAGTGGCGCGTTGAAACTGCTGTTCCTCAGTAGGTGTCAGTTGCATGGGAACAATCTGTCTTAAGATGGCCTGAATTCTCTCCTCCTCTTGTTGTATAGACTCAAGAAACTTGTTCACAGCATCTTCGCCTCGGTAGACTACAGGAGGTTTGCAGTAGTCAAGCCTCTCGGAGACTATGACGTAAGAGAACCCACATGCTTGGTGGTTCTGGAACTTTTCGGTCGATGATTTGCTGGGATCGGGTGAGACAGTGTGTATCTTGGTGGTCAAGCTCTCAAAATCCGCATAAATCACAAAGGGGACCCGGAGCTGCTTATGGAAATCTTTAAACTGGAGAATCATGTTGTCGTCGCTTGGTAGTTCTATTCTCTGAGGCCCATGTTGACTGCAAAGAAGCTTGTGATCTTCTAAAAGCTGCTCTCGCACAAAACCGTGAAGACAGTGAGGGCAGTAGAACATTTGACCTTCATATCGCGTTTGACTTGAAAGAAGTCGGTTGAGGTTTCGGACCAGGCAGTAATGGCGTTTCTCACCCAGAGAATAGAGCATTAAGTTGACGTGAACAGGATAGCGTTCCTTGCTTATGAAAACAGGAAATAATGCACCTTGCTCAAATCCAAACACGTTAACAGCTATCTGGTTTTGCTTTTCAAATGTTGGAATTTTACTAACAGGCACCGGAAATTCTATACCTTCAAAGTTCAGTTCCTTTACGTGTGCTTGGTAATGATGAATCCGTGCAGGGTAAGATCTCCGTGGAATTGGATGTAAAGCTGCCAGCACGCTCCACATGAAGCACTTGTTGTCACCATTCTTGATATTAACAATCGCCTTTTTGTTCTTTAATTTCTTTGGCAGAGGGAGATAGCTCGATCCTTTCAGAGGCTTGTACTGAGCTACATTTAAATCTAGATGCAGTATTTCTAAGAGAATCCAGCCACTTCCTTCTTTTTGATAAGTTGCAAAGGCGCTTAAAATCTTCTGGTTGACGTCGTTAAGCTGTTCTTCTATTTCATGTGCGCTGACTGTCGTCATGCATAAACTCCGAAAATGCGGTTCTGCGACCAGATCGGAACCATCTGCTTTTGGTTTCACGAAATTCACTTGAACGCTGACAAACCACTTTATTCCTTTCTTAGCAGCAAGTTCTTGTTTCAAACGACGAAGGAGCGGCTTCTTCTTGCTATGTAGAAACAGCCTTAGATCGTTTTTCTCTTGAATACGAGGTTTTAACTTGAAGGTCTTCAAAGTAAACTTAAACGCCGAGGTGAAATCGCAATGATCTTCTGTGTTGTCGTCTTGCACAGCTTCATTTGCGGCTTGTGAGGGCACACTGTGCTCCACCTTGTCATCCAGTTTGATTTCTTTACTTGCTGGAGCGTCGCTATCCACCTCTATGGTACTAAGTTTTCGTTTCATGTCATTATCAAAGGCTGGCCGTTTCTCAACCTCGCATAGCTTTTGGTGTTCTAAGCACATATCTTGACGATGAAACTTGCGACTACAATGCTGACATTGGTGTGTCTTGTCTTGAGAATGTATCTTCATGTGCCGCTTTAAAGCATCTTTTCGATTAAAGGAATCACCACACCGCTCACAATGAAAAAAACTGCCACCGTGAACTGCTTTCTTATGTCGCGCCAGGTTAGTTTTCTGAGAAAACTGCTTCTCGCAAATATCACATATGAAAGCCATTCTATACTCTTAACAATCGCTGTCCGCTTACTTTTTGATCCACACTCTTCGAAAGCTTGCTTTGAAATAAATAGAGGTTATATTGAAGTTAAATTTATTTACGTCCTAAACAATACCATTGTATAATCCTTCTCCCCATTGGTTAACAAGAAAACCTATTATGACTTCACTTGGGCAAGTCTAGGCTTGTTTAGAGTAAACGAGTGTGTCGTGATTGTCCAATTCCGGGATGTGAAGCGAAATACCTCGTGAAATTATCTAATCATCTCACTGATGTGCACCAACTGGATCATATTCAGCGAAGAAAGTACCTACAAGAGTCCAAACTACAACCCAAGGTTAAAGTGGTTATCATGACACGGAGAACAGCAAAGACTCGAGAGTATGTTCCACAAGTAACCATGTTAACCATGTTCATTTTGTAGGAGAATTACAATCTAATGTTTTTGACAGTATGCAAATACAAACGAGTAGTTTAATTCCCCTCTTAAGATAAATAAATCGCAATTAAAAGAAAAAGAGTAGTTTAAACTCGTGTCATTTCGCAGAGCACTTGCAAGGTTTCGCTATGTAAAAGATTGTTAGGCTTTATTTTCTCATTCGATACAAACATAGTGTACTTTCCTTAAATTTCCTAAAACGTTTTCCCTGCATCTCAGCCACGCTCAAAATTAATTGATATAACAAAAGTTATCGTTTAGAGCGATTCTTTATTAAGTTTACACGTTGCTCAAACAATTTTAGTTCATTGTGTTTATTGTTTTTTTTGTGTGTGTGTGTGTTCATTGTGTTGAGAAACAGAAAAGGTTCGTTAAATCTCGAAATAATGACTAAAAACCTTTACATGCAATTGTCAGCAGAATATGGCGCTTTTGACGGTTTTGGCGTATTTGGCCTGGCTTTGGCTTTATTGGCCTGGTTTTGGCCTGTTTGATCATCAATATATACAGAAAATTTGTTACACAAATGTTATTTGTGTGTTGTCGTCTTACTGTAAACATGGTCTACAAAAGAGTTTGTAGAGATTGTCCGATTCAAGGATGCGGTGCAAAGTACCTCGTAAGACTAGCTAACCATCTTGCAGATGTTCATCAGTTGGATCACACGCAACGGAGAAAGTACCTTCAAGAGGCCAAACTACAACCAAAAGTTAAAGTAATTCTCTACCACAACACGGAGAACAACCGCAAAGACTCGGGAGAATGTTTCATAAGCGAAGCACTGCCATCGACTGAACAAGAAGAACAACGCACTGTTTGTCATGTATCGACACCCAGAGAACCAACAGCTTTACCGCAGTTTAAAGCAAGCGGTGTTAGAAAAACAACAACAACTATTAAACGCCGTCAAAGGACAAAACATGTACCTCCCCAATGGCTCACTTTATAACCTATTAATGTCAGAAGCACAAGAAACTTAAATCTGTAAAGCCATTTACACCACCACAGATGGCACAGATGAATCAAATTAGAAGCGAGAACCATCAGATCTATTCTGTAACTTTGACGAAGATAAGCCTTTCACCTTACGATGACAAACGACACATTCTAAGTAATGGATGCCAAACACTGGCGTATGGACATTATAAAATCAATGCTTGTTGATTCCTTTGAAAAAAATAAAAAAATGTTTGTAGCTGCATGTAAATATCACTCGAAACTTTAGATTTGTTAACTTACCTTTTAACTACCTTTGGAACGTTGATGAACATATTAAATAAATACAAGTTGAAATGATAACTGTCTGGGTGTTCTTACGTTATGGGGTAATCTAAACTACAAACCTTGAAACAGTGTTCGACATTTGCATTTGGACCAAAACAGAGCGCTCCCATGGGTGTTATGTACAGAAGGTAGATACGCATATATTTAATTCAGTCAATACATCTACTGCGATTAACACATCACAAATTAGGAATCGAATGGCCCTCGTTAAACTCACAACATGAAATCGATCAAAAACCCCTTTTAAACCAATCATTTACAAGAGAAAATTAGAAACGATTTATTAGGATTTCAAAGTTGTGAGTTTAACGAGGGCCATTCGATTCCTAATTTGTGATGTGTTAATCGCAGTAGATGTATTGACTGAATTAAATATATGCGTATCTACCTTCTGTACATAACACCCATGGGAGCGCTCTGTTTTGGTCCAAATGCAAATGTCGAACACTGTTTCAAGGTTTGTAGTTTAGATTACCCCATAACGTAAGAACACCCAGACAGTTATCATTTCAACTTGTATTTATTTAATATGTTCATCAACGTTCCAAAGGTAGTTAAAAGGTAAGTTAACAAATCTAAAGTTTCGAGTGATATTTACATGCAGCTACAAACATTTTTTTATTTTTTTCAAAGGAATCAACAAGCATTGATTTTATAATGTCCATACGCCAGTGTTTGGCATCCATTACTTAGAATGTGTCGTTTGTCATCGTAAGGTGAAAGGCTTATCTTCGTCAAAGTTACAGAATAGATCTGATGGTTCTCGCTTCTAATTTGATTCATCTGTGCCATCTGTGGTGGTGTAAATGGCTTTACAGATTTAAGTTTCTTGTGCTTCTGACATTAATAGGTTATAAAGTGAGCCATTGGGGAGGTACATGTTTTGTCCTTTGACGGCGTTTAATAGTTGTTGTTGTTTTTCTAACACCGCTTGCTTTAAACTGCGGTAAAGCTGTTGGTTCTCTGGGTGTCGATACATGACAAACAGTGCGTTGTTCTTCTTGTTCAGTCGATGGCAGTGCTTCGCTTATGAAACATTCTCCCGAGTCTTTGCGGTTGTTCTCCGTGTTGTGGTAGAGAATTACTTTAACTTTTGGTTGTAGTTTGGCCTCTTGAAGGTACTTTCTCCGTTGCGTGTGATCCAACTGATGAACATCTGCAAGATGGTTAGCTAGTCTTACGAGGTACTTTGCACCGCATCCTTGAATCGGACAATCTCTACAAACTCTTTTGTAGACCATGTTTACAGTAAGACGACAACACACAAATAACATTTGTGTAACAAATTTTCTGTATATATTGATGATCAAACAGGCCAAAACCAGGCCAATAAAGCCAAAGCCAGGCCAAATACGCCAAAACCGTCAAAAGCGCCATATTCTGCTGACAATTGCATGTAAAGATTTTTAGTCATTATTTCGAGATTTAACGAACCTTTTCTGTTTCTCAACACAATGAACACACACACACACAAAAAAAACAATAAACACAATGAACTAAAATTGTTTGAGCAACGTGTAAACTTAATAAAGAATCGCTCTAAACGATAACTTTTGTTATATCAATTAATTTTGAGCGTGGCTGAGATGCAGGGAAAACGTTTTAGGAAATTTAAGGAAAGTACACTATGTTTGTATCGAATGAGAAAATAAAGCCTAACAATCTTTTACATAGCGAAACCTTGCAAGTGCTCTGCGAAATGACACGAGTTTAAACTACTCTTTTTCTTTTAATTGCGATTTATTTATCTTAAGAGGGGAATTAAACTACTCGTTTGTATTTGCATACTGTCAAAAACATTAGATTGTAATTCTCCTACAAAATGAACATGGTTAAACGGTTACTTGTGGAACATACTCTCGAGTCTTTGCTGTTCTCCGTGTCATGATAACCACTTTAACCTTGGGTTGTAGTTTGGACTCTTGTAGGTACTTTCTTCGCTGAATATGATCCAGTTGGTGCACATCAGTGAGATGATTAGATAATTTCACGAGGTATTTCGCTTCACATCCCGGAATTGGACAATCACGACACACTCGTTTACTCTAAACAAGCCTAGACTTGCCCAAGTGAAGTCATAATAGGTTTTCTTGTTAACCAATGGGGAGAAGGATTATACAATGGTATTGTTTAGGACGTAAATAAATTTAACTTCAATATAACCTCTATTTATTTCAAAGCAAGCTTTCGAAGAGTGTGGATCAAAAAGTAAGCGGACAGCGATTGTTAAGAGTATAGAATGGCTTTCATATGTGATATTTGCGAGAAGCAGTTTTCTCAGAAAACTAACCTGGCGCGACATAGAAAGCAGTTCACGGTGGCAGTTTTTTTCATTGTGAGCGGTGTGGTGATTCCTTTAATCGAAAAGATGCTTTAAAGCGGCACATGAAGATACATTCTCAAGACAAGACACACCAATGTCAGCATTGTAGTCGCAAGTTTCATCGTCAAGATATGTGCTTAGAACACCAAAAGCTATGCGAGGTTGAGAAACGGCCAGCCTTTGATAATGACATGAAACGAAAACTTAGTACCATAGAGGTGGATAGCGACGCTCCAGCAAGTAAAGAAATCAAACTGGATGACAAGGTGGAGCACAGTGTGCCCTCACAAGCCGCAAATGAAGCTGTGCAAGACGACAACACAGAAGATCATTGCGATTTCACCTCGGCGTTTAAGTTTACTTTGAAGACCTTCAAGTTAAAACCTCGTATTCAAGAGAAAAACGATCTAAGGCTGTTTCTACATAGCAAGAAGAAGCCGCTCCTTCGTCGTTTGAAACAAGAACTTGCTGCTAAGAAAGGAATAAAGTGGTTTGTCAGCGTTCAAGTGAATTTCGTGAAACCAAAAGCAGATGGTTCCGATCTGGTCGCAGAACCGCATTTTCGGAGTTTATGCATGACGACAGTCAGCGCACATGAAATAGAAGAACAGCTTAACGACGTCAACCAGAAGATTTTAAGCGCCTTTGCAACTTATCAAAAAGAAGGAAGTGGCTGGATTCTCTTAGAAATACTGCATCTAGATTTAAATGTAGCTCAGTACAAGCCTCTGAAAGGATCGAGCTATCTCCCTCTGCCAAAGAAATTAAAGAACAAAAAGGCGATTGTTAATATCAAGAATGGTGACAACAAGTGCTTCATGTGGAGCGTGCTGGCAGCTTTACATCCAATTCCACGGAGATCTTACCCTGCACGGATTCATCATTACCAAGCACACGTAAAGGAACTGAACTTTGAAGGTATAGAATTTCCGGTGCCTGTTAGTAAAATTCCAACATTTGAAAAGCAAAACCAGATAGCTGTTAACGTGTTTGGATTTGAGCAAGGTGCATTATTTCCTGTTTTCATAAGCAAGGAACGCTATCCTGTTCACGTCAACTTAATGCTCTATTCTCTGGGTGAGAAACGCCATTACTGCCTGGTCCGAAACCTCAACCGACTTCTTTCAAGTCAAACGCGATATGAAGGTCAAATGTTCTACTGCCCTCACTGTCTTCACGGTTTTGTGCGAGAGCAGCTTTTAGAAGATCACAAGCTTCTTTGCAGTCAACATGGGCCTCAGAGAATAGAACTACCAAGCGACGACAACATGATTCTCCAGTTTAAAGATTTCCATAAGCAGCTCCGGGTCCCCTTTGTGATTTATGCGGATTTTGAGAGCTTGACCACCAAGATACACACTGTCTCACCCGATCCCAGCAAATTATCGACCGAAAAGTTCCAGAACCACCAAGCATGTGGGTTCTCTTACGTCATAGTCTCCGAGAGGCTTGACTACTGCAAACCTCCTGTAGTCTACCGAGGCGAAGATGCTGTGAACAAGTTTCTTGAGTCTATACAACAAGAGGAGGAGAGAATTCAGGCCATCTTAAGACAGATTGTTCCCATGCAACTGACACCTACTGAGGAACAGCAGTTTCAACGCGCCACTCATTGTCATATCTGTAGAGAGGAACTTGGAGTCGATAGAGTGCGTGATCACTGTCATCTCACTGGCAGATTTAGAGGGGCGGCTCATAATTCTTGCAACTTAAACTTTCAATTTACTGGTCGAATACCAGTCATTTTTCATAATCTCAGGGGGTATGACTCTCATCTCATCATGCAAGGCGCTGAGAAGTTTAAGAACAAACCCCTTAACTGCATCCCGAACAACACGGAAAAGTACATTTCCTTCTCGATTGGTCACCTGGATTTTATTGATTCATATCAGTTTATGAACGCGTCATTAGAGAAACTTGTGTGTAACTTGTCTCAGGAAGGAGATGGCAAATTTCACGTTCTCAAGCGCTACATTGAAGAAAACAAAGTGCCTCTGTTGTTGAGAAAAGGTGTTTACCCGTACGATTATATGGATGATATGCACAAATTTCAAGAACGACAGCTTCCTCCCAAAGAAGCCTTCTTCAGCCGGCTAACTGAAGAGCACATTAGTGACCAAGATTATCAGCAGGCGCAAAATGTGTTTACAACCTTTCAAATGCAAAATCTCGGCGACTACCACGATCTTTACCTTCTCTCAGATGTGCTTTTATTGGCCGATGTGTTCGAAAACTTCCGAAGCATCTGTTTGAATTACTATGGACTGGACCCCGCTCATTACTACACTTCTCCTGGTCTAGCCTGGTCCGCCTGCCTCAAGATGACCGAAGTAGCACTTGAACTTATAACCGAACCTGATATCTACCTTTTCCTAGAGGAGGGCATTCGTGGCGGTATTTCCATGATCAGCAATCGCTACAGCAAAGCAAATAACCCATATGCCCCTGGCTATGACTCAACTCAAGATAAGAACTATATCATGTACCTAGACGCCAACAACTTGTATGGTTGGGCCATGAGTCAACCTCTCCCGACTCATGATTTTTTCTGGCTTTCAGAAAAAGAAATCGAAGATTTAGATGTGCAGAAGGTGGCTGATGACTGCGAGGAGGGTTACATTCTTGATGTAGATTTAGAGTACCCACCAGAGCTTCACGACCTCCATTCAGATTATCCACTAGCACCTGAGAAAATGAAGGTCACTTCCAACTTGCTGTCTCCTTACTGTCAACAACTCAATGAAGACCTAAAGCTGGGCGGCGCAGCGGTCCCAAAGTTAGTGCCGAATCTTTTCAACAAAAATCGTTACATTCTCCACTACCGCAACCTGAAACTATACCTAGACCTTGGCATGAAGTTGACAAAGATTCACAGAGTATTAGGCTTTGCACAAAGCACTTGGCTGAAGAGTTACATTGACTTCAACACAGCAAAACGTAAAATGGCAGCGAATGATTTTGAGAAAGACTTCTTTAAACTCATGAACAATGCTGTCTTTGGTAAGACTATGGAAAACCTACGAAAGCGTGTGAATGTCAAGCTGCTGACAAAACCAGAGAAACTCACCAAGCTCACCGCATCACCTGCCTTTGATTCTTTCCGCATCTTCTCCGAAGACCTGGTCGCTGTTAACATGAGAAAGACAAAGTTGTACCTGAATCGCCCTATTTACGTTGGTTTTACCATACTTGATTTGTCGAAAGTGCTCATGTATGACTTTCACTACAACTATATGGTTTCAAAGTATGGAGCTAAATGTAAACTTCTTTTTACTGATACCGACAGTCTGTGTTATGATGTGAACACAGATGATCTATACCGGGATTTCCTTCAAGATCTGGATTGTTTTGACACGTCAGAGTACCCACCTGACCATTTCCTGTACAGTACGCAAAACAAGAAAGCCCTAGGTAAAATGAAGGACGAAACTCGCGGCTTGCCAATAATTGAGTTTATCGGTCTTCGACCCAAAATGTACTCCATCCTGTTCACTGAAGACAACAAACCAGTGGAAAAGAAAACAGCAAAGGGTATCTCCAAGAATACTACAAAGAGGAAAATTCGCCACCAGGATTATAAGAGCTGCCTATTTGATAAACGTCCACAGATGGCACAGATGAATCAAATTAGGAGCGAGAACCATCAGATCTATTCTGTAACTTTGACGAAGACAAGCCTTTCACCTTACGATGACAAACGACACATTCTAAGTAATGGACGCCAAACACTGGCGTATGGACATTATAAAATCAATGCTTGTTGATTCCTTTGAAAAAAAAAAATGTTTGTAGCTGCATGTAAATATCACTCGAAACTTTAGATTTGTTAACTTACCTTTTAACTACCTTTGGAACGTTGATGAACATATTAAATAAATACAAGTTGAAATGATAACTGTCTGGGTGTTCTTTCGTTATGGGGTAATCTAAACTACAAACCTTGAAACAGTGTTCGACATTTGCATTTGGACCATAACAGAGCGCTCCCATGGGTGTTATGTACAGAAGGTAGATACGCATATATTTATTTCAGTCAATACATCTACTGAGATTAACACATCACAAATTAGGAATCGAATGACCCTCTTTAAACTCACAACATGAAATCGATCAAAAACCCCTTTTAAACCAATCACTTACTAGAGAAAAATTAGAAACGATTGATTAGGATGTCAAAGTTGTTGATAGAAGAGACAATGAACCTATAACTTTTTAATCTGTACAGACCCGCTTTCATAATACAATTCTATAATACCATTATTTTGCTGACAATACAAAACACACAACACACACACACACACACACAAAAAAAAAACATTAAAAGAAAGCAAACACGTATACAAAACTGCCGTATTTATAACCATCACGTCATACTTTACTGACTGGGCAAGCTTAAGCAGGCCTTTTAACCCTATTGTTTACCACGATGATGTCATTTTCCCGCTTAAATTGCTTAATATATGCGGACCCGCTTGATCCACATGATCCACCGGTTGCAGAACCGCTATTCTGTATACTACTCCCATCTCTTTTAAATGGGGGCTCCACTCACCCCTCCCTGGATGTTCCCATTGTCTGGTGTTAAAAAACTTATAGAGAGATATTTACTTATCACAAGCTATTTTGTCATTGCAGAATATTTCCGTCGGATTTACAAATAGCCGGGATGAATCAAGCACTTGACGGTCTTACGACTCATGAAAATGTGAACGTGAAGAAAAGAGCTTTGATTATCCTCACAAGGATCAAGGCCCAGAAGATTGCGGAACAGGAATGAGAGATACTTCGGTGCAACTTATATCACGTCACATCACGATTCTCACAGAAGGGAATGAGAGACACCTCGATGTAGCTTACTTCAAGTCATGTAGCGTCACGTTATAGCCAACCTCGTTCCCAGGGTCTTTCTTCTTCTTGGGAACGAGGTTGCGCGATAGCGGGAATTCATGAGATACATTGACCATCTTACTTCACGTCACACAGCGTCATGTTGTAGCAAGGATGACAGACAGTTCGATGCATCTTACTCCACGTGTCTAGTTGAAGTGGGAAGGGAGACATTTTGAAGCTCATTACATCATCATTATGTTATCTGTAATGCGCACTCGTGGAACATAACACGCGTTTTAACGCAAGGAAATATTTTTAATTAAGGCCGAATACTGAGTAACAGGCCTTGCTGGAAACAAACTTAGAAATTTCTAATTAAATTTGTGTTTCTAAGAATAAATAGAAAGAATCATCGCAGAAGTTTTGGAGAGATCTAAAGGGTTGTGAAACACAAATCAAGGGTTCATTTCTCCCCGCTCTTTCTCAACCGACAAGAGTTCTTAGCTGATAAAAACGATACAAATCCCAAATTTAATTTACGTAATATGTAAAAGAAAACAATAGCTTTCATTTGAATGGTCAGACTTTAGTTCACAGACTCGTGAAAACAGGTTTTTAAACAGGTTTTTATTCAAAGCCCTGATCCTTCTCTCCCCACCCACTGTACAAAGTTGAGACCACTTCGTAGGTTGGGCTAAAAGGAATCCAAATCTGATATCAGCCTGGCCCCGGTTGTTCAAAAGATGGATAGCGCTATCCACCGGATAAATCACTATCCATTGGATAAGTATTAACAAAATCCATTGTGTTATTCGTTGGATAGTGATTTATCCGGTGGATAGCGCTATCCACCTTTTGAACAATCGGGCCCTGATAAGTAGTAATGGTGCGTAGCGAGGAATATTACAGGAGAATATTACAGGGAAATGTTACAGGGGAATATAATGGGGATATCAGCCCCGCTCTCCCCAGATACAAACAAAACTCCCAGCTTTAATGGGGTTTATGCAATATGATCACCTGGAAGAACAATAAAACACGAGCCATGCGGAAAATTAGACATTTTATGTAGCAGAGTAGAGTAGGAAGAATAGGGTATTTCCTTGCGAAGAGAGGTTTATAAATTTGTCGCGTATGGAAAGCCTTCGGGCGGTGGAATTTCGAGTTGCCTTTGTGTATATATATATATATATATATATATATATATATATATATATATATATATATATATATATATATATATAGAATTTTCACTTGTAAAACAATAAGCTCCGACTCCAGTCAAGACTTTTGACAGATTTATTCTCAACGTTTCGGCCTCACGGCCTTCTTCAGGAGAATTATTGCATTATGGCTTGCTTACAACATTTCAAAATTTGCTATTAACGGAAATGCGGTTCGTTGCAAATACGAACTCGCATATATATATATATATATATATATATATATATATATATATATATATATATATATATATATATATATCGGGTTGGTGTCCTGCAGTTGCCTAGCAACAAAACCGCGACAACGCTCCAATTGACGTCATCCAGTGTGACGAGCGACTGGGAACGAGAATGTCTCAACTTCAAATTTCGGGACCATTGTGGCCATGTAACCCAACCTCTCCGGTGCTTTGAGCTTGAATTTACTCGAATTTTAATGGCAATCGTCAAAATCACCCCCGTTTGCATGCGCGCATTTCGTCCCCCGTTCTCCCTCGAAGTATTCATTCTCAGAAGAAAATATATTTCGTTCTTTGAAACCCTAAGTTCTAATCGACTAGAAATACATGTCTCGCAAAACCTTTGCGAAGCTCGGGGGGAGGGTGTACCGTAAAATTTTAGCGACGGGGGAGGGAGAGATGGAATTTCTGGTTTACCTGGACCGTCATTTCAGAATATTTAATAATTAGAATATTGTTGTTTGACTGACTTGACATAGAAATTTTTCTGTTTTTGCGTCAAAATTCTGCCAAAATGAAAAATTGGTACCTCTTATCGTACACGAAAGCTCATAGAACCGTCAACACAATGAGAAAGACAATGAATTTTCCAAGATGCGACGTAAAAAATCTTCATAAAATTGTCCCAATGTTTTCATTTTTGCAGTCCCGGCATTTCCCTGATCCTAGCCATTCCTACACAAAGCCGTTTATTTTTAGTTGGAGTCGAGTATTGGAAGATAGATAGACAGATAGATAGATAGTTTTCGTGCACTAACAAAACCACGTTGTTTACACAGTTGAAAATATGTATTTTGGCTTTTTATAGTGGATATTAAAAATACGTAATATACCCTCTTTAAGTTATTTTTAGTGTGTTTATAAATTTTTAATTCGTCAGGGGAATGGAGTCAAACAGAAATATGAATAATAAAGCGTGCTTTTTTGGCTGAAGATTTCAGTGCTCGTGTTGTTTTCAATAGTCGTGTTGTCATTCTTTTCAAATTGCACGTAAATGTAAGATTTAGAATCCAAGAATTGAAAGTTTTTGAGTAACGTGCAATCAAGAGATAGTCTCTTGGTGCAATATATTAATTAGACTAATCCATGTGGCGTTAGCTTAAGATATTTAACAGTTTGCCAGTGTTTTGTTGTTTTTTTTGTTATATATGACGAGAAAGACAAATAATCTTTGTTGTCTTTAACAGGAGTGTTAAAAAGTGTTTGTTTCGGAAATAAACCGAAGGAAAATAAACTGTTTTCTTACTAAATCGTAACTAGGTAGATAAATTTTTAGTTTTATTATGACTATTGCGCTTTGTTGGTGGTTTTATGTTGTACAATCCATGAAATATCCGCCATAAGACCATGAATATCCACACCGCTAATTGGTTCTTGATATTGTCAGTCCCCATTAGCGTTTATCCTTGAATTTCCACACTTACTTGAACTTTTAAGGCTGCTAAATTATTGCAATATATATCGACTATATCGTTTCATGCGAAAAATAAGCGGACAGTATGGATTAATTTAATGAAAAATAATAGAAAAATTTCTCTGTCAATGGAAGCGGTAAGTTTGAATATTAAATCGAGTATCAGTTTTCACGTCTGGATTTGAATTTTATATTCAGGTTTGAAGTGTAATATTTTTTAGTACAATTACAAGATATCGGCGAAACGAAAGATTTCAGTTTTACTTTGCACGTACTGAAATGAAAACAACCCGAAGGATTTTGAAACTTGAGCCAAATTGAAATTAAGCGATGATGAATAAATTATCCACCTGCCGTTGCTAACTGATTAAAATTGTTCCTGTCCTTCTGGTTGAATTAAGTACCTTGCAATTGGAGACTTTCTGGCTTACGAAAGCTCAGTGGTTTATCCCGTCTGGCTTTCAAGTCGGACAGGATTTTCAATTGTAACCACTGTGCTACAAAGTGGCGTCTAACGGTTTTTGAGCTGTTGGGATTCAACTTTTGAGTGAAAATCTGTGGGCGGTTGGTTAAACAAATTGTTTTCAATGTCAAAATGCGCACTTCAAACACTGCAATTGAAAGCTGAAGACTCGCGGGGAAACTCGGAATATTGAGAAACAATCCGTCTGTTTCTTTTTAAATTGAAGTCGTATCTGCGGTGGAACTGAGTTATATATCGAATGGCAAGTCCTTCAAATAAAACCAAGAAATGGAACATCTACTCAACGCATTATAGCCCGGCAAACTCTTCGTCGACGTCTAGCCAAACAGCTTGTTCTGATCAAGACGAGCTTCCTCCGTCTAGAAGATCGAGCTCAGAGTATTTACCTTACGGACGACAACGATCCGTATTTCCCTACGGAATTGTAAGCGAGTTTGACTTAAAAGATTCTCGCATTGGCGCCGAAACTAGCGATCGGATCTTTCCTGAAAAACTAGATTCCATCACCGCAAAATGGAGGAGTTCTCCCTGTATGGAATCTTCAAGTACTGCGCCGAGATGGGGAACGAAGATTTTGCAGACATCGTGTCGAAGTCCTTCAAGCGAAGATGGTGACTCAATCGGGGGAATTAAACCCAGAAGTCGGTCAGGTTTTCGTAAACGAATGCATAGCTGCCCAAGTGCTCCGGTGAACGATTTTCTTCGCGTTGAAGTTCCAAGGTTGTCATCTATTATGGTTCAAGCGCAATCGCTTCCACTTGTCAGCAGGCCGTTACAACCCGTAATACCCATGAAGCTAAAGCCAACTTCTGCGTCCACGGAGATACGTCGGCAGCGCGCGGCGAGCCTAAACTCATTTGAACGATCAAAGGAAAGCACTGACAGTGAAACACGAAGCATGGAAAAAGAGGTTTCAAAGAGTTTATCGGAAATCAAAATCGAGGAGGGCATTATGATAATCGATAATGGGAAAGCCATAGATCTCAGAAAGGACAAACGGATTAAAAAACAACGCAGGTTAAAGCATACCGAAGCTGCAAAGAGCAGGAGCTATCGCGAATTTCAAGCCGCGATGCAGAAATTTGAAGATGCACAACTGAACTTGGAAGGTGAAGTCAAAGCGAAAGCGAAGACTTTTGAAACGAAGGATAAAGAACAGGATTTTTTTAACGAACATGTTGAAACTCAGTTCTTGGACTTGTTTTCGTCTGTGAAAGAGAAACGAAAGAAAACCAAAGGAAAGAAGTACCGATGCTAAAAAATGTAGCAGTGTTAGCCTTTAATTTTCGCGCATCCTTACAAAATACGCCAAAATTAAGGCACTGCGTTGCTTGGATTTATAGCTTTGTGTTTTCTCAGTTTTTGTAAGTAACTCATAGAATATCGCGAAAATGTTACCGCCCAATTTTGCACCCGAAATAGAAGGCATTAGAGTTATTTTAGCCTTTGAATGAACTCCGAAAGTGTTTTAGTGGCTTAGGGTTATAGTCTATCGATATTTCATTTTTCGAAAAAAAAAATGAATTTTTTGGCACCCTACGGCGTAAAGTTTTGACGCAATTTTTACTCGAGACTTCAATGAAAAAAACTGATTTTTTTTTGCCAGTCCATTTTCAATGAAAAAAAATCCTCCGTAAGTGTCTTTCGTACGATTGTGCATACTAAATCCTGTGGTTTTTCGAGATAAATATTTCATGGCAACCGATCCACAGAACATGCTAGCATTTGTAATTATAGTTCTTATCTGCAGATTTTTTTCTACTACACCGGATCTGTCTTTAAAAACAATTAAATGGTTTATTTTTGACTGACCTTGTGAAAAGTTTGTGTGATCTAAGTTAGACTATATTTAACTCGCTTCACAGCGTGAAGTTCAAAACACCAACAAAAGTGCTTATTGTGAAATGCAGCAAGTTCTCAAGTTTGCGAGTATGTAAGCTGAGTCTAGCTATGAATTATTAAGGCTGAAGTTATTAGAGAATTCAGCTTCCAACTTTAATTTGACATTCAGATTGCGTCGACTCGATAAGTAAGAGTGGACGGTGTAATAAATTCCTTACTTTTTATCACCGAGTGTTGTTCGGTAGTTCAGTTTTTGTACAAGAAAGTCTTGTGATTACATCAGCAGAAAGTTGAAATGCGGCAGATAAAATCATTGTTTCCGCGTTTGTGCAAACAATTTATTTTAAAAGAATAAATTGGCGACCGTAAAAAAGATTTTTAAAAATAGCCATTTAAAAATAGCTGACGTTTCGGAACGCTCAAAAAGTCAGCTTTTTTAGTCTTTTTACGGTGGCAAATTTCCCTTATCTCTGAACTCAGTTGATCAAAAAACAAATGTTCATGTTTCACTGCGCCGCCTCCGCAGCACCACACTTTCTTTAGAAACTAAGCCCTTTATCTTAAAAGAGTTGCAACAATGTGAAGTACAAACATCATCTTATTACATTACGCACGATGTTCTGTAGGATTCGGCCCCCCGGCAGTTTCGGCAAACTTGTCAAGTTTGGTTCAACACAAAGCACAAAAAATGTATCCACTTTTTCAAGGAGATTGATTATCCAATCAGAAATGGAGGATAACTTCGAGAAAACTAACTCAAGGCTATAAGTGGACTTGTGAGGGTTTGATCAAATGCTGTGACTAGAAATTTCGGTTTGTTTCTGTTGCAAATATTTAAAAAATAGGAATCTTTGCGCTCTAATTTACATAACGAGAGAGACATAGAAAAACAATTATTCCGGTTGAAAGCTCTCCGGAAAAAAAGACTATCTCTCTTCTCATTTCTTTACATAAAGCTACACTCAGATTGACGGGAAAAAAAATTGTCTTACTAAAACAAAGTGAAGTGTTTTCTAGACTGCTGAAGAAGGGACTAGGAGAGGAAAAGGTTTCCAATGCGCTCGAGGCGAGAAGAGTGCGCGCGTAGGCTAAATACAAAATTGAATAAAGGCGATTGCGCGTAGATTTGGAGGTGAACACTCATTGCAGTTTTATTGCATGCAAACTTATTTATACGCCAAAGTTGCACCGCTTGCCCCACCACCAAAGGGGAAGGAGTTCTGAGAAGAAGAATTCTATATTTTGAATAGGAACCAAGCCGTACTCGACAAAGGACAACAGACTGTTTTTTTTAAAACGGACAGCAAATTGGATATAATACGTTTACTGAGTTTACAAATTAAAACTACCCAATGCGCAGCAGTCCGCAGTCTGGTCAGTCTGTAGTCCACAGGCCATTGGCCACAGTCCGCGGTTCGCAGTCCGCGGTCCGCGGTCCGCAGTCCTCGGTTTTCGATTTCATTTCATTTCATTTCATGTCCACATTTTTGTACCCAGTCTACAGGGTTTGTTGTCCGCACTCACGTTATAAGTGCTTTCGTTATATTTAATTTTTCTTTGCTCCAGTTTTGGTTTAAATGACTAAAGGACGAGTTGTCATTGTTCCCGGAAATGGTGAGGGAGATATTGAACGTAGTAACTGGTATGGCTGGCTTAGAAACAAGCTTATCAAGGTACAACGAGTCTTAATTTATCTAAGAACTTTGTTGAGCGTGGTGCGATTAGTGCTAAATCGGAGAATAGCCATATACCGATTTAGGGGTAATATTTATTTATATTCCCAAACCCTAACCCTTCTGTCGTTAGGGTTTAGGAACAGGAATAGGAATATTACCCCTAAATCGATCGGTATATTCTATTCTCCGATTTAGCACTTATTGCACTCTCCTGACTTTGTAAGCCTTTTTTATTGGAAAACACGAGGTCCATAAGCTTATTGTTGGTATTTTGTTTTAAGAGAAACGTTGACTGTGTTCTAAAGAATATGCCTGATCCAGGTATGAATTAATTTTTTTAATGAACTTAACACAGAAAGTGCTTCAGTCACTCATTTTACTGTAAACTGAACTATCTATGAGACAGACACCTCTCTAACAGACTAAGATGGATGTTACACACCTTAGAGAGAGTTTAATGTATTTTTCTCTGTTCCTTTCGTGTCACCTAAGAAATATATTACAAATTGTTTTCATGATTTTTTCCTTCCTTAGAGTGTGGGTGGGGGTATGGATATCTCTTGTAACTACTCAATTGCTTTGTACATAACTAGCTTTTGTTGCTTTTAAAATCAGTGTGTCTTTTTGCTCTGATAGGGGAAAATTACCAGTGACCAAGGAAATTTTCTATACAATGAGGTATACGTGAGATTTTAATTCTTTAATTTCTCAAACAATGGTATTCATTTAAACTTTTAGTGGTGGCACGTGAAGAAATATGGATTCCATTCATGGAAAAGGAGCTTAACTGTGATAACAATACAGTGATTGTTGGACATAGCTCTGGAGCACAAGCTGCAATGAGGTAAAAAAAAAATCAGTGCCCATCACAAAAGCTCAACCCATACCATGTGAATCCCCCGTAGGGGGTACTCAACATGAATTTGTACAGGGATGCTCCACCCCAAGGTCAAAACCCGTACATTTTATATACAGTTTTCAGTTTTCACCTTCCTTAAAAAATGATACCCCTTTCATATACCCACAGAAGAAACACTGCATCTCTTTACTATACTCTTGAAATAAAGTTATGGAAAGATATCCACAGAAAACATCACATGTTACACTGGTGGATGTTAACCAAACAATAACATGCATCTGTTTGAGATATTTTGAAAAGCTCTTTTTATATACCTAAATGGCAGTTTTCCCTACCCTTTTCTATGTCATCTCGTGAAATCCCTACCCTTTTATATACCTCCAGCCCAAAAAAGGTACCCCTTTCTGGCGAAGCATCCCCGTATAGCCCATTATAGTGAATATTTCTTGTTTTTAACATTGCGTTAGTGAGTGATGGAGATTTGAATTTACAAAATGCAAAGTCCCAGAATTCCATTCCTATATTTACTGTGAAAAATAACTCCATTAAGCAGATGCAGGAGCATTCCCCTTGTGTCTGCATAATGCATGTTTGACTCCAAGTCTGAATTCTCCAATCAATGCCACATATTGTTGATAAGGAATTTTTATCAATACAGGTATGCCGAGAAGCATTCTGTCCTTGGTTTGGTTCTGGTGTCAGCCTGTATTACAGATTTGGGAGATCCAAATGAGAAAGCCAGTGGTGAGTTTTTTTTTTATTATAATTTTATTATCTTCAGCTTCAGATCCTCATAGGGTAATAATCTCACAGGAAATACAACCTGAAAACTCTGGCTAACTTCCAACAGTATTGACAGTACAACACAGTGTAATGGCAAGTTTAAATATGTTAAAAACATACCTTGTGGTACCAACCCATTCTTAACATACTTGGGTATAACAAATTATAGCTAATAATGCACCTATCAATGCTAAGTCCAAGCTGAGGGGGACTGGTTTAATAGGTAGATACAGGGCATTGAATTTTCCAAAGAATTTGTGTCCAAATCCTCTCCAACCTGAGCAAATAATATATTTACATTGCATTCTCTCTTATTCAGTACATTTTCCATAATTATTATTAGCATTTTCCTCTTGATAAATCATCCACACATCCTCTCCCCACAGCCCAGATGTCAACTCAAATTGTAGAGGGTAGGGATGACAATGGAGGTACAATGCCCAGCCACATATGCCCACCCTCCCCTCTCCCCTCAGGCTTAACATTGACATGTCCATAACAAAAACATTTTTATTGTCCCTTGTGCCAAATTTGGTTTATACCTTCACATACTACATTAGATAAGATGAAAGCTTTTGAGCAGTTCTTTTCTGTGGTTTATTTTTAGGTTATTATAATCGGCCATGGGAATGGGAAAAGATGAAACAAAATACACAGTGGATTGTCCAGTTTGGGTCAACAGATGACCCCTTTCTCCCATTCAGTGAGCAGAAACAAGTCGCTGAAGGAACAGCTTCTGAGTTTCACCAATTTTCTGATAAAGGACACTTTATGTCCATGGCATTTCCTGATCTCATGAACATCTTAATGAGCAAGTTAGAGCAAAGCTGAGATGAATAATAAACAATCTAATATTATTTAAGATAAGGATCTTGAGGTTTTATACAGATAATGCAGTCAAAGGTGATATAAAACAAGCAGCCCTATTTTGTGAACATAAGCTGGCTTCTGATCGAGATCATCACACAAATTCTCTTTGCCAGTCCCTTGACATTTCTTACAACACTATTTGGAAGAAGGTTTTTGGACATATTAAATCCAAAACATTGATCTAAGATTTTACTTTACATGTAAGGCAGTTATGTAACCAGCCTTTCATCTTCTTGATTCACAAGGGTTATCAGATAGAATGTAGGTAAAAATGATCAATGCACCAGAAACGTTTTGTTCAACTTCTGACACAAACAGCATCAATCTGATGCCGTCCTCTAAATGATGAAATACCAAACAAACATTCTTGTGCTAAAACAGACTCTAGAACTTGTTCTTGCATGGACTTGACATGTTCTGCAAACTGCGATGCTGTTATCTGTAGCAACTGCTCAGCTGTCTGATCCGTCAGATTTGCCGTTATGCTGCTGTTAGAGTCATGCAATTCCAAGCTCAAGTTATACTGCCATCTCCAATAAACTGATGGGGATTTCTGTAGGAAAAGGTACAATTTTAACCCAAGATTGCCAAACATCAAAATTCAAGAAAATCCCCAAATTTCATACAATCATAGATAGCCACTCTCAGCCCTGTCAAAATGTGCCGGCAGCTGGCAATTTTGCCGCCTACAGTCAATTATTTGCTGTCTACTTCACACTGGAGTTCACAAATCATGACTAATAACAAAATACATCTCTAGCCCTTACTGCCTACTACTTCTGTTACCATGCCTGCCACTACAAAACATTCTGATAGGGCTGCACTCTGGTGTATAAACTCAGGCCTTAATTTTAACCATGATTTCATTGCATAAGAAACAGGATTTACTCTTACCAGTTGACTTGGTTTGTTGAGCATTTCATTTAAATGAGTAACACTACATTTCTGGCAACAATACTGTCCTGCACAGCAATCTACTTCACTGCGGCATGACAAGTGAACCCTAACAACGTGACTGCTGCCAACACTGTTGACTTGTGTGATGACAGCTTGACACATGCAGTTATTGTACTTGACGATATCTTCAATGGAGACTGCAGAGAACAGACACTTAGTAGCCAGCCAGCCAGTCATTGCGCTTATATTCCAGATTCTACCACCATTATTTGTTTCTAGGGCAAGGACGTTCGATGAACTAGAACCTGCCACAACAATTTGGTAATTGTTAAAGTGTATAATTATGACAGATTTTTTTTTCTTTGCATGATGAAATCTACATGGTGTTTTAATAAGAAAATGGAAAAAAAGTTTTTCTGTGTTTTAATTGCTAAAAACATGAAATTTAACTTCTGTGCAAGAAGAAAGGGGATAGTTGGCTGTTCACAGTTTCTTGGTTCCTTAGTATTTTTGGTGCATCCTGAGGAAGAAACATGGTTCAATTAATGTGTCTTGTCTATGGTTGTAGCAACACGCACCAAAAAAAAAACAGAACCGAGAAAATGCGAAATTAGCATTCCTGTATTGATGTCACAGCCGACTATTCCCAGTCTTTCTTCTTACATGATTCGATTAAGCAAATAATAAAAAATCTGTCATAAACACTTAAAATTTAAGGGGGACAAGCTTGGAGGAACATTTACACAAAACCATGATTGGAAAAACTGCAAAATGCTCACCACGAGGAGTCTGAGTGGGGAGGGGGAACATGAACTGCGAGGATTGGGTGGTGTGTGGCTTAATTGTGGTCCAGTATTTAAACCCTTACTGGTTCTCATTTTAAATGACCCTAAGGCCAAGAATGCTGGTCAAATAAGATCTAACCCACACCTTGTGTAAATCATATCCCAGTCAAGCTCTTATATCTATGAATCAATAATATGACCCTAAATGTAATATTAGTTTCTTCTCGTCAAACTTCCCCCACCCAAGGGTCCAGATTTCAAGTCAAATTCCCAAGGGTGGTGATGATGGTAGAGGTCAAATACCCCCCTCCCCCTCCCCCTCCCCCGCCCCCCTCGGGATTAACATTGATAAGGGTATTGAGAAAGCTGTTACTTACCTGAGGAGTGAACATTCTCCAACATTATGCTTTGGCCAGCATAGAGTGACTGGTAATAATCTCTGGTGTGATCAAATACAGTAATAGACTGGCTTCCTGTGTCATCTCTGGCAGTTAGAACAAACTTGTGTCCTGAGGCTTGCTTTTGAGAAAATGCCTCCATTGAACCCACTCTGGTTATGGTGCAGAAAATTGTCACCCGGTTCATGTTTGACCTACATGTACATGAACAACAACAGTGCTTTCATTAGAAGGTGGAACATGTTAGATTTTGATGTTTATTTAAACCCAAATAAAGATGATCCTTACTGTCTTGAACTCTCAATGGGAACAATGCAGGGGTGTAGCTACCTGTACGCACGTACACGTGCATACCTGAAAAAGTCGAAAAAAAAGAAGAAACATTTGGGACTTGAGGGTGGGTGGGGGGGGGGGGGGGGAAGTAGGAGGGTGTTTGAAAATTGATTGTGCGTACTCTAAAAAAGTCCTGGCTACGCCCCTGCAATAGTACATTTAACACATTGATAACAAAGCACAGTTTGAAGAAAAAATATCGAGGCAAGTCCGCCATTTTTGCATTTTCTTGTCAAAATGCGAAATTTACCTCCATCGTGGGATATACATCACGAAGACATAGCGTATATCGATAACTTTTTGACCATATTTGGGCAGTGTATCAATGTATTGAATTATAATGTGAGATAGCTGTAATACCAGTGGGCCTTGCCTGGGATAAATTGGCCAAACAAAAGGTGATGTTATTTCAGGCATACCAGCACTACCAAGAATCAGGCTAAATCATCATCTACATGTGGCTATCAGTGGGGATGAAGGGCATTAGGATGTTGAAGTATTTGCCTATATAAGATACAGTGTATATAGGTGCAATGTATGAGTCATTCCTTTAAGCCTTTGGGTGGGGGTATATGGGTGGCAACCCATCGTTCAAACTTCTGACAAGTATCTCCCCAAGGAAATCAAAGGGCTAACAGCTATCTCGTGAATACGAAACAACGTAAGGTTAAGTCCACAGATTGGTTTTAATTTTTCATACTGAGTTTGAAGTCAAAGAATTGAAGAGTAAAACAGATTTAAAATAACCAAAACATCTTAGTGACATACATGTAAATATGCATTGTGTGAAACAAGACTGTCTAGACAACTGGATGACATAATTACACTGGGGAATTAAAGTTTACTACAGCAATTATCTTTTAACACATAATACACTGGGGAATCAAGAAAGTTTACAAATGATGTATACTAATCTAGCTTAATGCCTGTGTATTCACGAGATAAAAATGTGAGCAATACTTAGTTGGCTGTAATCTGCAACATTAGAGGCAGTTTAAATGGTCATGTAGAATTGTAGCAGTTCCTTTCTGGAAAGTCAAGTGGGTGAGCTAATCATGTGAGCAAACCAAAATAAGTTTGATAAAATTGTAGCAAGTAAATTAGCCACTTGCCAGGAAGCAACAAGTCTTCGCTGCCTCAATGACATGACCTTCGCTTGCTCTTGTGTTATATAGGCTTGCCTCTCGGCTATCTAGAAACGGCTATCTAGCAGACTAAACTAAGCGCACCTGATATCATTTAAAAAGATTTGTTCTGGAAATGTGGAGTAGTCCAGTATCCCTTGGCTGTCTTTAATTACACTCACAGGGGTCCCCTGAGTGCTGGCTATCTGGCTTGGGACAAGTTCTCGCACTGGGTCATGTGACATACAGAATAAAACTGTTGCAGGACCATACTCCAACACAAACATTTCTTCTTGGTTTGGGACGACAAAAGGTTGTTGAATTGCAAGAGTATCGCCTTCTTTAAATAAGTTAGCCATGGGAAGCTGTTCATCCCACAAGCAAAAGTTTACATGGACGCCTTCTGAATCAACCACTTTAATACAACGCTTGATACTTGTTTGTCCATTCGCAAAATGAACCGTTTCTTCAAACCCCAAATCCGCAATTTCAACCTTGATATCGCATCCATAACGAGGATAAGGGTTTTCATCGATTCCTTGGAAAGTGCCAAACTTTTCAAAGCGTACAAGCTCGTCTTCTCCACAAAGAATCACCATATTTTCCGAAGGCAGAAGATGAACTTTATGACCACCGAACGACAGACCTTTCCCTTGAATCAAACGACAACTAGTAAATCGAAGAGTATGATTTTTGATGTATGCTGATTGCAGCTGATAGAGCTTTTGATGCATGTACATACCAAGGGAATTCTTCCCTTTGTGATCTCTCAAGATGGCGATATTTGTATGCGTTCCAGATACTGTCTCAATGCTTTCAACTCTTGCTTCCAGGATTGATTCATATCCGATGTGTCGGCTTTCAAACACGGAATCAACGGAGATCTTTCGTGCTTTCTGACCTTCTAAACGTCCTTGAAACTGACTAAATTGATTCAACGATTGTTGAATCTCGGCCAAGATGATCGCTTTTGTTATGCCTGAAGGATAGCGAGAAAGAAGCGATGAAAGCTTGACAAAAAGCCAGTTCCACGGAGGAAAACATTTACCATTTGTGCGATCGTGGATATAGCTTCTAAGAGAACTAACGCACTGTTCAAACATTGTCAAAGAACTAGCACTTTAGTAAAAAATTGTTTGCTATTTCAAAGGAAAACTTTTCAGTTTTCCCGCCTTCCCGCCAAGGCTTAGTAGCCACCACTCTTTGAATTATTACAAAGCTACTCGACTCAGTCTCCCTTGGAAACTCGTCCATCATGGCGGCAAAGTTTGCCTGCAAACATGAGTTTTGTTGTGATCAAATGGCCTTCGTACTTCTCTCTTTGACTCGTGTTTAATCCTTTTTTTGCAATGGCCTGTCGTAGGCTTGTTCCGCTGTTGAGACAGCCAGGTGTCTGGAGATGTTTTAGTGCAAGAAGACAAGATGAAGAAATAATGAATGTTTTTGACAGGAAAGCTAAGAGAAGGCAAAGAAACAGAGCCGCTCTGGCTGAAGATGTCGCTGTGTACGACTATCTAAGAGATGAGGTAAGATGACAAAATAATGTTGTTTTATTTTCACCAAAATAGATATATATCTGGTGAGCATTGTATAAAATACTACCCTTGATGTAGCAACATCCTAGGTTAATGCTGTAGGGTAAGACTTGAATATTTGGAGTGGGGGGTGGAGTGGGCTGGGTGGGTGTTGGTTGGTTTTAGGGGTTGGTTTTAGGGGTTGGTCAGCTTTTTAGGTCATGTAACACCAATTTCAATATGGGGTAATGGTTGCTAACCAAGGAGCTCCTCCATTGTGCAGGGTGGGGGAGAGACTGAGTTTCATTAACAAAATTAACATGGTTGACAGTAAAGGAGGACATGAAGTGAAATAGTCCTGGGGAGGGGGAGGGGGAGGATTCTTGGATCAACTTTCACTGGGCATGTGCTGCTGGCCTTTCAGAGCCCCTCTCCCATTATAGTCTATTCTGTGGCCAATTATAGATCCCACCTTAGTCACTTTTGTGAAAATGTAAACTTGTAAACTTCGCAATCCTAACTTAGTCACTTTCTGTTTTTAAAACCCCAAATCCCAACTAAAATAAAACTAACCCCATCCCCCCACCCCTCCCCCCCACAAAAAAAAAAATTGTCAGAATTTTCTTACTCCCAAAATCCTGAAAATGTGCAACCCTATTCCAGTAACTCTGTGGAAAATGAAACCCCATTATAGTCAATCCAGTCATGAAAATATGACCTCATCCATCCAGCGGCACATCTCCATTAAAAGCAATCATCCAAAATATGACAAACACTTTACAAACGTTGGGCTCCTACATCAACAAGTGGTAATCTGACTGAAACATAATTCACTATCACGGATAAGGCAGTTGGTTATGACAAGAAGGACTGTTGCTGTCTTGTTTTGTTAAAAAATGAAAAAATTTATTTCCATTTCCTTGGATTAATTGAAATGTCCTCTCTTTTAGGTTGCTGACAGAATGGTTGATAGAATTGGGGACATTGCCAGGTGAACTACTTTATGATGTATTAAATTGTATGTAAATAAACTGTGAGTTGTGAGTCAATCATTGCAAGTGAGACTTTTACCTGGCTTCTTGTTGTGTCAATAAATATAAGCTACAGTATGACTACCCATGTCATACTTTTTATGTGTCACCAATTAGTGTACATTGTGCTAAAATATTGCACACATAAATAAATTGCTTACTATGTTATCAGGTACAGGATTTCTTAAATTCAGTCTTCATAATAATTAAAAACCATTTCACTTATTCTTTCTCTTCTTGTTTTTTCTTTTTTCAGGCATTTTCCTCTAGCTTTGGATCTTGGCTGTGGGCGAGGGCATATTTCAAAATACCTAACCAAGGTTAGTACATGAACACCGGCAATGTTGGTGGGATTGATTTTGGGGAAAGGTGTATAAGAACCCTTTTGGTGGGGACGGGGTGTTAAAGGGATGGGCTGACTGTTTATTCTTTTGACTCCTTCAACTTTCAACTATCTTTATTATTGCACTATTTACAAGTGATCTAACCTTAAATAATAGTATTTACACTTTTAACAGAAAATAAATATACTAGAACATTGCAAAAAAATCTTAATGAATGTGTGCGTGGTGACCAGAGTAGCCACTGGCTTTCGAGCTGGCCACCGCCATGTTTAAAATAGAATGCAGATACACAACAAAAGTGCATAATACTTAATATTTACATTTATGTACATAGACATACTCACATTATAAAAATAAACAACAACAACAAGAAAAAACATTCATTTAGAAGGCCATATTATTCTATAATTTTTATAATGATACAGTGTATCTGCATGCAAGTAAATCAAAAGCCAGGGTCAAAATTCAAGAATAAATGTCAAATTCCTTTTTTTAATGTTTAACAAATAACCACTTTAGTCACTTAATTGAAGGACTCAGCTGAAGGTGTAAGTAATGTTTTTGGCTGAAAAAGGAAAAAAACTTATCGCTTTTGTTTGTCAAACATTGAACATTGTCAGTGTAATCAGCTATTTATCATTTTACAGGAACAGATTGGAACTTTGGTGATGGCTGATATGGCAGAGAACATGCTGGTTAGTACAAATCCAGCGCATTTAACAGACTCTTTATTGCTATTAGTGGAGGCACAGTGCTGTAGTGGTTAGCGTGTCGGACTTTCAACCTGAAGTTCGGTGGTTTGAGCCCGGTCACTGCCGTCGTGTTGTTTCCTTAGACGAGAAACTTTACTCCACATTGTCTCTCTTCACCCAGGTGTATAAATCTGTACTGGCGACATAATGCTGGGGGGTCACCTTGCGATGAACTAGCATCCCATCCAGGGGGGAGTAGTAATACTCTCAGCCGCTTAATGCTACGGAAACTGGGTTAAGTTCCAGCCGTATGGTTACCCTGTGGCTCATGTGCGATTTTACCATACATTACCACTTCAGTATAAACATTAAAATACTTTAATAGATGAATTAGTTGTCACATGCGTCTGTTTGAGATATTTTGAAAGGACCAACAGGGCAAAAAACTTTTTTTCTTTCCACTTGTCCATTGGACAAGTGCTACTCAAAGTTTGGTTGTCCGAAAGTGAAATTCACTCGTCCAAAAAATGAATAAGTTAAAAAAAGTAGCGATAAAACAAATTTACAATGTACCGTAAAAACTAGCGTATAGACATATTTGCCTAAAATTTTTGTTCAAAAAATGCTTTCCGGTGATATAAAGGCCCGTTTACACAGCGATTTTTTGTGCAATTTTTGTCGCACTTGTCGATGCAATATTTGTCTCATGCAAGTTGAATCTTCAAATCGCATGTGTAAACGGGCGGCGATTTGTCGCAGAATGTCGCAGAGGTTTCGAACATGTTCGAAACCTGATGCAACTTGGCGGTGATTTTTTGGGAAATCACAGCAAGTCAAAGCAAATGTCGCAACCGAATCGCACAGGAAATCGCCGCTAGTTTACACTTGCGACAAAAGTTGCATCGGAGAGCACGACAAAAATCGCATCAAAAATCGCACATGTAAACGGCCTTACACGTAAGTTGACCAGACTTTTGAGTCTTGAAATTGAACATTCTATTTATTTGAGGTGTACAACGTGGAGCAAACATAATTCTTTAACTTTAGATGGTGTAAAAAAGTGAGTCTTGTTTCTCTAACAAAGGTGTATTCTCGTAACGCACGAACGTGAGCGTTGTGTTTTAAATTGTAAAATTTAGCCTCAAATTGTCAAAATACCTGTGTTGAAACAGTGCTCCCTATCTTTGTTGGACATTTTGAAGTTTATAGCAATGAAGGAACACCGAAGACGAACGAATTCGAAGCCAAAGAAAAGAGTCTGTAAACGGTAGTAAGTTCGTGTTCCAGTACACTAAAGGAAAATTCAGCTACAATATCTTCACTTAAACCATCACCAATCATAACTACACGTCATCCAACATCACTGTACGTCACCCAATGTCGCTAGACATCATCTAACATCACTATTCGTCATCCAATGTCGCTAGACATCATACAGCATCACTAGGCATCATACAGCATCACTAGGCATCATCTAACGTGACTAGACATCATCCAACATCACTAGGCATCATACAGCATCACTAGGCATCATCTAACATAACTAGACATTATCCAACATCACTAGGCATCATACAGCATCACTAGGCATCATCTAACGTAACTAGACATCATCCAACATCACTAGGCATCATACAGCATCACTAGGCATCATCAAACGTAACTAGACATCATCCAACATCACTAGGCATCATACAGCATCACTAGGCATCATCTAACGTAACTAGACATCATCCAACATCACTAGGCATCATACAGCATCACTAGGCATCATCTAACGTAACTAGACATCATCCAACATCACTAGGCATCATCTAACGTAACTAGACATCATCCAACATCACTAGGCATCATACAGCATCACTAGGCATCATCTAACGTGACTAGACATCATCCAACATCACTAGGCATCATACAGCATCACTAGCCATCATCTAACGTAACTAGACATCATCCAACATCACTAGGCATCATACAGCATCACTAGGCATCATCTAACGTAACTAGACATCATCCAACATCACTAGGCATCATACAGCATCACTAGGCATCATCTAACGTAACTAGACATCATCCAACATCACTAGGCATCATACAGCATCACTAGGCATCATCTAACGTAACTAGACATCATCCAACATCACTAGGCATCATACAGCATCACTAGGCATCATCTAAGGTAACTAGACATCATCCAACATCACTAGGCATCATACAGCATCACTAGGCATCATCTAACGTAACTAGACATCATCCAACATCACTAGGCATCATACAGCATCACTAGGCATCATCTAACGTAACTAGACATCATCCAACATCACTAGGCATCATACAGCATCACTAGGCATCATCTAAGGTAACTAGACATCATCCAACATCACTAGGCATCATACAGCATCACTAGGCATCATCTAACGTAACTAGACATTATCCAACATCACTAGGCATCATACAGCATCACTACTTATCATCTAACGTAACTAGACATCATACAGCATCACTAGCCATCATCTAACGTAACTAGACATTATCCAACATCACTAGGCATCATAGAGCATCACTAGCCATCATCTAACGTAACTAGACATTATCCAACATCACTAGGCATAATACAGCATCACTAGCCATCATCTAACGTAACTAGACATTATCCAACATCACTAGGCATAATACAGCATCACAGGCATCATCTAACGTAACTAGACATCATCCTACATCACTAGGCATCATACAGCATCACTAGGCATCATCTAACGTAACTAGACATCATCCAACATCACTAGGCATCATACAGCATCACTAGGCATCATCTAAGGTAACTAGACATCATCTAACATCACTAGGCATCATACAGCATCACTAGGCATCATCTAACGTAACTAGACATCATCCAACATCACTAGGCATCATACAGCATCACTAGGCATCATCTAACGTAACTAGACATCATCTAACATCACTAGACATTATCCAACATCACTAGGCATAAAACAGCATCACTAGGCATCATATAACGTAACTAGACATCATCCAACATCACTAGGCATCATACAGCATCACTAGGCATCATCTAACGTAACTAGACATCATCCAACATCACTAGGCATCATACAGCATCACTAGGCATCATCTAACGTAACTAGACATCATCTAACATCACTAGACATTATCCAACATCACTAGGCATAATACAGCATCACTAGGCATCATCTAACGTAACTAGACATCATCCAACATCACTATGCATCATACAGCATCACTAGGCATCATCTAACGTGACTAGACATCATCCTACATCACTAGGCATCATACAGCATCACTAGGCATCATCTAACGTAACTAGACATCATCTAACATCACTAGACATTATCCAACATCACTAGGCATAATACAGCATCACTAGGCATCATCTAACGTAACTAGACATCATCCAACATCACTATGCATCATACAGCATCACTAGGCATCATCTAACGTGACTAGACATCATCCTACATCACTAGGCATCATACAGCATCACTAGGCATCATCTAACGTAACTAGACATCATCCAACATCACTAGACATCATACAGCATTACTAGGCATCATCTAACGTAACTAGACATCATCCAACATCACTAGCCATCATGCAGCATCACTAGGCATCATCTAACGTAACTAGACATCATCCAACATCACTAGGCATAATACAGCATCACTAGGCATCATCTAACGTGACTAGACATCATCCAACATCACTAGGCATCATACAGCATCACTAGGCATCATCTAACGTGACTAGACATCATCCAACATCACTAGGCATCATACAGCATCACTAGGCATCATCTAACGTGACTAGACATCATCCAACATCACTAGGCATCATACAGCATCATTAGCCATCATCTAACGTAACTAGACATCATCCAACATCACTAGGCATCATACAGCATCACTAGGCATCATCTAACGTAACTAGACATCATCCAACATCACTAGGCATCATCTAACGTAACTAGACATCATCCAACATCACTAGGCATCATACAGCATCACTAGGCATCATCTAACGTAACTAGACATCATCCAACATCACTAGGCATCATACAGCATCACTAGGCATCATCTAAGGTAACTAGACATCATCCAACATCACTAGGCATCATACAGCATCACTAGGCATCATCTAACGTAACTAGACATCATCCAACATCACTAGGCATCATACAGCATCACTAGTTATCATCTAACGTAACTAGACATCATACAACATCACTAGCCATCATCTAACGTAACTAGACATTATCCAACATCACTAGGCATCATAGAGCATCACTAGCCATCATCTAACGTAACTAGACATTATCCAACATCACTAGGCATAATACAGCATCACTAGCCATCATCTAACGTAACTAGACATTATCCAACATCACTAGGCATAATACAGCATCACCAGGCATCATCTAACGTAACTAGACATTATCCTACATCACTAGGCATCATACAGCATCACTAGGCATCATCTAGCGTAACTAGACATCATCCAACATCACTAGGCATCATACAGCATCACCAGGCATCATCTAACGTAACTAGACATCATCCAACATCACTAGGCATCATACAGCATCACTAGGCATCATCTAACGTAACTAGACATCACCCTACATCACTAGGCATCATACAGCATCACTAGGCATCATCTAACGTAACTAGACATCATCCAACATCACTAGGCATCATACAGCATCACTAGTTATCATCTAACGTAACTAGACATCATCCAACATCACTAGGCATCATACAGCATCACTAGGCATCATCTAAGGTAACTAGACATCATCCAACATCACTAGGCATCATACAGCATCACTAGGCATCATCTAACGTAACTAGACATCATCCAACATCACTAGGCATCATGCAGCATCACTAGGCATCATACAGCATCACTAGGCATCATCTAACGTAACTAGACATCATCCAACATCACTAGGCATCATACAGCATCACTAGGCATCATCTAACGTAACTAGACATCATCCTACATCACTAGGCATCATACAGCATCACTAGGCATCATCTAACGTAACTAGACATCATCCAACATCACTAGGCATCATACAGCATCACTAGGCGTCATCTAACGTAACTAGACATCATCCAACATCACTAGGCATCATGCAGCATCACTAGGCATCATACAGCATCACTAGGCATCATCTAACGTAACTAGACATCATCCAACATCACTAGGCATCATACAGCATCACTAGGCATCATCTAACGTAACTAGACATCATCCAATATCACTAGGCATCATACAGCATCACTAGGCATCATCTAACGTAACTAGACATTATCCAGCATCACTAGACATCTTCTACCATCACTAGATATCACCTACCATCACTAGATACCACCTACCATCACTAGACATAATCTAACGTAACTAGACATCATCTACTATCACTAGACATCTACAAACGTCACTAGACGTCATATACCAACACCAGGGCCCGGTTGTTCAAAAGGTGGATAAAACTATTTAGTATATACTGAAACAGTGGATGGCATTGTTGGCGCGCTCTGATTGGCTACTGAAACTCGGAATAGCAAGTGCTATTCACCTCCCAGCAATTTGCGCGCGAAAATTGTAATTGTTGACAGGAATAAATGAGTTAAAACGCATCATTTTCGTAGGATTTTGTTAATGGTTATCCACTGGATAGTGAACAACCGGGACCAGGAGAAAAATTTTTGGGCTTGCAAAAATATGTCATAAGTGCTATTCACGAACGATTTCTTATGACCATCCTAAGTTAGGCGTAACTTAGCAGTCTCCTAAGTTTAGTGGTCGCGGGCAGTTATCGATTAGTAAAAGGAAACCAATCAGAAATGGTTTTTATGGCGTGCTCTTATGAATAGTAATTTATGAAAATTACATGAATGAATATTTTGCCTTGTGTAAATTGTTGTTCATGGTCAGCTGCGAAAGCAACATACAAATCTATCATCGTTTTGGGTCCACTTCGATATTTGTCGTACAAGGGTTTAATTTTCACGGAAAACGGAAATATAACTCTGCAAGCCTAGGTATAACCGACCGTGTGTTTTACATTACTGACCCGGGAAAATTTTAATGCTGAAAATCGACGTAAAACTCGTCAACAATCGAATTTAGCCCCCGTCAAGACAAGTCTTAATAAGTTAGGAGGTCAATATTGACCTCCTAAATTTAGGAGAAAATTTAATACATATTTTAAGTTAGGCGGACTTCGTGAATACCAGTTGAGACATGTCTTAACCCTCGGACGTACACGCAAACTTATATCTCCACCGCGGTACAGGTGATCGTGAATACCAGTAATCTCCTAAGTTATATGTCGGATGCTTTCGTGAATACGGCCCCAGGGTACTATACTTGGCATTACAGAATTTTACGTGTTCGGAAGACCCCAGGGAGCCTTAAGGTTACCCCGAGAGAGAAAAAAACGTGTTCTTTGCTGGTAGATGTTTGAGGATGAAATAACAAAAATGAAACGAACAAATCAACTCACGAAAAAGATAGCTCCAAAGGACAAGTAAGGCGAGAGTAAGGACGAGTAAGGCGAGAGTCGATCCAGACCAGCTGCTTAAAAGGCGTACATAGTACTTAAATTAGCCAAACTCAGGGGCACCCAACGAATCTGTTCCTCACTTTATCTGTTCTCCAGCGGAATTCTTGCCGGCTGGCAAAATATTATGTTTATATTTTTTTAATTACCATTTTTGCGCTGGTTGACTTGAGAAAGGATTCGCAAGAATAAGCTGTGCTGGTTATCTTGAGCAGATCGAAAAGAGACTGATTATTTATGTGAGGAGAAGTTTGATGTTGGTCAGTTTGATGCTTAAAAGAGTTCAGCTTCGTAGTAACAAATTTAAGCAGTGCTAAGAGACAGCCAAACAGGATTAAGTTCGAGACGGCAGTACATGTTCAAAACAAAAAACGAAAAAGCTTCAAATAGTTTGCCATTATTGTTTCCAAGTCCCGTTTTGTAACTTATCCTTATTTTTTGTTTTTGTTTATTCATTTTTTTTAATTGCTGGCTGAAGACGCTTTTTTATCCTGCTGCCTGGGAATTGCTTTAATGTGTTATGCTGGGAAAAAGGAACAGATATATTTTTACCAGCAACCTAGAAGAACACCTGGAAATGCTTTTATATCAATTATTTTAATATATTTGAGTAAAATAACGCATTTTGCCAAAGATTGTTCGTTGGGTGCCCTTGCAAACTTAAGAACGTTCCCCGAGTCAAATAAACCCAGCAACCGACAATAACTAATTAAAAATTGTTTAATATTTTTACGTCTTTTTAACAGACGCTTGTTTACAAAAGTGTAACCGAAAAACTGTACTAAAAAAGACCTTTAAGTAATACTGCTTAGTACTTTCTGATGACATACAATGTAGAAAGGGAAATTCTAGTCGCCATGAAAATCCTTTATTTTTTGTTTTGAACGTCGTGTTAGTGAGTTATAGAGATTTGAATTTACAAAATGCTAATTAGATGAGGTCAACCCGGGAATCATTTATTATACAACTACTTATTTTCACCTCCAAGTAATATTTTTTACGAATCAATTGACTATCCACAGTTTATTTTTAGTATTTATCAAATTCATTATCCTCAAGCTTTAAAGTACGTATTGTAAATTGGCGTAGAAATAAAGACAAATTCCTGTAGGTTGAGACGAGGCCCGTCTTTCTGATACTTGTCCGTTGCGGCAAACCTGGACTGCACACTGTAAATCCATCTTTCAACTTGGGTCTCCGTCTCCTCGGTAGTTAAAGGGCCAGACTTCTTCGCACCTTTTGCTTTACCGTTACTCAGGAACCTTGCTATCCATGCTACGATTCGGATGGCTTTCCAGTAGCCATGCTTATCCAGAGTTTCATTCAGCGCATCGTCCTCTGTCTTGGTCACAAACACGGCTTCTCTCGCCACTTTAGCTTCCGCTTGAGTTTCACTTGTAGCGGCGGTGACAATGTCTGGTGGCCAGCTTTCTGGTTCTGCGAGCCATGCAGGACCTTCCCACCACAACTTCGCAGATTCATCTACATGCCCTACTCTGCTTCCAAGGTCAGCGGGGGTCTGATGTGAACGGACATATCTCCATTGGATGAAGCTGTGTTGCTGGATTTTCTTGACTCTGTTTGCCACGAACTGCTTGTAACCACCATTTCCTTAAAACCGTAGACACCTTCCACTGGGAATCCCGTCACGTTGCTGATGAGGTTTGCTGTCATATGAGCGGATACTTGTTCCTGTCTGGGAATAGTTAGTTCCTGCTTAGCTAGGCGTGATTTAGCTGTGACGAGGCTTTGCTGATTACCTTGTGCTTGACGTACAACTGCAAACACTGCCGATGCCACCCCTTTATTGCTAGGGTCTCCAAATTCATGTCGATCAATGCCAACGATTCTCTCTTGATGCTGAGCTATCTCAACCTTGTCAGGCAATATCTTCTTCCAAGCATTCCACTTGTCTAACGCCACGCCAGAAAACGCCTTGTCTCAGGCAAGACGGCTGTCGCATACTTCTCTATACTGCACTTTGCCCGCCAATATGGTAGGAGAAGCGAGACCAAGTGGGTCGTAAATTCTGGCTAGACTTCCCAGAAGCACCCTCTTAGTGGGCTCTAACGGTTGTGTGGGGAAGATAACGGCGGTCGTATCCTTTTCTTTGTCCCATGGCATTCCTAATAGCTTTGTCTCGCCTGACTTCGCTGCCAGTTGTTGATTGGCATAGCTCGATTTTTGTTCTGAACTTCTTCTTCTTGCAACATATCTGTTTCTAAGGCTGGTACGTTGGAGTGCCATTTATGTAATTCGAACTGGGCTTCACTGAAGGTTGTCTGCGCAGATTCTTTCAAGTGCTGTGTCTCGCGAACGGTCGGTCCACCAGTAATGGTGTCGTCGACGTAAAGACTTTGGAGGATTTCTTCAATTTCTGCTGGAAACCGTTCCCGACAGAGCTCGAGATGTTCCCAAGCAAGAAGGGAGACGGCGCCAAGCCAAAGAGAGCTCGCGTGAAACGTAACGCCTCAGTCTCTTTAGTCTTCAGATCCTTGTACCAATGAAACCGCATCACATCTCTGTCTGGTTCCCAGATTCGAACTTGCAGAAATGCTTGCTTTAGATCACCTGAGATAGCTGCAGGATGGAAACGGTTTTTCACCAGGAAGCTCCATAGCTGGATTTGAGTCGGTGGTCCGATCTCGAGACTTTCATTCAAGGATGGGGCCTTTTAACTTGCTCTTGCAGATGCATCATAGACAATGCGTAACTTGGTACTTTCAGCTGTTTCCCGAATGACTGGTTTGTGCGGTATGTAAAATTCTCTCTCTTTAGTTTCACTTTCCACACGCTCCACGATACCTTGGGCTAGCTGATCCTGAATCACGGTATCATACCGTTCAAGCATCCCCGGTTGTTTTTCCAATCTCTTTGTGAGTGCATTCAGTCTCTTCAAACTTCCTGCTTCGTTGTTGAGTAAAGGAGGATGATTGCCCTTCCAAGGTAAACCATCTTCGTACTACCCTTCTGGACTTCTCTTTAACTGCTCTTCTAGGCCTAACACTTCAAGTCTGCAGAGATTTTCGTAATCGCAAGAGAAATCCTGTGTCAAGAACTTGTTGGTCAAGTCTACTTCTTTCCCAGGGGACATCATTGTCCATCAAAAACGAGTTAGCTCCGCTATTGGCTCCCCGGTTTACCAATTCGTGGCATGCTGTTTACTTTCACTCTCGCATATTCGCTGGCTCCAAGTGTAAGACGGCCAAAACGGTCGACGAGAGAAACCACAGATTCGAGTGTAAGATTTACGAGTTTATTACAAATCCACAAACAAGCCAAATAATACAAAACGGGAACGAGTAACACAAGGGTTATTGAGAATTAAGCATCTGAACTTAGGACGTCTGCTTGAGAACTGAACTTGCTCTTGTTGTTGTTGCACAGACTAACCAACTAAACCAACTAAATCCACTGAGCAAAGGTAGCCAATTTATAATATATTTCAGGAAACTATAAACTTAACTCTAAACCAAATAAGGTTAGAGAGTGAATTTGTAGCCCACAAATACAGGATTTACCTAAGGGAACTAAGTGTTTACTACTCCTACACAACGGGAATTAGGTACAAGAAATGTGTGGGAATAATATAACAAAATGATAGCAAAACAAGGTGTGAAAGGAAACTTAGTAATTTAGGCAAATAACTGAATAACGACTAACAAGAATCCTTGGGAGTAATTTGGAATAATTTGAATGAAAACTAAACAAGACAAAATGTGACCTGGTCACACTCCTCCCTGCTTTTGCTTGCCATGTCCTCATGCGAGCTAAACAAAATCAATAAAACTATAAAACTAAACATAAAAATTACTTAAATGAAGCCCTAGGCTGATTATAAGGGTTGCTATGTTGTCCTTTGTTAAGCCTGGCAGAACGACGCAGTATTGGTCCGTCTGGCTCTGCGACTGGTAATGGTACGGGCACTTGTGGGGCATCAAATGCAATCTCAATATCGTCAGCATCGTCTGAGGAGTCATCAGAGGTTTCAGAGGGGACTCTTCGCAAGGGTACTCGGCTCCGTCTGTGATTAGGGGGTTGCACCTGTAGGGGCCTTGGTTTGGGGCACACTTGAAGTTCTGAGCGGTTGACAGTTCTGCTTGGGCCATGACCATCAGCTGGTTCAATTTCGTAAACATTGTCACGACGATTAACAACCTTGTAGACCTTAGAGTTCCATCTGTCTTGGATCTTAGCTCTCCCCTGTGGGTGGCTTCGGGTGAAAACTCTCTCTCCAATGGGAATCTCGTCAGGCTTTACTTGTCGGCGGCGATCAAACTGCTGTTTCCGGAAGTTAGCTTCAGCCCTCAGTTTTCTCTGAGCTTGCTGGTGAGCATCACGTAAGCGATTCTGATGCTGGGTTAGCCATTCTCCATTATCAGTTGGTGGGTCATCTTGGTCAGAGGGAGGCAAAAGATCAACAGGTAGCCTTGGATCGGTTGCAAATAAGAGGTAATGAGGAGAGTAACCTGTGGAGGAATGTGGTGTTGCATTGTATGCATAACACAGTTCCTTAAGGTGCTCAGGCCACTTCCTCTTCTTCTCAGCTGGAAGGCTACGTAGGAGGTCATGCAGGGTACGGTTAAAGCGTTCACATTGGCCGTTTCCTTGGGGATGGTAGGGTGTGCTTCTAGACTTCTTGATATCATACATCTGACAAAGCTCTTGCACAACTTCTGCTTCGAAACATCTGCCCTGATCAGAGTGGATCCGCTTGGGGACACCATACACCAGGAACCAGTCACGAACTAAGGTTTTGACGACGGTGCTCGCTCGCTGGTCTCTGGTTGATACTGCGACAGTGAACTTGGTAAATACATCAGTAAGTACCAGGACATTTTCTCTGCCATCTGATGCAGGCTCAAGCTGGGTGAAGTCCATGGCTAGTACTTCCAGGGGCTTTGTAGCGACGATACTCGTCATTGGTGTCTTGACAGGCAGGTAGGGTCCCTTTGCTACGACGCAACGCTCGCATTCCGACAGGTACTGTTTGACGTGGTTGTGCAGTCCAGGCCACCAGCAGCGTTCACGAACCAACTGTTCTGTTCGCTCTAGTCCCTGATGACCACACTGGTCATGAACACGATTGAGGAACTCCCCACGGATACTGTCAGGCAGGATTAGCTGCAGGTGCTGGTTGCCATGGTTGTCAGAGTTGCTGCGGTAGAGTACGCCCTTCTTCTCTATGATACGGTCCCACTGGTTAAGAAGTTGTTTCGCCTCACGAGACTCAGCTCTTCTCTCACGTGGTGAGGGCTTGCAACCAATGGTGCGGTAATGGATCATACGCTTTACGGTGGTATCTGCATTCTGCAATCTGGCCAACTGCTTTAAATTCCAGGAAGGTAATGGGCCTGTGCTGTACGTTTGGGGAGGGTCTACTGTTAACTGCTCAACTGCTGCGGTAGGGTTCTCTGCCAGGAACACTGCTGACTGGAGTAGTTGCTCCCTTACAAATTCAGGTACGGCAGTAGTGCTAAGGGATGAAGCCAGAATTACTTCTACTTGGTCAATGTCACACTCTTCATTTTCCGGCCGGTCGAGGCGGCTGAGTGCGTCAGCATTGGCATTCTGCTTTCCAGCACGGCACTTTATGTTGAAATTGAAGTTAGCTAGTTTGGACACCCATCGCTGCTCAACGGCCTTAAGCTTACTCTTCAACTGCAGGTATGTGAGAGGGTTATTGTCGGTCATTACTGTAAAGGTGGAGGAGATCAGGTACTCACGGAACTTTTCTGATACGGCCCACTTGAGAGCTAGGAGTTCCAGTTTTCTGGAAGAGTAGTTCTCCATTTTCCTCTCAGCTCCTCTGAGGGCACGACTAGCGTAGGCTATTGGCCTGATTCTACCATCTTGTTCCTGCGACACCACCGCTCCTAGACCATCATTAGAGGCATCTACTTCGACAATGAAAGACTTTGTGTAGATAGGGTAAGCTAACACTGGTGGGCTGGTCAGAGCTTGTTTAAGGCTATCGAATGCTTTCTGGCACTCCTGGTTCCAATCACCTCCAACAGACTTGCTTCTCTGCTTCCCATGCTTCGTACAGCTTGGAGACCAACTCGTGTAGGGGTCTTGCCAGTTGCGCAAAGTGTGGGACAAATCTTCGGTAGTATGAGGCGAAGCCAAGGAAGGATCTCAGGTCTTTGAGGGTTCTGGGTTGTGGCCAGTTTGTTACTACTTCTGTCTTGGCAGGGTCGGTGGCGACACCGTCAGCAGACACTACATGTCCAAGGTACGTCACCTTCGGCCGGAAGAACTGACATTTCTTAACCTCGATCTTCAGTCCATGCTATCGCAGCCTACGGAACACCATCTCCAGGCGCTGCAGTTGGGTCTTGATGTCTTGACTGAAGACAATGATGTCGTCCAGATAGACAATCAGAACTTCCAGTAACTCATCACGGAAAATGGTCTGCATAACACGCTGAAAGGTGGCAGGGGCACCTCCGAGACCGAACGGCATTCGGTTGTACTCGAACAGTCCAAAGGGCGTGGTGAAAGCTGTCTTGTGCCGGTCTGCGGGGTCAACTTCTACCTGGTTGTAGGCGGAGGCCAGATCAATGGTGGAGAAGTACTTGGCACCTCCTAAGACATCCAGGCTCTCATCTATCCTAAGAAGAGGGTAAGCATCACGCTTGACTTTGGAATTGAGCTGAGGATAGTCCACGCACATGCGCAGCGCACCACTTTTCTTCCGGACAAGTACAATTGGGGATGCATGCTTGCTCTGGCTTGGCTTGATAACACCCTTATTTAACAGATCTTGTAAATGCTCCTTCACCTCAGCCAGCTGGTTTGGAGGGATCCGTCTGTGACGCTGATTCACAGGGATGTCATCAGATGTTGGTATCTTGTGCTGAATGGTGGTGGTTCTTCCAAGGCTATCTCCTTCACGAGCAAACACATCTGCATAAGTGGTGAAGATTCGCAACGCCTCTTGCTTTTCAGCTGGGGTCCCGGGGAAATCTGTCAGGTTTATTTCAGCAGGGAGATCTTGCTTGCTCTGGGGGGTCGCAGGTTTTCCAGGCTCCGGTGATCAGGAAGGCTTCTGGTCCTCTGCTCCCAGAAGGCAGGACACTATCACCTCGTTGCTGCGCACATCAAACTCCAGCTGATCTCCACTGTTCACCTTTGCTGCACCACGTACCGTTCCAAGGCGTGTTCGAGGCTTTAGCCATACATCCTTTGGGGAGGGGTTCACGACTTGGATGAGGAAGCACATCTTAGCGCCATTAACCAGGGTATTCGCTACCTGAATGTTTCCTGGTACTGGTACACTGAGGGGTTCCACCAGTGACCACAGGCGGGACCATGCAGTGACAGCTACACTTGCTACTGAGTTTGGGGGCACCAGCACTGGGTACTTTACAGCGACTCGGACAAAGCCAGAGGTACAGGTTCCTGCAGTCCTTGGCTCAGCTGTGGTCCTTTGCTGGAGCAGGCCACCAAACTTGGGGATTTGCGCCAGTACATTAGTTCCAAGGAGTCCAGGCACCTCTCGTCTCTGCTTGACAGTGGCAGGGATGTCTTTTAAGACTAGTACTCCACAGCCGGGTACGTTCACCCCATCAACCTCTACGTCTAAATCAAGGTACCCCAGGTACGGAATCTCAAGCCCATTAGCAGCCCAGGTTAGCAGCACGCAGGGTAAGCATTCGCCCGTCTTGTCTCATGCGCCCGCAGGTTGGCTGGAGTTTCTTTTTATAGAATTCTTCCGTCACGAAGGACACCATTGACCCAGAGTCCACCACACACAGCACGTCAACACCAGCAAGCCTTGCTTGAACCGTTGGGGTACCACCAACCATGTGTATTGGCGTGCATTCGTCTTTTGGTAGAGGTTTAGAGCCACTATTCCCCTCCTCCACGGCATGGCTCACTGCCGTGGAGTCTTCTCGTTTAACGCTGGCGGCTGGAAGTTCTGTCGGTTGTTTGTCTTTCCGCCAACTCCTCGTTGGTTTCTTCCATTGCTAGCAGGGCAGTCTCTCTGAAAATGACTGGTTGAACCGCACCCAAAACAGCCGGGTTGCCGTAGTGAGCATTGTTGACCGTATGACATAAGCTGCGCAATGGTTTTCTTTTGTTTGTCAAGAGCTGACTGTTGGCTCCTCATATGGTCAGCCAGTAATTTCTGCTGCTTTTGGAGGTTCTCAGCTAGGAGTTTTTGGCCGGCAACAATTTCGTTTACAACCGACTGCAAGTTCACTGACCCCTTCACTGCTTCACATGTAGGCTAGTGATGTTGGATGATGTCTAGTTACGTTAGATGATGCCTAGTGATGCTGTATGATGCCTAGTGATGTTTGATGATGTCTAGTTACGTTAGATGATGCCTAGTGATGCTGGATGAAGCCTAGTGATGTTGGATGATGTCTGGTTACGTTCGATGATGCCTAGTGATGCTGCATGATGCCTAGTGATGTTGGATGATGTCTAGTTACGTTAGATGATGCCTAGTAATGCTGTATGATTAGCCTAGTGATGTTGGATGATGTCTAGTTACGTTAGATGATGCCTAGTGATGCTGTATTATGCCTAGTGATGTTGGATAATGTCTAGTTACGTTAGATGATGGCTAGTGATGCTGTATGATGCCTAGTGATGTTGGATGATGCCTAGTGATGCTGCATGATGCCTAGTGATGTTGGATGACGTCTAGTTAAGTTAGATGATGCCTAGTGATGCTGTATGATGCCTAGTGATGTTGGATGATGTCTAGTTACGTTAGATGATGCCTAGTGATGCTGTATTATGCCTAGTGATGTTGGATGATGTCTAGTTACGTTAGATGATGCCTAGTGATGCTGCATGATGCCTAGTGATGTTGGATGATGTCTAGTTGCGTTAGATGATGCCTAGTGATGCTGTATGATGTCTAGTGATGTTGGATGATGTCTAGTTACGTTAGATGATGCCTAGTGATGCTGTATGATGCCTAGTGTTATAGGATGATGTCTAGTTACGTTAGATGATGCCTAGTGATGCTGTATGATGCATAGTGATGTTGGATGATGTCTAGTTACGTTAGATGATGCCTAGTGATGCTGTATTATGCCTAGTGATGTTGGATGATGTCTAGTTACGTTACATGCTGCCTAGTGATGCTGCATGATGCCTAGTGATGTTGGATGATGTCTGTTACGTTAGATGATGCCTAGTGATGCTGTATGATGCCTAGTGATGTTGGATGATGTCTAGTTACGTTAGATGATGCCTAGTGATGCTGTATGATGCCTAGTGATGTTGGATGATGTCTAGTTACGTTAGATGATGCCTAGTGATGCTGTATGATGCCTAGTGATGTTGGATGATGTCTAGTTACGTTAGATGATGCCTAGTGATGCTGTATGATGCCTAGTGATGTTGGATGATGTCTAGTTACGTTAGATGATGCCTAGTGATGCTGTATGATGCTAGTGATGTTGGATGATGTCTAGTTACGTTAGATGATGCCTAGTGATGCTGTATGATGCATAGTGATGTTGGATGATGTCTAGTTACGTTAGATGATGCCTAGTGATGCTGTATTATGCCTAGTGATGTTGATATGTCTAGTGATGTTAGATGATGTCTAGTTACGTTAGATGATGCCTAGTGATGCTGTATGATGCCTAGTGATGTTGGATGATGTCTAGTTACGTTAGATGATGCCTAGTGATGCTGTATGATGCCTAGTGATGTTGGATGATGTCTAGTTACGTTAGATGATGCCTAGTGATGCTGTATGATGCCTAGTGATGTTGGATGATGTCTAGTTACGTTAGATGATGCCTAGTGATGCTGTATGATGCCTAGTGATGTTGGATGATGTCTAGTTACGTTAGATGATGCCTAGTGATGCTGTATGATGCTAGTGATGTGGATGATGTCTAGTTACGTTAGATGATGCCTAGTGATGCTGTATATGCCTAGTGATGTTGGATGATGTCTAGTTACGTTAGATGATGCCTAGTGATGCTGTATTGATGCCTAGTGATGTTGATAATGTCTAGTGATGTTGGATGATGTCTAGTTACGTTAGATGATGCCTAGTGATGCTGTATGATGCCTAGTGATGTTGGATGATGTCTAGTTACGTTAGATGATGCCTAGTGATGCTGTATGATGCCTAGTGATGTTGGATGATGTCTAGTTACGTTAGATGATGCCTAGTGATGCTGTATGATGCCTAGTGATGTTGGATGATGTCTAGTTACGTTAGATGATGCCTAGTGATGCTGTATGATGCCTAGTGATGTTGGATGATGTCTAGTTACGTTAGATGATGCCTAGTGATGCTGTATGATGCCTAGTGATGTTGGATGATGTCTAGTTACGTTAGATGATGCCTAGTGATGCTGTATTATGCCTAGTGATGTTGGATAATGTCTAGTTACGTTAGATGATGCCTAGTGATGCTGTATGATGCCTAGTGATGTTGGATGATGTCTAGTTACGTTAGATGATGCCTAGTGATGCTGTATGATGCCTAGTGATGTTGGATGATGTCTAGTTACGTTAGATGATGCCTAGTGATGCTGTATGATGCTAGTGATGTTGGATGATGTCTAGTTACGTTAGATGATGCCTAGTGATGCTGTATATGCCTAGTGATGTTGGATGATGTCTAGTTATGTTAGATGATGCCTAGTGATGCTGTATGCCTAGTGATGTTGTATGCCTAGTGATGTTGGATGATGTCTAGTTACGTTAGATGATGCCTAGTGATGCTGTATGATGCCTAGTGATGTTGGATGATGTCTAGTTACGTTAGATGATGCCTAGTGATGCTGTATGATGCCTAGTGATGTTGGATGATGTCTAGTTACGTTAGATGATGCCTAGTGATGCTGTATGATGCCTAGTGATGTTGGATGATGTCTAGTTACGTTAGATGATGCCTAGTGATGCTGTATTGCTAGTGATGTTGATATGTCTAGTGATGTTGGATGATGTCTAGTTACGTTAGATGATGCCTAGTGATGCTGTATGATGCCTAGTGATGTTGGATGATGTCTAGTTACGTTAGATGATGCCTAGTGATGCTGTATGATGCCTAGTGATGTTGGATGATGTCTAGTTACGTTAGATGATGCCTAGTGATGCTGTATGATGCCTAGTGATGTTGGATGATGTCTAGTTACGTTAGATGATGCCTAGTGATGCTGTATGATGCCTAGTGATGTTGGATGATGTCTAGTTACGTTAGATGATGCCTAGTGATGCTGTATGATGCCTAGTGATGTTGGATGATGTCTAGTTACGTTAGATGATGCCTAGCGATGCTGTATTATGCCTAGTGATGTTGGATAATGTCTAGTGATGTTAGATGATGTCTAGTTACGTTAGATGATGCCTAGTGATGCTGCATTATGCCTAGTGATGTTGGATAATGTCTAGTTACGTTAGATGATGCCTAGTGATGCTGTATGATGCCTAGTGATGTTGGATGATGTCTAGTTACGTTAGATGATGCCTAGTGATGCTGTATGATGCCTAGTGATGTTGGATGATGTCTAGTTACGTTAGATGATGCCTAGTGATGCTGTATGATGCCTAGTGATGTTGGATGATGTCTAGTTACGTTAGATGATGCCTAGTGATGCTGTATGATGCCTAGTGATGTAGGATGATGTCTAGTTACGTTAGATGATGCCAAGTGATGCTGTATGATGCCTAGTGATGTTGGATGGTGTCTAGTTACGTTAGATGATGCCTAGTGATGCTGTATTATGCCTAGTGATGTTGGATAATGTCTAGTGATGTTAGATGATGTCTAGTTACGTTAGATGATGCCTAGTGATGCTGTATGATGCCTAGTGATGTTGGATGATGTCTAGTTACGTTAGATGATGCCTAGTGATGCTGTATGATGCCTAGTGATGTTGGATGATGTCTAGTTACGTTAGATGATGCCTAGTGATGCTGTATGATGCATAGTGATGTTGGATGATGTCTAGTTACGTTAAATGATGCCTAGTGATGCTGTATTATGCCTAGTGATGTTGGATAATGTCTAGTGATGTTAGATGATGTCTAGTGATGTTAGATGATGTGTAGTTACGTTAGATGATGCCTAGTGATGCTGCATTATGCCTAGTGATGTTGGATAATGTCTAGTTACGTTAGATGATGCCTAGTGATGCTGTATGATGCCTAGTGATGTTGGATGATGTCTAGTTAAGTTAGATGATGCCTAGTGATGCTGTATGATGCCTAGTGATGTTGGATAATGTCTAGTGATGTTAGATGATGTCTAGTTGCGTTAGATGATGCCTAGTGATGCTGTATGATGCCTAGTGATGTTGGATGATGTCTAGTTACGTTAGATGATGCCTAGTGATGCTGTATGATGCCTAGTGATGTTGGATGATGTCTAGTTATGTTAGATGATGCCTAGTGATGCTGTATGATGCATAGTGATGTTGGATGATGTCTAGTTACGTTAAATGATGCCTAGTGATGCTGTATTATGCCTAGTGATGTTGGATAATGTCTAGTGATGTTAGATGATGTCTAGTTACGTTAGATGATGCCTAGTGATGCTGCATTATGCCTAGTGATGTTGGATAATGTCTAGTTACGTTAGATGATGCCTAGTGATGCTGTATGATGCCTAGTGATGTTGGATGATGTCTAGTTACGTTAGATGATGCCTAGTGATGCTGTATGATGCCTAGTGATGTTGGATGATGTCTAGTTACGTTAGATGATGCCTAGTGATGCTGTATGATGCATAGTGATGTTGGATGATGTCTAGTTACGTTAGATGATGCCTAGTGATGCTGTATGATGCCTAGTGATGTTGGATGATGTCTAGTTACGTTAGATGATGCCTAGTGATGCTGTATGATGCCTAGTGATGTTGGATGATGTCTAGTTACGTTAGATGATGCCTAGTGATGCTGTATTATGCCTAGTGATGTTGGATAATGTCTAGTTACGTTAGATGATGCCTAGTGATGCTGTATGATGCCTAGTGATGTTGGATGATGTCTAGTTACGTTAGATGATGCCTAGTGATGCTGTATGATGCCTAGTGATGTTGGATGATGTCTAGTTACGTTAGATGATGCTTAGTGATGCTGTATGATGCATAGTGATGTTGGATGATGTCTAGTTACGTTAGATGATGCCTAGTGATGCTGTATTATGCCTAGTGATGTTGGATAATGTCTAGTGATGTTAGATGATGTCTAGTTACGTTAGATGATGCCTAGTGATGCTGTATGATGCCTAGTGATGTTGGATGATGTCTAGTTACGTTAGATGATGCCTAGTGATGCTGTATGATGCCTAGTGATGTTGGATGACGTCTAGTTACGTTAGATGATGCCTAGTGATGCTGTATGATGCCTAGTGATGTTGGATGATGTCTAGTTACGTTAGATGATGCCTAGTGATGCTGTTTGATGCCTAGTGATGTTGGATGATGTCTAGTCACGTTAGATGATGCCTAGTGATGCTGTATGATGCCTAGTGATGCTGTATGATGCCTAGTGATGTTGGATGATGTCTAGTCACGTTAGATGATGCCTAGTGATGCTGTATGATGCCTAGTGATGCTGTATGATGTCTAGCGACATTGGATGACGAATAGTGATGTTAGATGATGTCTAGCGACATTGGGTGACGTACAGTGATGTTGGATGACGTGTAGTTATGATTGGTGATGGTTTAAGTGAAGATATTGTAGCGGATTTTTCCTTTAGTGTACTGGAACACGAACTTACTACCCTGTAAACAAGCGGCCATCTTGTCGAATCTTGGTTATCCTTGGTAACCATGCTAAATAAAAACATGTGCTCAAGAAATTTGCACGGTCGGAAAAAAGAAACAGAAATTCGCGGAAACCTGGTTAGTTTACGAAGTCCAGAGATGCTTGGGAAACTTAGAACTCAGTGAAAAACATGACAAATTTCTCTTAGTAAATAATTGTACTCGTCCCGTTGGACAATGCTTTTGGAAATCCACTCGTCCAAGATCAAGAAGTACTCGTCTCAGACGAGGGGACGAGTGGAAGTTTTTTGCCCTGACCTATTTTATATCCCTAAATGGCAGTATTCCCTATCCTTTTCTTTACTTCAACTCGTGAAATCCTTACCCTTTTATATACCTCCAACCTAAAAAAGGTACCCCTTTTGGGCAGCGCATCCCCAGAAATCCTATTATAGGGAGTACCCCGCCTCACTAGAAGGTCATGGGTTTGACTCCTGTCAGTTACTCAAGAGTCTTTTTTTGTCTCATCCTCGTGACACATATTGTGCTTCCAGTTTACTTACTTGAAATAATAATTATGTTCAAATTATATCTCAACAGGGCTGTACCATCCCCCCCGGGGGGTACTCTTATATATAAGCTAAAATATTAGGTATGTGCCACTGTGAAGGGCATGGTTTTCAAGCAGTTTGGTCTGGGATGGGGTATAAAAAAATCAGAGAGTTTTGCTCCTAGAATAGGGTATCATTTGCTGGGAAACTGATCAGTGGTATGAAGAATTCAGACTGAGTCTAGAACAGGAATTGAAACTCGAAAGAGAAAAGTCAATTTTCCCTAAATGGAAACAAAATCATCGCAGCAACATTGTTGACAGATGGTTTTCCGTCTATGGTTCTAGATAACGGCTCAGATACGCGAAAATCAACGGACAGCATGCAGCCGGAAATTGTCAAGTCTGGGATAGGATAGGGATTTTTGGTGTCTAGTCTAGTATAGGGTTGCAAAATCAGTTGCAAAATATACAGAGTACCTCCCCCGGAACCATCCCAGTTTTTAAGACCAGAAATATCACCTTTGAATGATGATTTTTTTCTTACTAGGCTCAGTGTCCACCCTGTGAGGTTCAGACCCTAAAAGTTGTGGCAGATGAAGAATTTATACCATTTGCTCAGAACTCTTTTGATCTTGTTGTTAGCAGTTTGAGGTATGCATTTACAAATTAATTTTCCAGCCTCTGATTGCACACTTCTTGTCTTCTCCATGAAGTAAAAAAGGCCGCTGTTGCAGTCTGGCTTAGTTGTGTTGCTCATGGTTTTAGGCCACTTAAGACAAGGAGGATTAAGTAAGTTATGGTTTGTTACACTTTTCAAGATTATTGAGTTTTTTTTTTCAATCTGGTCATACATACATGTATTAGGGATGGTTCCCACCAGCGATGTAATTAGAAGCGGAGTCAGAGTCGGAAGCGTAAGGAGCCTTACAATCTAGTTTGAATTAAAAACACAGTTGCAATCAGAATCGGAAGCTCAGCGGAATCGGAATTGAAAGGATCAGAATTTTTCCTTTTTCTTCAGATTTCCCTTCTGCCTCCATCGCTTACAATCTGCTTCCATCATTTTCACTAGATCATAAGGCTCTTGTGATTTCGATTCCACTTACGATTCCATTTTCATCGCTAGTGGGAACTAAGCTTTAAGCTCATATTCAACGAATAAGTTCACATCTTACATTCTTATAGCTTCTTAATCTTACTACTAACAATATGAAAAAATTTCCAAATTTTATTTAATATTATTAATATACATGTATATGTTGTAGGTTAAAATTATTTTGGGTTAAAATTATTTTAAACTAAGTTAATTTTTATTTTCCTTTGTCTGAGATTATGTTAATGAATCTGAGACAAAGGAAAATAAAAATTAACCTAGTTTAAATAATTTTTAACCTAAAATAATTTTAACCTACAACTTATATTGTTGTTAGTAGTTGTGTCTAGCCCCACATCAGGGGTAAATTTATTTAATAATATATTTATTTTTTCCCTTTTCTTTTAGTCTTCACTGGGTGAACGACTTACCAGGAACATTTAGACAAGTAGGTTTATACTAAAAAGTGGCAAAAAATATCAATTTTAATAATTTAGCAAAATCTGAGCAGCAAACAGCATGACAGAAAATTAATGCTCAAAAGCTTTCCTTTGGATGGTTACACTTTTTAAAATTTCAACCAAACTTATATTTGAAAACTTGCAGAGTAAATTACTTTTCATTTTAGCTTAAATTCTATATCATATATATTTTTATTTTTTGTATAAAAAGATGGCCAAACCATGCATTATATTGTCATAAAACACTTTGGGTAATTAAGACACTTGAGAAATATAGTTTAAAGCATTCTTACATTTCTCTCATATTCTGAAATGCCCATCATGTTTTATGATATATAATACATCATTTGACCTTCTTTATTTGTTAATATTAAAAGTGTTACACCAAATACATGATCAATAATGCATTTCTCAGCCCTATTTCTTTCTCATAGAGTACATGTATGTGTGCAAAATGAGTAAAAATTTGTATCGTTTATTTAGCCTAAAACTCTTTGTGGCTGCTGAGTCCCCCAAAAGTAGCAAGCCCTCCAAAAGTATTGAGAGCAAGTTTTTTTTAGTTATGTACAACACAAACTAGACCCATGTGGCAGTAACATCAAACCAGACCAACAAATTTCGTCTCATTTTTCAACAACAAAAAATATCATTGTAAGTTGCAAATTTCTGTCTTTTATCTCATTCAGAAAAAGAGCTTGCACCAGCTTTATTTAACAGTTTCTGTTCTCTGAAAGTATAGTGACCTCCCAAAAGTAAGGACCCCACAGAGGCTGCTAATTCCGAAAGTAACAAGGGTCGTTACTTTATAGTAGCTAATTAAGAATAAACTACTGTAACCATGACAACAACAAAAACAGACACTCCTTTTGTTATAAGCTATCAAAAACCCCTGCCAACATTTTAATAATCAACGCATATTTTTCAAATTAGATCATGCACTGTCTAAAAGAGGATGGCGTATTCATAGGAGCCATGTTTGGTGGAGAAACTCTTTATCAGCTGAGATCTGCACTACAGCTGGCTGAAATCGAGAGGGAGGGGGTAAGTGTGGCCCAAACACAACTATGTGGGGGTATGTGTGGATGGGTAAGTGTGGCTTAAGCACAACCTTGTGTGGCTGAGTGGGAATAATTCTTACAGGGAGGGGGTAAGTGTGGCCCAAACACAACCATGTGGGGGGGGAGGAGGTATGTGTGGATGGGGTAAGTGTGGCTTAAGCACAACCTTGTGTGGCTGAGTGGGGATAATTCTTACAGGGAGGGGGTAAGTGTGGCCCAAACACAACCATGTGGGGGTATGTGTGAATGGGTAAGTGTGGCTTAAGCACAACCTTGTGTGGATGAGTGGGGATAATTCTCACAGGCAGGGGGTAAGTTTGGTCCAAACATAATACAAGTGAGACTGGGTGGAGATAATTCTCATAGGGAGGCGATAAATAGTAGGGGTGGTGTTCATCCAACACAATCAACCCTCATGATTTGTTCATGAGGGTTCAAGTCTATTATGAGCTTTCCACAGTCAAGTCAACTCCCACTATAATACAGTAGGTGCTTTTGGGACATAAATTTGGTGCCCATAATAGAGAGAGTCCCAGAATAGCGGAAGTTATTTTTGTAAAATCTTATTCCCCTGGACTTCAACTCCTGTCAAGAGAGTGTGACCCATTATATCAAGGTGTCCATGGACTAGCTGTGGGTTGAATGTAAATGGAGGTGGGATGTCTTGGCTTCTTATGTTTATTTTGTCTTCCTTCTTTAGGGGTTTGCACCTCATATTTCACCATTTGCTGAAGTTAGAGATCTTGGAAATCTTTTGACGAGGAGTGGATTCTCTCTTACAACTGTTGTAAGTTGAATGGAACTCAAAGAGAAATCATATAGAATACTTTATTTCTTTGAATAAAAACCATCCATCAATTATTATAATCACTCCTATCAAATAGTTGCCTCCTCTGTTGGAAGATATTTGAAATTATTGCCTCCCTTGAATAATCGCCCCCTCCCCTCCTTCTTCCACTAGATAACAGTAAACTGAATTATGACTGTCATTGATCGAGACGTGGAGTCATGTGGAACAATATGATGTGCATTGATTGCTCAGACGCAGATATGGAAATGGAACATTATAATTACATTAACAATTACAGTTAATAGTCAATTTTGTGAACATGAAAGCAGTTTGGTTATTATTTGTGAACAATATGTGAAAAAGCCCAATAAAATTTATTGAATATTTTTACATGACTTAATTTTAAATAGAGGTATAGGGGAAACTCTTTACTTAACTGAATGTGATAATAAATGATGGCCTTTATAGTTGGTGAAGTAAAAATCATATCAGTTGCTTGGGACTTTAAATTTTCTTTTAACAAAAAAGTAGGGGGTGGGAGATGTTCCGAGGTTTATAATAGGCCTTGCATTTCATTCCACTTTGTATGAAGAGAATACAAATGTATATGAAGATGATCCTCTTGTACATGTATAATAAGACTTGCCAGTGTTAATTTATACCACTGTGTTATTTGGCAGGATTTTGATGAGATAACAGTAGGATATCCTGGTATGCTTGAACTAATGCACGATCTAAAAGGAATGGGAGAAAATAATGCCGCCTGGAAAAGAAAGACATTGCTACACAGGGACACCATTCTAGCAGCTTCTTCAATTTATCAGGGTATGCTTAATTTCCTGCTTTTGTGTCAATTGTGCAAAATTGTCAGCCTTTGATTGATAGAACTTCTGTTGATTTTTAAAGATAACTTGATAAGTGAGGAAGATGGCCAAGAATGCTGAGGGTTTATCACTTTTTTACCAAACACAGACTCTCACATGTACACTGTAACCACTGTGAGATCCAAGAAATGTAGTTGCTTATGGGTGATGGTCACTTGGGAGAAAGTCTATAAACAGTCAAACCTCCATCTGTGACCCCAGGGGGGTGGTGTGTGGGCACTTATGTCCAGAAATGCAGGCAACTACGAAAATGGCGATTTATTTGCCTGCATTTCTGGACATATCTCGGTGTGGGGGGGGGGGGGGGGGGGGGGGGGGCGTTACTCTGGATTTAAAGTGACTGGGACGTGCAAAGGATCTTTTTGGGTTTTAAATTTTCGATTCCAGGTTTTTTTTGGGTAAGAACATTTTGGCAAGTAATTTTTGGGGTGGCTTAAGTGAAGTAGGGATTTTTTGGGGTATTCAAAACAATATGAAGATTTGTGGTATAGAATTGTTGCCGTGCATAGTGTCTGTGTAGTGCTGTGAATGTAGTATAACCAAACCTGTATATATCATTCAATGACCTTTCAGGTCAAATCATTATTAATATTAAGAAACATGACATTATACCCTTTGGGCAGGATTGGATTTAGGGTGTTGTAAAATGAGATCTGCCATACAACATTAATTTTATATTACTCCTTTAGAAGTGAGTTATATTATATTAATATATATTAATAGACTGTTTTTATTTCTATTATTTGCCAGAGATGTATGGTCTGGAAGATGGTGGCATTCCAGCCACTTTTTTTGTGCTATACATGATTGGCTGGAAGCCACACGAAACCCAAGTAAGACTCTAAAATTTGAAAAATGTCAGTTGAAAAGTGTTGCAATTACCACTGTAGAGAGTTGTCCAATACAATTAACTCTATTAACCCTTTAAGCCCTAATATCAAAATTTAAATTCTCATTTCTAGTCCCATACATTTTTCTTATAGAAGTACAGTGTGTAGTGGGGAGAAATTGTTTGGATATCAAGAGAACTCATCTTGTGTGATCATGACCTTTTTGATCGATAAGGCATTAATATTACAAGGAGAAATTTGATGCTGATCAATCTTAGGGCTTAATGTTGCAGCTTGTTGAATGAGTAGAATACACATTCAACATTTCAAAACGATTGACTGAGGTCGTTCAACAAGTTGCTACTAATTGTTGAACGTAATAGATAATGTCTCTATTTTCGTTCAACAACATTCGACAACATTCAACATGGCCTATTTTAACATTCAACAAGGCATGATACACTGTTGAACAGCCACTGCAACAGCTGGTACTCCACAAATGTTGAACCGTGTATATCATCGAGACTGGTACCAGCTGTCCATCTTATTCAAGAGTTCTGAGTTACAGTAAAATGGATATCCTAATGAAAACATTCTTCCAAGTGTGTTTGATATATTACACAACACACTTTCAGAACAAGGAATACATGTGTGTGAATAATATAGAATACCACCTTTTGCGGAACACACTTATTGCAATATAAAAACATTCGTTTCGTTGCAGTCCACATGATAGTATTGGGCAGCACATATTCTATCTTTTTCTGACCTTCAGTTGTGGATCTGAAAGTAATTCCAATAATATTGTCTCATTCTTTTTTCAGCAAAAGGCAGCCAAACGTGGTTCCGCAACAGCAAGCTTTGGTGACATATCAAGTTTAAATAAACCAAAGAAGTAAACAAAATAATCATTGCTCAGTCAAAGGGAATCCCTGGATACACATCTGCTCATTCAGACATGCTGGGTGACCTGTGGTTCCACTTCTTGCCCAAGCATAAGATCAAAAACAAGCTTAAACCCATTGACTCCTAGAGAATTCGCAGAAAACGGCAATTTGAATCCATTAATGCCGTTTCCTGACTGCTGTGGAGGCAAATTGCTAGCAAACTGTCCAAAACGTTGTTTACAACATGAAAACTAAGCTTCCTTTTCGTTCAGGGTCAAATAAATGGACTTTTGGTTTCGGGTATTCGCACAAAGCAAAATTTTGAGAAGCTTGACTTTTCTTTTTCTTCATTCTACTTCCCGTTCTTTTTCGTTCTTATTCCATTTTTTTCCCCTCATTGCTAGCCTTTCACTTGGATTTTTTTGAAGTAAAAGTTTCCCAGAAAATGCTGAAGGTGAATTTTTTTTAACAAGAAGTGGCAAGTGGTAGGAAGACCAGATTTTCCTTTGATTTTGCCAGTCAAATCTGATAGGTTTTTCGCGTGTAAATCTGGCCCAATCCTTGGAAGCTCTCTCATTTGCGCACTTTTTAAAAGATTTCTTCCTTCTGCTTGAGTTAGGTACAAAAGACATCTTTTATCATAAAAAGGGATGACGTCACAAATGGTAGAAGGACTGTGGTTCTGTCATGAGCGGTTGCGTTGTCAATGGGTTAAGATAGCCTATGTACGGTGCAGATGTCTCCTATTAAAGGAGTGAGTTAAAAATGGTGAAATTGTTGTGTAGTTGGACTGAACTGCAAAATTTTTGCTTGTGATGGTGTACTGTGCAAAGCTGCATCGTATGTCCGGATCTTAAACCGTGGACCAACTTTTGGGCAATAAATTTGTTGTTTTTTTTTTTAAAGTGGAAACCTGGGATCAGTTTCACCCATCATCCATTTTTGCCCAAAGTTCTCCCTTTTATGTGAAACTCTTACCTTTCACTCCCAGAGTCAATTATGGAGTGTAGATCTAACTTTTGAGTCTGTGGACGAAATCCTATGGTGTGACCATTCAAGTGAAACCTCTTCGGCAGTACTTTTGCGTGGTACCATTTGTTTTTCAATATCATACAAAATGAAATTTAGGATTTTTTCTTGAATTTTGATTTTTGGCAGTCTTGTATGCAATGTTGCACCTTGTCCAGCCCTTTAGTCTGATATCTGGTTCATGACACAATGCTTCTTCCCAGGAACTGTCATGTGACATTTCAAATAAAGGCTGCATCACCAAGACTAGTTTTCCATTGGTTGACAGATGGCCAGCAGTTTTCTTTTGTGAGGGCTGCTCTTCGTTTTTTGCAAGCAATGTTTAAGGAATATAGGACATTTTTATCTTATGTCAGTCCAATCTTTGATCAGTGTGAACAAATGGCTGAAAACTCAATCTTTTTAAAATCCATTTTTAGTGGTATTTAAACAAACTTGTGAAGAGTAACTTTTTTTATGGTACGGGGATTCAGCCATAAATTATGTCAAACAATAACTGATCAATGGTAGTGACATATTTAATATTTCTTTATACAAAATAACTGTTTATTTACTATCAAAAATTTGGATTACAATATTGCATTCTATTACTAAAAACACACCAAAAAAAAAATAATAAAGACTAATGATGACAAAATTCCTTATGTAAATAAAAAATAATTATTTACAATGATGATATTGTTTCAAATATTACAGGGTCACTATGACTATAATATTGAAGTGAACAAGGCAAAACCAGTGTTTTGTAAAAAAAAAAAGAAGCATTTCTTACTTATTCTTGTTTCCTATGACATATTTTATTATAACCAGTTCTTTTCAGAACAAGTTTCTTAATTATGTACTGATATGTTTTTTTTATCCTAAACAGAAATCATGATGAATAGCCATCTGATCACTAACAACTCTAAAGTTAGCAATTATTATATTTTTAAACACTACATGTTCCGTAATTCTGACACAATTGAATTTGTAGCTGATGAAAAGTTATAAGGGCCTGGCTAAACTAGGAAACTTTGTTGCGGAAACATCGTTGTTGACACAAATGTTTACCAGTTTAGCCGCACAAAGAACATTTGTTGCAGACACAAATCTTGCTTCCCAGAGTCAAGGAAATGATATTGAATCAAGTCAAAAGATTTCTTTGGGAACTTGTTTCACAGACAAAATTTTTTGCTTCAGAACAAAATGTTTCTGCAACAATACAAAGGCAGTACTGTTGTTTTGCAGGGTACAATCAGCATTTAAAGATAGATTTAGGGATAAGTTGTTGTTGTTGTTGTTGATTGATCATAGATTGATCAAGTTAATTTCGTTTTAGGTATGTTTATCTATCTGTTATTGCAAAAATCAATTAGAAGAACTTCTCAAAGTTACACACTGATTTCTGGAACTTAAAAGGCCAATTTATTACTACTTAATCAGTTGAGACTACTGACTTAAACACTACAAGTAAATTATTACTAAGAACCGATTTATCAATTAGCTACAGCAGTATAATTTTCATAGAAAATGTTCATCAATTTATTTTGATGTTAACCAGACCTAATGTACTGACTAAAAGTATTGTGAAGATCATCAAAACGTGCATCTATGCAAACGAAACAACCTAAACTATAAATACAGCAATAGAAAAAACAGATAAACTGTCAGTGGTATTGGAGAGGAAGTGAAATACTAAAATAAATGCCTAAAGTCAAACCTAGAATCATTTAACGTTAGATTATGTGACTATTTATAATAAATGAAAAATGTTGTGCAGCATTCTCCCTGAGTCTGTGGATAAAATTCTGAAGTGTACAGCTACCATAGAGTTCCGAAAGTAATGGCCCCGTTACTTTTGGAATTAGTAGGCCTAACAGGCTGCAACTTTCGGGCACCTAAAATACGTGAGAAATTGACAAAAAAATGATGGTAAACACAACTTTGGAATAAGAAATATGTCCGTTTTATTCTCTTTCTCATTGATTCTTCGGCAATCCTCAGTATTCTTGTAAAGTAAAACACTAATTTATTTCATCTGCATGGAGACATCACTCGGTATGGTTTTTTCAATTTGACCGTTACTTTCGGGGGTGCGTTACTTTCGGGGGGCCACTACATGTACTTTCAGAACTCTACAGTATTTAAATGAAGCTCATGATCTTTACTATCCTATCAAGTTGCTAATAATTTTTATGCAAGGTGGATCAAACATTTGATAATTCCTAGACTGTGATCAATTAAATGGAAGCTATTGAGAAGTACGTTCCTGTGGAGCTGTGGGGTTTTTTTTTTAAATTTTACTTTAACTATTTTTTTTTTTATGGAAATTATTTCAAATGATTGTGTTCCTTTTGAAAGAAAAAGAAATTACGGTAATGCTAACACTACCTGCATTGCAGATGAATTCAACCTCATAAGTCCATCGGCAATTAGTTCAAGTAAAATTTGGTGGTTGAATTTGTCTGCGATGCAGGCTAACATGGAATGAAAAAAAGTTGGTCTTAAAATATTCACTGCATTCTGCAATAAGCTTTGCCTCAATTACTAAAATCATGCTACATATTCCCTCCAATGTCATCTGTTCTTTAGTGAACTTCTTCATAACATTGCTTGTGTTTGTGTCATGATGTAGCCGTTCTCCTTTCTCAGGAATGAATGAAAACTGATCAAATTAGCTTCATCCTCTTCAGCAATCTCAGCTAGGGTGCCTGCAACACAGTTTATAAATGAAAAACAATCAAAAGCCTGAGCCAATGCCATGTATGAGTGGAGCACCTATCTTATTTATTTATAGTTTTGTCACTGATACGTAAGGTGCTGTTTCACGTAAATTTTTAGTTCAACGTTTCTCGCACAAAAAAAAAATGTTGCAAGTTGTGTGTACAATGTTAAGCCCTGGATGTTAGATGAGTTTGTCTAACATTGGGAGAAGTGTTTGATCGAAATCAAAACATTCTTCTAACAAAAATGTTAGTCAAACATCATCTACATGCCGGCTACATGTTCTAACATTATTGAACCAACAAATTATATAACAATGTTAGAACATGTAGCCGGGGCTTTACACATTACCATCGCCATGCAACTTGTCTTGCGAAAAAAAATTGCTTAAGTTGTAAAAATGACGCAATTATTTTATCCCTCATTGTTGACTTAAAGAGTGTGACGAAACAAATTGCAAAAGCCATGTCACATATTTTTGTTGTGCAATTTGAAGAAATCTTTTGCAGAAAGTACAAATGTAGAAAACGATTCAACTTTTGGTGCAACTTAATAAAAAAAATCAGTTGCACAAGGGGTGTTGCAAGTAGAAATCTTGCTTGCAGCTTGTAACAGCACCTTAATGATGCATACAAAAAAATTTTATGTGGCAGGGAGAAGAAACAGGACTCATGTCCCACTTGAGATCCATCCCTTGATCTATCACCACCCTAACACACACATGATGTTTTTGATATTGCTGATCCTAGCATTAGAGAGATGGATGTATTATGAAGCTAGTAAATGGCTTAATAGATTTGTGTGTGATCCCAGGTTGGATTCCTTCTCGCAGCAATTTCTCTCACTCTATAGAAGGAGCTTTGTTTGGCCTTATTAGCACAAATAACTTTCATAAATCAAAAGAGCTTAGCAAACGTAGTACTCTTATGACAATTTGAGCTTGATGTGGTAAAGAATTTTCGAAAAAATTAAGCTTTAAAGTCTGAAAATTTTACAAAGAATGTATGACTTTTCACACAGCCTTACATGGTAACCTTACAGCTTTTGAAAGCTAATTTCTTTGAGAATATTCAACATATAACAATGTGATGCTAAGTGTGATATGCTATATTATTTTAGTGCAGTCCATTTGTTAATAGCTTACTAATTATTTATGCTATAAATGAGGCACAATGTAAACATTGACATACAGTAAGCATTCTTCTATTCCTTGGGAGCTCCGCTGTTAGGCTAGCTAAACACCCAGAGTCAATTATGGAGACATCTAATGTTCTAACTTTTGAGTCTGTCAACAAAATCCTAAGGTGTGACCATTCAAATGAAACCTCAGCAGTACTTCTGCATGGTACCATTTACGAAATGAAATTAATATTGGCACTCTTGGGAGTCAATGAGTTAAAGACTGTCTTGTATCTTACCTTCAGGAGGGGATAATTGGACTGGCTCACTAGTGAAATCCTCATCAAAATTAGACACATCTGTGTCAGATTTAACCACTGGCTTGAAGGGAGGCTTTACCTGCAGTGTAAATATCAAATGAGAAATACTGACTTTTATAGAAATTGTACTAAAAAAATTATTAATCCTTTCCTTATTAATTTTACTCTTGTTAGGGCTATGGTTCTAACTTTTGAGTCCAAAAAGGTGATTTAAAAAAAGGTAAATTCACATGCAATCCACAGGTGGCCCACCTGAAATGTAGCTGGAGCTTAACCTGGTTTATATACTATGAAACAACTAGGAGTATTGCTATTCCCCCTGGATGGGATGCTAGTCCATCACAGGGTGACCTGGTTTATATACTATGAAGTGATCAGGAGTATTACTACTCCCCCTGGATGGGATGCTAGTCCATCACAGGGTGACCTGGTTTATATACTATGAAACAACTAGGAGTATTGCTACTCCCCCTGGATGGGATGCTAGTCCATCACAGGATGACCTGGTGTACTATGAGGCAACTACAGTAGGAATATTACTACCCCCCCCCCCCCCCCCCCCCCCCCCCCCCCCCCCCCCCCCCCCCCCCCCCCCCCCCCCCCCCCCCCCCCCCCCCCCCCCCCCCCCCCCCCCCCCCCCCCCCCCCCTGGATGGGATACTAGTCCATTGCAGGTTTACCCCCAGGATTTTGTCGCTAGTACCCATTTAAGTATTGAAACGCCAAACTTCCCATTGTGTTTAATACATTGGACTTCAGATCTGACGGTCAATGATTCGAGGCCTGGTCTCTGCCATCTTGTTGTTTCCTTAGGGAAGTAGTCATAACAAGTATTCTCGAGGAGCACCCACCTTGTGTATGGGAAGAGGGGTTGTGCAAGATACCACCTATCCGATGAGTTTAATGGACACAATTTTTTGGTCTAAAAATTGGAGATGAGACTTAAATATTCTGTGTAAATGAAGCTTGCATCGCTAGAAAAACGGCACATGAAGATTTGAATCTTTTTCTCAGTTTCTACTCCTGATACAATGGGGCTATACCAACAAGACACCATCTTTTTAGGTGGGGGAGAGGGGTACATAAAGAGACCACCAGTCTTTTGTAAAATGGTGTGTCCCGTCCGAGTACAACAGATTTGACCATTTCCCTCAGACAACAAACTTTGCTCCACATTCTTTCTCCACCCTGACATATAAATCAGTACCTGTGACATAATTCTTGGGGTTATCTAGGAGGGAGTAGTAATACTCCTAGCTACTTCATGCTATAGAAACCAAGTTTAGCTCTGGTCAGCTGCCTGTGTTGCGACTTGACCTTACACTTGGCAGTGAAAATTGAAATTGTTCCTTACCCTCTTGTTAAAGACATCATCCCAGTTAACTGTTTGAAAGAATGGATGCTTCATGACTTCTCTGGCATCCTCAGGGCCTCCACCGAGGCTGTGGAAATAGCGATTTATTATCACTGATTATGACACGAGGTAACCACTTGTAGTTAATACCAATTTGTTTAATTTTTTTTTTTTTTTGCATTAAATCACTAACCACCTTTCCTGGCTGGCCATGTTTAAATGTAGCCTAGACCGCTAGCAGTCTCTCTCTGGATAGTTGAACAGGCGAGCAAATACGTGATCGGCGATCGACCAAGCAAGCAAAAGTAATGCGAGCTGAGGGGTGCTGGGGAAGAGAAAGAGGGACTACATTCTTTTCTGTAACAGATGCGTTCAGATAACTCTGCCCATCAAGTGGGAGTACCCATTAAAAATAAACTAATCTTGTCAACTAAAATAACGTCACCTCCATTTGTCGCTCTGCTTCCAAACATGTGAATGTGCTTGTAGAATTATACATTTACAAAGTGAATTAACTCACGGCTTTTAACAGCTCAAGGTTTTTTAAGCTTTGTAAAAAGTGAAAGAAAAAAGGTAAGATCTGCTGTTTGTCGCGCCTGAAAGATAAACTTTAAGAACAATGGGACATTTCATCGGAAACCTTTTGAGTAACTAGCTGGAAGGCTGGTGCTCCACTTAATGAGATCATGACTGGAAATCTCAAGTTTTCGTTAAACTGTGCTTCCAATTTATCTGCCTGTGTTTGCATGAACAGTTGTGCAAGATGTTACAGGAGAGGATTCTCCTAAAAATTATATAAATCTAGTGTCCACTTTTTGAGAATCAGTAAAAGTAATATTTATCCACCACAGCCATTATAAGCAAACTGATTGAGCAAATCTGAGAATTCCGCGAGAGGGCTTGTTCATCAGAGGCAAAATTATAAAGAGGATGGATGCATTTGCTAGAATTTTTGGAGCAAGGACAAAGCTATGAAAAATTATTAGGGATTTACTGGAGTTGGTCGGTAGCACAAATTCTCTAAAACATTTTCATTCTTACTGCGAGTACTCGTGGAAGCCATCGTGTCAATACTGATGTAAAAGATGAGATAATGTATCAAGAAAGGTAAAAATACTTGTCAAATTTGCTGACAGCTTCCTATTGCCCATAAACCAATCAAATTGGAATTTTGAAGGTGTCCGTTTCAGAAAAAAGGTGCAGTCCCTTTTTCTCCCGCCTAACCCCCACTTTCCAGTCTCGCTGAGTTTGTTTTTGTCATTTGCCGCTTGACTGACTAACAAGGGTCAGCTAACAGTCTAATGCAGACTTCTATATCAAGACTAAAAGGTATGAGGATACTCCCTATAATACAAGCTTCATGTATATCTATATATGTGTATGTTTTTAAATGTTGTACAGATTCTGTGAACAGTTTGGCCTGAGATTTAAAGGGATGTGTAAGTTTGGCTCAAACAGGTGAAGATCTAAAGATGGTGCCTACTGCCCCCACCCCCCCCCACCCCCCCCCCCCCCCCCCCCCTTTCCAAAAAATAAAAACAATAAAAATAAAAAAATCCCCAGGCTTAAGTTGGGCTGGAGAAAAAGAAAACATTTGGATTTGAGTCAGTATGTATGCCCAAAAGCAAATTTGAATCGTTCATCTTTGGAGTGGATTATTTTTTTAGTACCGTCTTGAAGGGTTCTTCTCTAAAAGACCTGATAGAATAATCCTTGCTTTATCAGTAATTCTAGAAGGAAATTTCACATCTTCCTGTTGAAACAAAAACAAGCCACAAAGTCATTAACATTTCATTAACAATACAACCATGTGTGAGAAAAACATTTAATGCTCCTGACCATTTCTTTCTTAGCCAACAGAAAATCACACTGTTATGTAATGTTACACGGTCTTGCAAGTTATTAAATGTTACTGTTAGTCTAATTTTTGCTGGTCTATTGTTGATTTTCACATCAAATTTGTCAGTTCTTTGGTCTATTGTTAGTCAGTTGTACTGTAAAGTTGTCGTTGGTAGGTTGTTTGTTTGTAAAGTTTTGCAGCCATGCAATAACATCCAGCTTAATTGTAATGACCAATAAGTCAAATATCAAGGTAATAACCAGAGACATCAGACCATCTTAGTTCTCCTGGGCCAAGTTGTTCAAAGCCTGATTAGCACTAATCCTGGATTAACTGTCAACAGAACATACGAGTTGTCATGGTAATTAACCCTGGATTAGCGCTTTTTGTCATTCGAACAACTCGGCCCTGGTAATACACAGATTAGTTTTCCCTGTTGAGTTAATTACTAACAACTTATCTTGTAAATACGCGAAGCATTGAAAAAGATATAGTATACGGGAACAGATATTCAAATTTCACTTGTTACATCATTTGTAAATTTTTTTAAAAATTATTAATTCCCTAGTGTATTACATGTTAAAAGATGATTGCTGTATTTTATTCCCCAGTGTAATACACCATTCAGTTGTCTAGACAGTCTTGTTTAACACAATGCATATTTATGTCATGCTAAGATGTTTTGGTCGTTTTAAATCTGTTTTACTCTTCAATTCTTTGACTTCAAACTCAGTATGGAAAATTAAAACCGATCTGTGGTCTTGACCTTATATTGTTTCATTTTCACGAGATGGGTCTTAGAGCCATTTGATTAAGGACTACTCAGACAATCATACTATACAGATGGTAGCTGGCGGAAAATTATTAATACTGACCGTCAAAATGAGTTCAAAGAGAACTTCATGATCTCTGTTGTAGAATGGCAGTCGGCCACACATCATCTCATACATGACCACACCCACTCCCACCAATCAACAGCTGGGCCATAATCATTATCTTCAAGTACCTGAAGTAAGAACAGGAATATATTAAAATATTAAACAAAATGCAAAGTCTGATGCAGTGTAAGCTCATAGTGCTGGAAAGGTAAATTGCTATGCTGGCTGGAGATTTCAGCTCATAAAGGCTTTGGAGAAAGGCTATAAGGTCATGTGAGGTTTCTGGATCTACTGGTCCAACCCAGTTTGGGTCTTGCTGCTGGGAAGATAGGTGGGGCGTTTAGTCATATGTAATGCCCATTGCAGAGCGATGTCCTTGTTAAACTGTTCAACCTTCGCTAATCTATGCAAAACTTGGTTGATCCATCATTCTTATGCTAATTGTTATGATACCAATGAAGGTTAGTCTTGGCTAAAAACAAAGCCTAGCAATAAGAAGAACATAATTTTTTGCAGAGCTGCACCATAATAAAACCATAACCCTTTCGCAGCCAAGTTTCCTCTCACATTTCATTCCCTATATGGCCAAATATTTTATTTCCTAAATAGTGTCAGGTGACTACAGTTGCCTTTGACCACTTATAGGTAAGGCGACTACAGTCGCCTGTGGCCGCGAAAGGTTTAATTCCCAGCAGTGATCAGAATCAAATTTCTTCTTGTGATATTATCAATGCTTATTAATAATTAATTTCTCAGAGGTAATTGATTGGTAAGTGATCAATTAGGTAATTGATCACCCAAGATGAATTCTTTTGATATTTTAACAATTTCTCCCAACTACTGCTATAATAAATTTATGGAGACAAGAAAGGAGAATTTGTATTTTGATAGTGGTGAATTAAAGGCTTAAAAGCAGACTGACTTCTGGTGCCAAGTATTCAGGAGTGCCACAGAAAGTCTTGGTTGTTGATCCCAATGTGACGTCCTCTTTACAAAGGCCAAAGTCAGCAATTTTAATATGACCATCAGAGTCTAGTAGCAGATTTTCAAGCTGACAAAAAGAAGAGATTTAAAATGAGCTAAGTGTTAACAGCACAATGCCTTGAAGTGCAACTACTTTTAATAACTGACATTTAATATACATTCACAAAGATGTTTATGGTAGTGTTTATTTAGACAATCCAGTTTTAGATTTAGGTAATCCAAATTGTTTGGATTTTCATGTTAGCAGGAACAAAAAAGATTGATTGCCAGGCCCCTCTGCGAAGGGCCAGGGCTTGTTTGTTTGTTTGCAACTTCTGAATTAACACATGCTATTGAATCTGAAAATAGTTCCTCAAATGGAATGCACAATCTATAATCAGATTCAGATACCATATCTGAACAATCCACCACCACCATACATGGACAGTTCACATTGCAATCTAAGATTGGTTTGTCCTTACAGTAAATGGAACAGAAAATTTTCTATCATAGAATCCAGATTTAGATTGGTTAAAAGGAATGCAACCTATCTAATCACAATAATATTTGAGGATTGCTTTAAATTTGGTAAATCAACTATAAAAGTTTATTTCGTTGCCTTAATTATCATGAAAGTGCTCCTCTCTGGAATGTACATTGCATCTAAGTTGTAAAATTCATTAATAATTCATAAGGGTACTAACAAATAGAAATGAGCCATTCCAATCACATGGTTACACTGTAAATCAGATACAACTCACAAGTGAGTTGTATCTGGAATGTAAATTAGATACAACCACTGAGGAGTTGTATCTGGAATGTAAATTAGATACAACCACTAGTGAGTTGCATCTGGAATGTGAATTACACAAGTTGTTTACTACATTCGCGTCCGCGTTGTATCGGCACTATACATTCACACGGCTGCGCCTCCTGATTCTATAGATACAAACTCCCGCTCATGTACTAAACATTACTTACAATGTAATATAGACCCTTTTAATAGATACCAGAATGCATCATATTCCGTTATCGATGTCAAATGTATTATTTTGAATTGTAAAGAATGTTTGACATCATTAGCAGAAAATGATGCATCATGGTATTTAAAGAAATGTCTATATCACTGCTTCAACCACTTTTTTGCACTGAACATCTTTTTCACAAAGTTTTTGCACTGTGATGTATTCCACCCTTTTATCACTTCCACAAGTCCGTTCTGCAGATTGGTGGTTTCTGTAATAGTCCAAGCAAGTAGTCATTATCTCAAGGAGTAGTGGAGTAGCTGAGTTGATTTTATCATATCTCTTTTTCACAACAGTAGTTTATTCTCTTTATTGCAACCTCATCACCAGGGCATTCTTCATCTTGATGTTGAGGAGAACTTCAGACAACGCTGGCAACAAAACACTTCAAGAATCATACAGCATTTGGTCACATGAAACATGATGAAATGCCATCTTCGCAAAGGTTATTTTTAGTGATTGGCAGCCATATTGGTTTTCTTGCAATCTGGAACCCCTCTTTTAAGCAGAATGAAGACATTTCAACATCCGTTACATGGCAAATACATCATGATTCTTGGAGTTTTTTGGCAGCATTGTCCAGGGATTTCTTCCAACATCATTTTGAACGCAGAGAGAGCCCTGGGTCGGGGTGAGATTGTGATTATCACACATTTCAAGAAATTACACGACAATAAAAAAAAATACTGGAATTCTTATGTCAATTTTAATTTTATTACAGGAATCACCTTAAGATCTCTGTAGACCACTTTCTTCTCATGAAGATACTTGACAGCCAAAACAATTTCAGCAGAATAAAACCTTGATCGCTCTTCTGAGAACACACGTTCTTTTGACAAATGGAAAAAGAGCTGGAGGTAAAACAAATCTTCAGTCAGTGTAAAGCAATATAAGCCTGAAAAGAAGTTGATTTCTATAACCTTTCTATTGTTTTACAACTTTTCTATCATTTTGTAAAGAGAAGGAAGTAAAGGAAAATAAACTTGAGGGTGGCGAGAAGAAGAAATTGAGTAAACACAAAAACAGACAAGTGAAGTGGTACACATAATGAAATCACTAACCTCACCGCCATTGACATATTCCATTACAAATATTAATCTTTCTTTTGTTTGAAAAGAGCACTTCAATTCCTGTGTATTAAGTGTTGAGTAAAAAGACAGTTAATATAAATCAATTCACACACAGCAGATCTGTATTAATCCTAGCTGTAGCCAAAGCATGACATAAAATATTAAATAAATATGGCGTATTACCTGTACATGGCTCAAAGAACAACATATTGGTTTAACATTAGTCTAATGTTGTGCAGTTCTTGTTGTTAACTTTGTCTTTGTATTAAAACTTAAAGGGGAAGTATCACGGGGATTTGGTGTCATTTTAAAAAGCAAAAAATTGTTATTGTATGATCAGAAACCGAAAAATAAAGCTGCAATGGTGTGATAAATTATCACAAAATATATCAAAACTGTTGATTAGTATCTCTGGTCATAGACGGACTGGGTTTCAATGAAATACAACTTGAAAAAAAATTAGCCTAATCTTTTTCAAGTTACCACATTTTCGTCTCCAAATGGGCTAGAACAGACCACAATCTGTCTCTCTTTCAAGAATTGGTTGATTTCACTATCTTGATGTTTTAGTATTCCTTTGTAAATAAGTAAAGGTATTGTGAAATGGCTTTGACCAAAAAACATCAAAATTCCCATGATACTTCCCCTTTAATATCATTTCAACTGATTTCGGATCCTATTGCTGCTTTATTCCCATACAAATTAAGTTAACATGAGCTCGCTTACTGTAAGAAAAGGATGCACCATTGTTCTCAGGACTCTGTTTTCTGTTAATGTATGTGCAACTTCATCCTGTAGAAATGAAATTTTTATGGTTACAATATTATTTTAGTATCAATGATACTTTCATGTCTGGCACTGCTACAAAGCATAGATTTAACCTGTCATTCTGACATTTATAGGCCATGTCAAGCTACCCAACTGTATAACTATGAAAGGCCCCGGCTAACTAAAAAATAACAAATATGGAACAATAGAAAAGGGGGGGGGGGGGGGGGGGATGGACCCTAACTGACCTTAGCAACAATGACTTCCTTCTTTAAAATCTTAAGTGCTACAACTTCATTGGTCTTCTTGATCTTTGCCAGCATGACCTTGCCAAATGTTCCTTTCCCAAGAACTTTCAGCAGATGGAAGTCATCAAGGGTCTAAAAATCAACAAGGTTAGAACATACTGTACATTCATGTAAAATGAAATGAAGACCTATCAAAAGATAGATGACAAAATGCCGACTGCAGTAGAACCTCTAGTAATTGGAAACTCTCAGAACAATTTTTAAGACTCCTATTAGGAGATGTTTCCATTTGCTGGAGGAGCAATATATAATGTTAATTAAGCAGTCAAATGATATATCCCATATTTGATGGTTTGACAAATAATAAACACAGATACTTATTGCTTGCATTTCATAAAACATCTGGAGTGCGCATATTATCTGTGAAACCATTAAAATTATACAGTTTATCACTATGCAAGTAGGAAATTAAAAGGTTTTGTTTGCATTTTGGACATGACAAGTTGGCATCAACGAAAGGCCCCCTTTTATTGTAACATAAAGTTCTAATAATAAATATAATATGGTTTTCATGTGACATCATCAAAATACTAATAAAAACTAATTAAAAGCCACCACAAAGCTGTTCTTTTGACATATTTTCACAAATCATTGTGAAGTGGAAATTTTCACGAACATGTACAAAAAGAAATGTAGCATTTTAAAGTCTCATCAACTTTGCGATGTCCCGAAACACCGGGAAACTTAAATGTAACAAAAGCCAAATGTGACACTACGACTGTTTGCATTTCTTTTCCATTTTTAGAAACTATTAATAAAATAAATAGAGCATCATTAATTAAAGTGTCATCTTTACGGTTTTGAAGAGAAAGTGGGCATATTTATTTCATAAATTTGTTTTTTCTCTTGTATCAGTGTTATGGCTGCCATGTTGGTGTACTGAAGAGGTACACCGACATGGTGGATGCATACTAAGTCTTGGAATTTAAATTTGTCTAAAATTTATTTTCTCCATAATTTTGTTCTGCAGAAGACTAAATTATATACAACAGGGCTAGATTTTTTAAAAAATTATTTATTTTCATCAATGTTTTTATAATTATGCCTTTGTTGATATAATTATGATTATGCTATAATTATACTTTATAATTGTAATTATGCTTTTATTGATAAAAACCAAGAATACTGGTAACAAACCATTTTTTGACTTTGTATGCTAATTTCATCTGAGTCTTCTTTCTCACTTTCACGCAACTTATCAGCGACTTCTTGAATGGAAGTAATCCATTCTTCTCTGCAAAATAAATTCAACAACAACAAACTTTATTCATACATAATATAATCTTGCATTGTCATGCAAAAACTAAAAATGCATTTAAATACATTAAATATAGTTTAGAATAAACAATTTACAAATATAAGACAGACTGCATGTACATTACAAAACACTTCATTAAGATATGAGATGAAATAAGTCAACTAGGTAATATCATGTTACCATTCAAATGAACATTACAGAGCAATACTTTTGTGTGGTGCTGTTTATTATGCTGTACAAGGTGATTCTAACTTTTGAGTCTGTAGATGAAATTCGGGGTCTGAAAATTTTCAAACCAGTTTAGTTTTTTAATTTTATCTGAGACAAAGGAAGACAAAAATCAAACTGGTTTGAACAAAGAAAAATTTGAACTACAACAATACATAAACTATGTATACTGTACCTCAATGGTCTAAACAATAGTTATTATTTCATTCAAATTAAAAAAAAACATGGGGTTGTCATGACATGTAATCCTATGGTGTGACCATTCAAATGAAAACAGGCTCCTCAACAGTACTTTGGCATCATTGGTACCAATATTTTGTTTTCAAATATGACAAATTGAAATTTTTGATTTTCTTGAATTTTGACTTTTGACACCCTTGGGAGGTTGGACAGGTTAAAAAGTTTCAAAGGAAGCTTTAGAGCGTACCCAGTAAACAGCAGGGGTAGTATTGGTGATAACTATTACTTGTTACAGTACATAGATCGGATACACAGCAAACCTTTCAGTGAGGTTGTCTAAATGAAACGTCCTCTCTATTAATGTTGTCCACTGAAAACATCTGTTGATATAAGCATCACAAAATATCAGTATCACTTTACACAGAAAGCCACCTAAAATTATGACAGAAATCAGCCCTGTCAGAATGTTTTGTAGTGGTAGGCAAAGTAACAGAAGCAGTAGGCAGTAAGCCTAACGGCTAGAGATGTATTTTGTTATTAGTCATGATTTGTGAACTCCAGACAGTGTGAAGTAGACGGCAAATAATTGACTGTAGGCGGCAAAATTGCTGGCTGCTGCAGGGGTGTAGCTAAGAAAACACTTAGCAGGCTAATTAACTTGCTCAGCCGGTTTCTCTGGCTTGCGCACCTCTAAAATCTCCCAAAGTCTTTGTTTTCTAGTGAGATTTCAGCCGGTGATAAGTTCTCTTTCAGGTGGTGAAATTAGCCGGTAGCTGGCTCTTAGCTACATCCCTGCTACTGGCACATTTTGACAGGGCTGAGAAATTTGGGAAAGTTTAACAGGCAAAGAGAAGGTACTCTACCTTATAATGAATGAATTTGACTTTGGCTTTTCTTGTCTCATAATCTGGCATTCTGGTATAAAAAAGAAGAAGTATATTTATATGTGATAACAACAAGGTTAAGAAAAGCAACCATTAGTTATAACCCAGGCATTAAACTGCTTGAGTGTGCATTGCCAGTTATTACAGTAACTGTACTTACTAGAAACAGAGAAGTTGTTAAGAGGTTCAGTTTCTTTTGATTTGGGAACTTCCTTGTATCCAATAAAACTTCCATCACTCCAAAGCTGAAAGTACCTTGATCTCCAGTTCTTGATGTATTCTCCTGTGGATTTGAAATGAAATTATCCTGATAATTAAATATTGTAACTGGTGGACCTGTATTGGTGTGGTGGCACTATCATCCATGTTATTGATCAGGGATGTAAATAATAGCCGGCGGAAGGCGGAAGAAATAACTGCCTGAAGACTGAGTTTTCTTGATTTTTTTCCGCCTGGAACACTGTGTCTGCTTAACTCTTTCTCTTTTTTTTACCAAAATTTTCCGTCTGTGATGAACAAAAGTCCACCTGTTGAATATCTTAGCTACATCCCTGTTGATGATAAAGAAGAAGAAGGAGGAGGAGGAGGAGGAGGAGGAGGAGGAGACCTCTGGACAAGAAAACATGACTGGTTCAGAGAGGTGGTGATTATAGGGTGGGGGGGGGGGGGGGCATTTGTGGAGGTTTAACTGTAGTAAAGAACACTGTTGGGGAGAAGTGGGAGATGGGGGATTGGGGGAGAATCAGCAAGAAAAAGGGGCCGAAAGACCATGAAGGTCAGGGGGTGTAAAAATAAGATAGGAAACTGTACTTTGCTAGATTACAAAAATATTTATTGTTACAGTGCCAGGTAGCAAACAGGTGCAAGGCAGAAGTGAAGGGTTGAGAAACAGGCGGATGTGACAGTGGAAGTGGCTAGTTCTTAGATCAAAGCCTTGAAAATGCACTAAACTCCGTAGTTTGAGATCAGTTCTCACTAAAACCCCAGTAAACAGGGAGAAGTTAATAATCAGTAATAATTAACATACCCCGCTTTTGGAGCCAGCCTACTTTTACAATGGTCGCCCCAGGAGTTGGACCATTTACTGAAGGCGATGACACAGACATTGTCAAGCCTGCTGTGGATGCCACGCAAAATAAACCAATGTTTAGTATAGGATGCAAAAATACAATGACTTGTGAGCTTACAAACATGACTGGCTACACAAAAATCACAATTTATTGCCAACGAGCCAGCCGAGCGAAGACGCGAAGCTGGCGAGGCGGCAGAGAATAGTGCCGCGCGAGGAAGTGCTAAGGCAGAAAAATTCTCGATCGAGCCTGAAAAAGTGTAAGGTAATGTAATGTAATGTAGACTTTGGTTTGAGCCAATTGCAAGGCGGGAACTATTAGAGCCAATGAAAAGACGTGTTATTGCCACACCAAGAACCCGTTGCCTAGCACGTGACCAAAATCTTCCTGAAGTGAAATTCTTGAAATTACAAACTGATTTTAAAAAGATTTTGCACATATCGCATGTTTTAAACTCCTAAAATAATGTCAGCGTCAGAATCTTCATTTTAATTAACGTGTTTCGTTGCAACAATTCCCTTCCAAACAAAGCATCGTGAACGGCTCGCTTTTTTAGGTATTTGTTCAAGCGTAAAATATGCAACTTTGTTTGTCTAGACAAACCGTCGCGCTTCTTCACACACAAACAAGGGAAATTCGTTCTGTCGAGCAAACTGACGATAATTCGAACGAGTGAAAAGGCTTAACAACCGGCACTAAACAAGTTTTTGTACAAAATAAATCTTGATTACACGTGCAGAAACATGAAGGTGGTAACGCAACGGACTTGCATGTTTCACGCTTGAACAAACACGTAAAAGGGTTAGCCTTTGAACAAGAATTCTCCATTTCAACTTTTGCAGCACGCTTCATATTTCCAAACCTTTTTCTACTCGTTCTACTCATTTTAAAACGTTTTCAATAGCTTTTAAAACGTTTCTTGGCTGCTTTATTGCCTGATATGAAATGTTTACTACAACATTACAGCGATTTTGATTTCAGTTAGCCGATCAAAGCATGACATTTTTTATTTCTTCGGTGAGTGTGGTCAAAGGGCCACCAAACTGTCAAAAACATAATTCCGTTGCCACACAAATCAAAATCATTTCCTCGTTGGCACTCTATCGATAGGTATGCCTAGTTATAATAATTACTGTAAATTGGATATTTACGTTAGTCAAGAAGTGATTTTAGATACTCCATGAAACAAGGTGTATTTAAATGCTCAGTGACTATTGTTACTCCTTTGTCAATTTCAAGAGTAAAAGACTATTACTCATATTTTACTATCAGCTGTACAACCCTTGAAAAAAAAAGTCAGATTTTGGGTCTTTTTGCCCTCTTACTCCCAAATCAATGGTTATTTTTATGGAGATATGCAATGCAGTTCTAACTTTTGAATCTGTCAACAAAAACCTATGGTGTGGCCATTCACAACAAACCTCTTCAGCAGTACTTTTACATGGTACCATTTGTTTTTCAACATCTTACAAAATGAAATGTGGGGCTTTTCTTGAATTTTGATTTTTGGCACTCTTGCGAGTAAAAGGGTCAATTATTGGAAGCAGCTCAGAAATGGAAGCACTTTTTTGTCAGCTGGGTCCCAGCACTAATCAGTGAGAACCCTAGATCTTCACACATTCTACTGAGAAAGAAAAGTATTTGCTACATGTAATTAACTTTTGGCTATTCCACATGTAATGTAAATGACATACTTCACTTTTTTTACCTCATGAAAATCACATTTACATTGTTCTGAAAACAATGTTCATTACAGATTTATTAATGCAAGATTGTAATTCTATGGTTAGACAGATCAAGAACAATAGGCCAATTTCTATATATATATTTAAATGACTCTGAGGCTTAGAGGAAGAAAACAAAAGACATTATTTCTTATAGGCATATCAAATAGGCCTATTCTCAACCATAATGTCAGGTGATTTAAATTGACCAATTAAAATATGTACATGTAGCTAGGCAATTATAAAATGCTCAAACAATATTTTCTTGCTACAATTTTTCAGTGTACATGAATTAACTTACAAGAAGGAAATTAAATTCAGCAGTTTAGTTAGCATCTAAAAAGTAAAACTAAAAAAAAGTTTACAAAAAAAAGTAAAACCGAATTCATACGTACAAAACTGTCAGTCAGAACATAAGCTAAATTCACATTAACTTCTGTATCTTAGAATTAACATACAACTTCATGTCAACAACTGAGTTTTTGAGCGGAAATGATGTTGAATTTTATTTTTATCACGGACATAAACAGTTCAATAAGGAAGTTTTATGTGCATAAATTATTTTCAACTCTTGTCTGTTCAGAAATGTTAAAACTGTTTACTTTCAGAGCAACCGATCTAAAGTGCTTGCAGAATTAGAACTGACAATTGAAAGTGGAGTAGTTAAAATAAACAACTTACTCATTTAACATTGACGGAGATTCTGTTATAGAAAAGTTTGGCCAGCCTCCACAGCTTGTGTGTACAAAAAGCTTATTCTTTAACCAATTTTTACTTTCCCTTTACAAAATGTTAAGCTTATTTTTGGAAGTAGATTTACAAGTTCTCGAATGACTTAATATCATAAAGCATAAGAATTAGAACTTAATGGTAGTTTTACGATCGCCACAATTCGATTCCAGCTTCATGGAGAAAAAATCTAACATAAACAATAAGAAATAAAAGTAGCTAAATATATGATGTACGTATAAAATATTACACACTACGTAAACATGCACTTACTCTAAAGCTGAAATGTAAGTTACGATCACATATTATTTATAGGAGTTCAGATCCAAACACTTTTTAGCGTAACAATAGCTCAACTTACTTATATATGGCTAGAACAAGCATATAACTTACATTATCAAACTGCTGAAAGCTCTTCTAGATACGTTTTGTATTTAAAACAATTAGCCGAAGGATTCAATACCTACTGATGAATTCCGCCCAAACGAGTCGAATCAGCGTGAGAGAAGCAGAAATTTAACAACGCTGTGAAGCTAGAGGAAGCCTTACAGACATCAACAAAACGACAACTTGAACTACAGTTTTGTGAGAGCAAAATTATCTAACAACATAGCATAAGACATTAACTCTTTGGTATCGAACAATTGAACACTGGGTAATCACAACATCTTCACAAGACATTCCGATGCACAAAGCTGAAATGAACAAGGAACCACGGTGACCGCGGCGGAAGATTTTTGCTTTCGTGCCTCGCTCTCTCAAGTTGATTTCGCTCGAATCACTTTCGTTCTGTTCTAAAACTGAGTGAGATTTGCGAGTATTACATACAAGACAAATGACAATAGCCCACCTGCTTGTTAAAGCTGAGAAACTAAAACAAAATCAAGTTCTGCTTGAAGCGTTCGGCTTCGGCTTGATCTGCTGGAGCGACAGCAGAGCAATCGACGAATTTAGTGCCCAGTCTCCGAACAATTGAATTTACTCAGTCACGCAACAGTGACTCAGCCTTTTGTTTTGAATGCGTTATAAGCCAGTCACACTAGACTCCACTGGACTACACACGAACAGACCACTCAAGGGCGTAGCTACCTGTACGCACGTACGCACGTACGCACGTGCGTACCTGAAAAAGTCGAAAAAAACCCAGAAGGATTTGGGACTTGAGGGTGGGGAGAGGAGGTAGGGGGAGTGTTTGAAAACAGTGATTGTGCGTACCTCTGAAAACGTCCTGGCTACGCCCCTGCCACTGCACTAATGGCATGCATGGAACTTTATCGTTGATTAAGTTTACATACCACATCAAATGTGCAAAAAAGTTTCAAGATGATTTTTCTGAAATTATTTAAAATATCGATGCTATTAATTTATCAAAGTCCAATCTTCTTCCAAGAATTGTTTGTTTAGAAACGTATTTGAGAGAAATTTAAATTTAAATTTAACGTGTACTATTAAAGTGCACCTAACCCCCAATTTTTTTTCTTTTAATCAACTCAATGTACGTCGAGAAGTCGAATAGTGAAATATTTCTTGTTTTTAACGTCGCGTTAGCGAGTTATAGAGATTTGAATTTACAAAATGCTAATTAGATGACGTCAAATCAAGACTTACCATTATTTCTACTTCAATTTACAATACGCAGTTCACAGCTTAAGGATAATCAATTTAAGAAATACTAAATAAAAACTGTTAATAGTCAATTGATCGGTAAAAAAATATTACTTGGAGGTGGAAACAAGTAGTTGTATAATAAACGAGTCTTGATTTGACGTCATCTTATTAACATTTTGTAAATTCAAACCTCTATAATTCACTAACGCAACGTTAAAAACAAGAAATATTTAACTATTCAACTTTTTAACGTACATAGTGTTGATTAATCGGAAAAAAAATTGGGGGTTAGGTGCACTTTAAATATAGCGGTAACAATTCAGTACGAGTTTTTAAATCAACCAGAAAGCCAAAACGACAACAACCGTACACTGTTACATAAAACTTTTAACTTGTATTTTAGAACTGTTGACCTTGTTAATATTTAGTTTTGATCGATGAGAACGTTCCATGTAGTTTTTAAGTTACATTGCTTTTTATACTATACTTGAGGATATTAGTGAATGAAGAACTTTTCGGAAAGATTCGCCGGTTTCGACAACGGAAACATTCCGATTAACTTCGCAAAGTTTTAACAGAAAATACGTCCCCCTTATGAAAGTTATGCAAGATTCTACAAGTGATTAAAGACGGTGTTAAGTATACCAATAGAGCAGTTTTCAATTGAGTGTCGAAAGTAATTACACAATTGTTTTGGTTTTACATTGCTACGCTTTGTGATTGGCTAAAAAAACTCGCGCCACTTTCTCGACCAATCAGAAGTAAAACCAAAACCAATCGTGACTTGCTCGCACGCGTTTTCCCGCGCTTGGCGCCGGCGACATGTAATTGCTTCGAGCTCTGATTGGTTCATTGGATTGTTTACGACTGCTGTGATTGGTCAGAGTAATTACTTTGGTTTTGGTTTTACGACACTCAAATGAAAACTGCTCTAATTATAAAGTGAAACCATGTCTTCATGCAGCCATCACTGTTTTCACAAACTTAAAATTGAATTTGCGATCTATGTACACAAAATATTTTGATGCACAAGTTACTTTAAAAAAGTTCGAATAGTTAGTTATTCATTTCGACTACTTTTACTTTACATCACTGCGAAAAAAAGCTGGTCAACAGCATGGGAAATCTCTTTACAAATTATACCATCTAGTATCAATCAAAATGTTTTGGAAGTTTGGGTCAAATTTGATCCAACATGTTACAACAGGGTGGCCAAACGCGTGTTAATACGTTGCTCGCAACAATGTTGCAAGATGTTGCGTTGACATGTTGCGTTCGTTTGGCCGGGCCTTAAAAATGGTCAAATTTCATCCAACATGTTGCAACATGTTGCAACAGGGTGGCCAAACGCGTGTTAACACGTTGCGCGCAACAATGTTGCAAGATGTTGCGTTGAAATGTTGCGTTCGTTTGGCCGGGCCTTTAAATCACTGTTTAAAGGAACCAAGAAGGTTTCCCAAGCCGACGGCGCGGCTTAACTAACGTGACATTCCTTAGACTTGCCCACAAGTCACGAAACTTTGAGAAAGTCGACATTACTGTGCGCGCGCAAGTACAGCGAAACACAGATTTTGTTTTGAAATGATTGACCATGTCACAAAACAAATAAGCGATGTTTTCCGGACTTAACAGTATTTTAAAGTACCTTTCCCTACACCAGGGTAACACAGAAAGCCGTAAAAACCTAGAACAAAAAATCATCTTTCAAATCGGCACTCTCAAACCCCACGGAATCAACGAACGCTTTTCATTCAACTAATTTACATTTGTTTTTCACGTCACCAAATTTCCACCAATAGCGTAGCTCCACCGCTTACTATATAAAACCACACACTACCCACAATTCCTTGATTCGCTCCGACGAAGGGCTAGCGCTCGAAACGTCAGCTATTTGAATCTTTTTACGGTGGTCAATTTACCTTATCGACTCAGTCGATAAAACTAAATTCTCGTGTTTCATCCCCCCACCGACGCAGCACCACAGTTTCTCTAGAAACTAACCCCATTCATTTTAAAGTACCAAACTGACTTCACAACATTGCACGAGAAACTGTAGTTCCACTTCCGCGGATTTTCCGTTAAATCGGAAAGCCCTATTGAATTGGCCCATGTAAAGTACGGATCGGGAGTATAAACCTAAGAGGTACCTGAAAAGTTGCTCTTGTCAGCATTTTTTTCTGGCTTAATACCCTAAAAAGCATCAGAACAACTCTAGCTTGTTCCAGGCGTTCAGAAAGTGGGGAGGGCGTAAAGGAAAATTGCGATGCAATTGGAAATAAAAGAGAGAAAACTCCCCAGTCTTCCAGGTCAGTTCCCCGCTCGTTCGCGCGCCGGTTTGTAGCTGCTCCCAAATAAAACTCGATGAACTGTAATCCACTTCCATCCTTACAATCCTGCAGTTTACCTCCAAATTACTGCTTCCGTTTCTTCCGTTTTCTTTTTTTCTGCGGAAGTTTTTTTTGGCGGATCGGAGGAAATCCGCAAAATCCGCAACAATTAACTCCCGCAAAATTACTCCTAGACAGTAGTCCTTTATCACGAACGAGGTATAGCCGTGTGGACAAAATTTCATTTGGTTGATCGACTGTTAACATTGAGCCCGCGCTAGGAGCGGGGACGGTCCGAACCTTGACTCATAGGCTAAGCTTTTGGTTAAATTACACAACGAAATAATTAAAGGCCCCATCAGCTATCTCGTGTAACATAGTCTATAGTTGTAGTATAGAAGCAAAAACCGATACAACGTAGGTAGAAGAAGGCTTGTTTGGCCAGCCGAAATATAGTACAACTTTAGTACAACTGTAGGGAGGCAGAGTGGTCGAGTGGTTAGGGCGCTGGACTTGAAATCCGAAGGTCCCGGGTTCAAGTCCCGCTCGACTGACCACTAGCTGGAGTTGTTTCACGGTAGACCTGAGTTCAACTCCTCGGCCACGCTTGGAAATAACCAACTGGTCTGCCTCCTGCCAGTTGGGATTTTTAACATGTTATGTTCAATTTCAATATTTGTTTCAATATTTGAGTGGCGTTCCTGTGAAATAGCTGGATAGCTAAGTGCTCGTCCACTATAAACCACATTTATTTATTTTATTTATTATTTAAAATTCTACCTATGTTGTATCGGTTTTTGCTTCTATACTATATTTTCACTTGTCAAACCGATCAGATCACTAGTTTAATCCAACGTACACCAGCAGGATTATCGCCCACGGTTACTTGCTTGAACTTCTCATTTCTACAGTTGTGAAGGTGACGTTTTCTCTCATCAAATTGTCTTGAACCCTCGTCAGCTTAATAGAGGCAAACATATAGCATTATAATTACAAAATAAAGCTGTTTTCAATTGAGTTCCGTACAAATAGCATTTCAAAACAGATGCAAGCAATCCAATGAACCAATCAGAACTTGGAGCAATACATAAACCGGACGGAAAAATATGGAAAAAACGTGCGAGAACAAGTCGCGATAAGGTTTGATTTCACTTCTGATTGGTAAATGCGATAGTGGCGCGAGTTTTCTTAACCGATCATAAAACGCTGTAAAACAAAGCCAAATCAAACTAGAATTACTTTCAACACAATTGAAACCCGCTCTATAATAATAATAATAATAATAATAATAATAATAATAATAATAATAATAGAGAACTTTAATTATAAAACACAATTTATAAGTTTACAATAAAATTCGTTTACAAAGCCTTTAAAATGTATGTATACCTACATGTATATGAAAATATATCAATAAAAGACTAAAATAATAATAATAATAATAATAATAAAATATTAAAAACCCTAATTAAAAAAAAGAAAACTTATTAAGAGAAATATATTATATACATATTTATATACGAAATATAAGAAATATCATTCTTGTGTACGTGATTTAAGAAGTATTCATTTCTAAAAAAAAAAAAAATTCTAATTAAAAGAATTCATAAAAATATGAATAATAATAATTCAATATAATTTAAATAGAGAACTTTAATTATAAAACACAATTTATAAGTTTACAATAAATTCCTTTACAAAGCCTTTAAAATGTATGTATACCTACATGTATATGAAAAATATATCAATAAAAGACTAAGAAAAAGATAGTACAAAGTTAATGTAAAGTATAATTACATTTTCAGATTTCTGAAAATCAAGAGCACTTCTTTTAAAAAAAAAATTCAATATAATAATAATAATAATAATAATAATAATAATAATAATAATAATAATCAGAATTGACTATTCTCAACTGAGTCCTGTCCTGTTATATATCGTGTTAGATTGTGGAGTGACTCTTCAGTAACACAAGCTTCCCGCTTGCAATTTACCTGTCGATCGATGGATGGTAGAAGAAAAGTTTGACATCTGCTTCGTTACAAAAAAGAAAAAGATGAGACTTTTGTGGTGATTTCACTTTCTACTTTTAAAGTCAGCCAAATAAAGCGTTTGCACGTATGCCAAGAAAGGCGTTGACCAAAGGAACGGCTCATCATGAAATAAAACTAACTGGCTCGGCTCGGTTAACCGTTTACGCTATGCGTTTTATCCGAGCCTCAGAAGGTCCGAGCAACAGGTGAAAGTCATTTACGCTGTAAAAATTGCACCCAAGCCGTGTTACATTTTTTTGGTACCCACACCAATTTTATCCAGCCGTGCCAAAAATGTTGTGTAGGATAAATGGGCCTTAAGTCGTGTTGTTTCCCCGGGGAGGGGGGGGGGGGGGGGGGGGGGGGGGGGGTACTCCCTATAATGGGCTATACAGGGATGCTCCGCCCGAAAGGGGTACCTTTTTGAGGCTGGAGGTATATGAAAGGGTCGGGATTTGACGAGTTGAAGTATGTGAAAGGGTAGGGATTTCACGAAGAATAGGAAATGATAGTGAAAACACGAGTTGAAGCATAAAAAAGGTAGGGAAAACTGCAATTTAAGTATTACAAAAAGGGCCTTTCAAAAAAAATCAAACAGACGCACGCAAAGGCTATATGAAAGGGGTACCATTTTCAACGAAAGGTATATGAAAGGGGTACCATTTTCAATGAAAGGTATATGAAAGGGGTACCTTTCCTGTTAAAAACGGTATATGAAAGGGTAAGGGTTTGGACCTCGGGGCGGAGCATCCCCGTACAAAACTTTGTTGAGTATCCCCCCCCCCCCCCCCCCCCCCCCCCCCCCCCCCCCCCCCCCCCCCCCCCCCCGCGGGGTTGTTTCCTTAGACATGAAACTTTGCTCCACGTTGTCTCTCTCCAGCCAGGTGTCTCAATGGGTACTGGCGACATTATGCTGGGGGGTCACCTTGCGATGAATTAGCATCCCATCCAGGGGGAGTACTAATACTCTCAGTCGCTTCTTGCTAGAGAAACTGGGGTAAGTTTTGGCAGTTCTGAGCTAATAGGTTTGTGAAGACTCAACTTACAGGTCAAATTTGTACGGCAAAGTCATTTAGCTGTAAAATTGTATCCAGGCCGTGCTACAGTATTTGGTACCCACACCAATTTTATCCAAGCCATGCCAAAAATTGTGTGTTGTGTAAATGGGCCTTTAGTCATTAATTTTATTTAATTTTAACTCGCCCCTGAGGATTGGGTTGAAATGGGGCAGGAAAAATCACATGTTGTGACCTCCCCTCACCCTTCCCCTCCCCCACCCCCCTCCAAAAAAAAAATCGAAAAATCCTTGGTCTTTTGTTGGGTTGGAGAAAAAAAAATGGATCTGGGTCACTGGGTATGAATGCAATCGACCTAATTATTTGAATTATATAGAAAGTGCCCCAATAGCCTTTTATGTACTGTATTCACAAATTCAAAGTTGCCACACCATCTGATACATAACCACACCCACTCCCCACCAGTCAACAGCTGGGTCAAAATCATCATTTGGAAAGATCTGAAGTTTGCATAGGAATATTAAATTAAACAATCCCCCATTTAGGGGAGAGAAATAATACTCCTATTCACTTCATACTGTCGGGGAACTGCAGCAAGTGGCCGCATAACAGGGGATTGGTCAGAAATTAACACAATGCTTAGAGTATTAACATCACTTTATTTGAATACAACACAGTTGGAGGCTTATGACAATTGTTGAACATAATACTGCTTTGCGCTTAGGCACTAATAGCCTAATAGCCTGTTACATACTGTATTCACAATTTCAAAGTTTTACTGATAACTGTCACAAAAATACTTTATCTTTTAAAAATCACAGGAAAATCTTGTGATAAGATCTCAACTCAACAAGAACCATATAAAGTAAGTTGATATGTACATCAGGTTGTTCAAATCAAGGCTGGACTATGTATATTAAATTTTTGGTGGCCCCTTGATAGGGGTAAAAACAATAGGAAAACCCTCATTGGGACCTCCAAAATGTGGCCGTGGTCGCTAAATAAGGGTGGTCGCTTAAAGTGCCCATCACCCCTAGAAATCGGGAATCATTTTATTATACAACTACTTGTTTTCACCTCCAAGCAATTATTTTTACGAATCAATTGACTATCCACAGTTTATTTTTGGTATTTATCAAATTCATTATCCTCAAGCTGTAAAGTGCGCATTTTAAATTGGCGTAGAAATAATGGCAAATTCCCAGGTTGGCGTCATCGACATCTAATTAGCATTTTGTAAATTCAAATCTCTATAACTCACAAACACGACATTCAAAACAAGAAATATTTTACCATTCAACTATTCAATGTACATAGAGTTGATTCTGAAAATAACTTTCTAGGGGTGATAGGTACTTTAATAGCTGGGGTTTATTTACAGTATTTTACTGACAATAAATTTGGGACCTTGATAACTGGCCACTTTAAGGGTGGTGGCCACTTAATAGGTAAGGGTTTGACTGTAGTATATAAACCGGGTCACCCTGAGATAGACTAGCATCCCATCCAGGGGGAGTAGTAATATTCCTAGTCACTTCATAGTATATAAACCAGGTCACTCTGTGATGGAATAGCATCCCATTCAGGGTGAGTAGTAATACTCCTGGTCACTTCATAGTACGTATATAAACCAGGTCACCCTGTGATAGACTAACATCCCATCCAGGGAGAGTAGTTATTCTCCTAGTCACTTCATAGTATATAAACCAGGTCACCCTGTGATGGAATAGCATCCCATTCAGGGTGAGTAGTAATACTCCTGGTCACTTCATAGTACGTATATAAACCAGGTCACCCTGTGATAGACTAACATCCCATCCAGGGAGAGTAGTTATTCTACTCTCCCTGGATGGTCCAGGTCCAGGTTTGGGGGTTGGGTGCGGCTCCAATTGCTTCATCCCATAAACCCCCAAAAGAGGGGTCTTACTGCTTACAGACCACATTGTGTGACAGGGCCTTAACATGTAAGTAAATTTTTAAAATACTTATATGTCATTTATATTTCACAAAGTTAATATACAACTTTTACATGTCAAAAGTTGATTTACCTTCTATTCCAAATAAAACTTGAAAGATATAACCTAAGTTATGTTGTTCTAAATAATGAAGAAACTGTCCCATATCCATGTGGTTTTCTCTAGTGCCGTGAACCTCAAAGAAAAGTTCATCAAATCCAGAAAATTTTCTTTGATTGTCAATGCTTTTGTTTTCTATTCCTTTCTCTCTGTGCCTGCAAGTAATTTTTTTCCAGTTAAGCCTGCGTAAACGACTGTAGTACTCTTCAACATTGCATTCCTTGCCTTCCAAGCAAACAACTCCTGGTTTGCCTGGGAGACAGAAACCAGTGAGGTTATAGTCTGAAGCCCATTGAAGAATATCTTTTCTTTTTGTTTTGCTATAGATATGATGCATGTATAACCACATACGTAAGAACATTTCATCCTTTTTAGTTTTATTGCCTGCCGTAGAAACTTTGTTTTCAGTTTGACTCTTTGCAATGTACAGTTCTCCGTTTTCTTGAATCCACTGTATTGCAGGCAATGTACAAAGTTCTCCCTTGTCAAGAGTCAAGATGTGAGAATTTAACTTCTCATTTAAATCCCTCTGCGTGTCTCTATTCAGATTCTGTGATCTAACAAAGAGCTCTGGTTTACTATAAGGATATTCCTGAGGAAAATAACATGACAGATCTATCGCGTTGACCTTCTCAGAATGCCCTTCTCTGCCTTCACAGTCAACATGCAAGCTTATGGTCACTGTAAAGTTAAGACCATTTGGTTTTTCATCTGCCCTACCAGAACAAAATTCTTGTATATCTACAAGTACTTGCTCATCCAATTTAAATTCTTCTTCTTCAGGATACATAGACTGAAGCATTTCAACTTCAGAGAGCTGCAGTTCTAGATTTTCACGCAGTTGATTTAGGTCTGCCACGTTGGTCGCCATCTTAAAAATATTATTGTTACACTCTGATTCAGTTACTTGACGTGGCTTTTGATTTTGCGGTAGTGATAGTGACAGCAGGCTCAGATCGATGTTTTCGTCAAAAAAAATATGGAGAGCTGCCCGAGAGCTGTTGAGTTGTTTATAGTGTTATAAAAGAAGAATTCCTATCTTAGAGGTGATTTTACCTTTACCTTTTGCAGCTAAAATGTCAAGAAAAGCAACCGAAAAATGTAAAACGTGAAGCGCCTGTTACGCGAGCTGAAACTAAGATGGATTCGGAAGACGATGTCCGCTTGACGTCATTTCGTCCACTCAGTCCAGACACGTCCAAATCTAGCTTTTCTTTGGCGCGATTATTTCAACGAAAAAGGCCTGAAGCTCGAGTGGAGGTCAAAGTCGACAGCTCAAAGAACCAGCGTCCCGTGAGCCCGCTAGTCAGCCCTCGAAGCTCGCCTCAACTGCAGAAACGAGCGTCAACGGCGAAAAGCCCTGAACTGCTTCGATCCTGGTCCGCCTCGCCTCTCATCGGTCGCAAGACAAGTGTGCAAAGTAGCGCGGGGGTTGGTGGCAGGCGTGCTTCTTCTGGTTATCGCAACGTGCACGCAGTCTTAGGCCGTCTGAACGCCGCTGCAGATGGACGAGGGCAGGTTAGTATATTAAATAATGGGAAACCCTCCCCTTGTCACTAGTCATTTGGGCTAAATTGCAGAATACCCGGCCCACTAAATATCCAACTTAAGAGTTGACTGCTCCCGCAGTCCTGCAGTCATGTTCTTATGCTGCTCCCGCAGTCCCATAGTCGTCAAAATGATAACAACTCCGTACATGTATATTCCTCGTTCTAAAAAGCGTGTTGCGTGAAAGGTACATGTAGCTGGATTACACACATATTCCTTGTTCTAAATGAATTACACCAAAGGTTAATGGAGTACATGGATATTTCTCGTTCTAAAAGCTTGTTGCACAAAAACTGGGGCATTCATCAACTACGGGACTGAACTACGGGACTGTACTACAGGACTGTGGGAGCACTCGTTTTACTAACACTTAAATATTCATTGACTATGGGAGCACTCGTTTAACTAGACTTAATAACTATTCAAAAAAAAAAAAAAGAAAAAAAAGAAAAAAAAAATTAATAACTATTCAACATAGTTTGGTGACTGAGGGACTGCGGGAGCAGTACATTAGTGCAGTTCGAAATTGGCGAGTGTTCTGCAATCGCTCCGAATATAGCAAACGTTTAAGGTTACCCACCCCTTGTTGTGCACTTGTCATTATTTTGTAACCCTGACCCCCAAACCCCTGAGGATGGTGGAGATTTTACAGAGCAATGGTGGAGGAAATTTGTTGACTTAACACTAATTTCTTGCACCGGCCATGGGGAAATTACCAGCATCACCCAGTGTTCTCACCAGGATTTTGCCTTGGGGAGTCGCAGGGCCCCCTCTGCTGAAAAATAGGGGCCCTGTAAGAATATTAGAGAGACAAACGCACTCCAAAAGGTCTGTTACATGAAGTACCTACCTGATCCAACATGGCAGACAAGATGTTTACGATTTGATAGCGATGCTTATGCAAACCTTCACCATGTATGTGTGACCAACGATGGTAAAGGCAATAAAATTAAAGGCTTTAAATTTTTTGATAAATGTTTTTATTCATTTGAACAAGCAAACTGCTGGGGTGTTCGATTGACCATTAAACTACTCATAAACATTTAAAAGTCCATTTGACTCAAAGCTTGCTCCTGTGCCCTAACGGGCGCATCTTCTTGGCTTTTGGTGCGCCATCTCAATTTTTTTTGCGGGAATCCCCGAGGCTGCTGCCTGGTGAGAACACTGATTACCTACTCGTGGGGTGGGGGTTGGGCTTCCCTGCGCACATTCGATGATGTCAAGCCTTGCATGTGAAAGAAGCGAAACGGACTGAAATGGGAAAACCTATTTTGCATCAGCTATTTTGTACTTATTAAGTGACTGAGTCCTCTAATGGCTTTTTGATTGGACTGTTCAATATCCCACTATAGGTTATAAAACCTTTGAAGATCTCAATATTATTTAAATAAGCATCCAAAATGTGCAGAAAAAAAAAAGATACATGTACATGTAAGGACTTGTTTACATGGAGGGAGGGTGACCCTCTTAGGAGGGGCACCCTTCTTCGTTCTCGTGCTACAATCCCCCAGCATAGAGTGCACTATTTTAATTAATCCGTTATTACTACTAGACGTATACGTTGTGGTTCAAATTTTTCTTTGGTTTGAAAATTTTCAAACCAGTTTGATTTTTGTTTTCCTTTGTCTCAAAATATGGTAATGAATCTGAGACAAAGGAAAATAAAAACTAAACTGGTTTGAAAATTTTTAAACCAAAGAAAAATTTGAACCACAACATATACAGAGTAATTATCAATTGACTGTCAAAAGTAATTTCGCGATTCTTTTGGTTTTGCATTGCTGTTAATTAAATTAATTAAAAGCGTTTATTCCTAAAATAATTGCGCTAAAAAGCGAATTGCGATATTACTACAAAGAATACGCTTTGTGATTGGCTAAAAAATCTCGTACCACTTTCTCAACCAATCAAAAGTAAAACCAAAACCAATCGTAACTTGCTCGAACGCGTTTTCCCATGCTTGGCGGCGGCTACGTACATGTACCTGTATTTGCTACGAGTTCTGATTGGCTCATTGGATTTTCTGCATCTGTTGTGATTGGCGAGTAATATTAATTTGGTTTTGGTTTTGGCTTTACAACACAACTGAAAAATGCTCCACCATAAAGATGCCTTAATTTCTAATTAACTAGCCTGCATGTCAGGCGTAAACGGGGAGGGAAGAGGGGGCGCGAAAAAGGAAAGCGGGAGAAGGGAAGGAATGCCTGCTATAAGAACATTACGCCTACCGATTTCCTTGTAATCGAATTACGTCAACTGTCAATACGTTCACCAATTAGAAACTGGCATGAGCTTAAATGCATGGATGACTTCACGCAGGAATATACTTTGTTTACCGCCCAGCGCGAATTAGCCAATCAGAATTTGCGGCCGCCAGTGTCCGCAGATATGAACAAAAGGGGGTCTTTATTGCAGGCGTCCTTTCCCTCTCTCCCTGATGCCTGCTATGTAGGCTACTAATAAACTTGCATAACTGTTGCTTGACAGTGTAGGGGGCAGGGGCAATTATCTTCAAATCTGTCCCTGGTGCCTGAGAGAAGTCCTTTAAATTACGAACATGCACTTGTAGATTTCCCCACTATTCTCTAGGGGTTTAGGGGTGGGGGTTACATTTGGCTAGTGTATGAGAGTGTCAATCTTGGAGAAGTTTATTGTTGGATATGAGTGTGACTGGAAAAAAGTATTTACACTACAAGTGACGTTTGAACCTAGTAAATCACCTTACTTGCCATGAGTCTCCCCAGAGCTCATGTGGCTGAGAATCATGCCAGTAAACAATTTAATTTTTCAGCTACGACAAGAGTACAAAGAAAGTAATTTCAAGCAGTACTGGATGCCAGATGAGAACTGCAAAGAATGTTATGAATGTGGAGAAAAGTTCAACACCTTCTGTCGGAGACATCATTGCCGTCTTTGTGGCCAGATTTTCTGCTACAGATGTTGTTACTTGGAAATTCCTGGACAGATTATGGGATATACAGGTAAAAAAAAAATGAAATGAAACTATACTTGGTATTTTGTACAAGTTTACATGACTTCAGGTACACTGTAAGAATATTTTTATCCACTTGTCCTTTGGATAGCCAGAAATACATTTATTGGTTGTGCATAATCCAAAATAAATATTAATATGCTTGTCCAAAAAATGTTATGAAAAATATGAAGAGAAATAAAGAATGTGCATAAAGCTCAACTTTGTTTGTGTTTAAGGTTACAGAACCAATACAGTACAAAATACTTCTTTTTGTCAAGTAACAGGCTCTTAGGGAATAGTTCAATTTGTAGCCAGTTTCCTTCATGTCAGTGTTTGTAGACAACCAGAAGTGTGCTTGTGCAAAAGACAAGTCATATACATTGTAAAAAATTTAGTAGTCTGTTGATGAATGTGATATTTGAACTTCAGATGATCTGTTTATGAATATGAATAATTATATGAAAATCATATTATATGAACTGTGGATAAACATGAGTGAAATTTGTGATCCTCATTTCACTCAATGTTTATCCGCAGTTCACATAATATGATTCACTATCATCGGGTATATTATCAGCTCACAATTGACCATCTATCCATGTGGCTTGGTAGCTCAGTGGATAGAGCATTGCATCGGTATCGCAAGGTCATGGGTTTAAGTCCCGTTCAAGCCTGAAGTTTTTCAGGTTGCTTTTTCAACTGCTTAATAAGTTGATAGCACACTGCGAGGATCACAAATTTCACTCAGATGATCTGTTTATTGGCAGGATTTTTGCGAGCGTGCACCTACTGTCACAAGGTAGTTCAGCGGTACACCCAGTCAGCTGACTTGAATGTGGTGAGGAACCTAGAGCAGCTACAGGCTGACCTGAGCACTTGCATGTCAGACCCTGACATCAGCACCAACAACAGTGGCAATATGAACTTGACACTTGCTAAAACTCACCCATTTGATTTTGACGATGACGAGAATTTCTATGTTCAGCCATCATTTAGAAAAACTAGCAGCAGCTCCAGCATGAATGCAATGAGTTCTTACCTTGAGAAATTTGATCAGAAGGATCGACCATCACCACTGTCAGGACGCAGACCCTTTGATGCATTTGGAGTGTGTGCAGCGGAAGCTGACATGTTAAAACAGGTCAGTGACACACCCATTCACTCGAATACTTGCCAAATTCAAAACTGAACAAAAGTTAATTTTTTTTCATACTTTATTCATAACACAAACGTCGTTAGTTTATAGTTGACAACTTGTTTTAAGTAACTTGTTAACTGTTGCCTGTATGTTAGTAAGAATTAAGTTTGTGAATATCTTTCAAGCTTTGTTCATCCTCTTTAGTCGGCAAGGGGAGCAGTTCAAGTTTGGTCGGCAATGCCACCATCTTTGATTCTTTGGCACGTAATAGTTTGTGTTCAGGCGATGTAGTGCTGTTGTTTGAGCCATGGTCGCTTCTTTTTTTCCTATTTAGCATCTGCAACATGGGTTGTAGAAATTTTGCTGTTAGAATTCACATTTTTCAGAAAGGCGTATGTGGAGCTCTTCTAAGCATGTTTGTCCTCCATGTGGTCCAAGACTCCAACCCCTCCCCCCCCACTCCCCCCCCCCAAAAAAAATTATAAAAAATGTTGTTTTGTACAATATAAAAACAAAGAGTTAACACTATATATAATTGTACCACAGTAAAGTTATGAAAAGCACTGTTCAGTAGATTTTATTTCAATGGTCACACTTGAGGATTTCATCCACAGGCTCAAAAGGTGAACCACATGACAAAGTGAATGCTCTTTGTTCTGTTTTCTCTCAATATTCGGTTATTTTCGTGATATGTTTACTCTTGCAAGCCAGTTACATTCTCATTATACTAGAAATTGCAACCTTTTTTACATACCTCCCTGTCGAACTAATATTCGAAACTTCTCAATTCGGTTTCAAGGATCTAAGTTTTTTAACTCATTAAGTCGTGAAATTCAAAACAGTGAAAGCATCCATTTGTTTGGCAAAAGACTTAAAAAATTCCTTCTTTCTTAGTCAAAAATACTCTTTGTTGAGCTACATACTTCTTCTTTCCTTTCCTTTTCTTTTCTTTTTAAAATAATACATTTTATATTTCATGCTGTCCTCATAATTCGTATGATGTATTCTATATTGTCAGGAAGCGTATAGTTCATAAGCCCCCGGCTTCTATATAGGCTTCCTTGTCACTACCACCTTAAACATTTTGTAGTCTATCGTCTTTTAAGTTATTATAAATTCCTAGTGTATTGTATTATTATTATTATATATATTTTTAATGTGGTTAATGACAAAATAAATGAATGAATGAATGAATGAATGAATGAATTTTCTTAATAGACAAAAAAATGTGCCTTCATATTGTCTTGCGCCACTTATAGCATGACATTCACACACTCGGGTGATTTTTGCGGCAATTTCCACTGCAATAAAAATCGCAGCCAAATTCAAGTAAGCCCAGAACAGCTGCGATTTGAAAATATTCCCAAACACAGTGAAAATTCCGGTATATCAATTATTTGAAGTTACAGCATGAGCAAAAGAAAAAGTCACAATGAAAATCACAGCAAAAACCGCCTTAAAGAAACCTAAATCAATGTCAGCCAGGCATTATCCTGGGATGGACTAGCATCCCATGCAGGGATGGGGGGGAGGAACTCCTTGCAATTGCCACTTGACATTGCAGAAACCAGGTTAAGTCTTTCGTTTAACTTGTTATTCTGGATAAAATCCTATGGTGTGAGTTGTGACCATTCAAATTAAAACTCCTGGTCATAAGTACCCTCATATGGTGCAGTTTGTTTTTAATATTTTAACAAAATTAATTATAATTAGTTTTTAGAACTGACTTTTGCAGAAGGCCTACAGTTTTTTGATATCCTGAAATTTTATCAAGTTTATTTATCCAAATTAGGACTCTTTCCGTGAGTTATGGAACCAACTCATGTCTCCGAGGTCTGGATTAGAACTGCAAAGCCATCGCTTTCGCTTGAGGACTTATCAGAATTGTCTTGTAGGGAGTGAGTTGGTGGACTGGCTGCTCACATTTGAGAAAACATCCACAAGGTAAATTATTAACTTATTGTAAGTTGTGTCTGATTTTTCACATCTTTAGGGTAGTATTTTCTGTCAAGAATTTATGGTAAGATCATGTGGTATTTTCTGTCATTTGCGTTTGTTGTAAATGGGATGCTTAATCTCTCTGAAGCCAATGATACACGTTTCAGCATCATTTAAAGTGCCACTACATGTATGATCAAAAATATACATTTTCTATTCTCTTCATATTTTGAAAATATAAGTACTCGTTACTTACCTTGCGAAGTTTCAAGTCAAAACTCGTATGGAAAGTGCCATTATTTTAACTTTACATTTCGAATTCAGCTTGCCGCCATTGCTCAATTCAAAAATAACCAAGACCGAGCCCTGAGAGTTGGATCCAGTTGGCCTAAAGATTTTGTGACATCAGTGACTCAACATGTGCCTTTTGGCTTTGTTGTCTGTGACCTGGAGGGAACCACGTTGAGTCATTGACGTCACAAATCAAGTCACATGTTTTGATTGTACCAGATCGCAAACCAGTAGAACATGGGCTCAGATTTATGAACTGAGTAATGGCAGGCATATTTTACGTGATTTTCATGGGTTTTTGGCCAGCTATTTCTGGGCTGTGTAAGAATAATCAATCTAATTTATAGCAATTCACATTTGTCTAAACCTATTAGATATATTTGCATTAAAAAAAGCGGAAAAGAAATACAAAAATTTTCGTTGTAGTGGCACTTTAACATTTGAATAAAGGGGTTAGTTTCTACAGAAACTATGGAACTGCATGTGTCGGTGGCGGAGTGAAACAGAAATTTGGTTTTATCGACTGAGTTGATAAACTTGGTCACCATAAAAAGACATAAAAAGCTGCCATTTTAAGCCCCTGAGTTACGATCGTTTTTTAAAATCTTTTTACGGTGGCCAATTTCCCTAATCAACCCAGTTGATAAATCAAATTTTCATTGTTCAACATTTGTTGTTGAACGATGTTGCAAGTTGTTGAATGAATGGAAAACACATTTAACATTTTAAAACAATTGACTGATTTTGTTCATAGACAACAATAATTGTTGAACAGAATAGAGCCTGTCAACAGCAACTTGAACTTTCAATTCGCACATGATCAGATCGTGCACCTTGAAACCGCAGCAAATTTGTGTGCCACTGCATCAAGGACACATTTTTTCTCATCTCAGCCATATAATTTTTTCTATTTTTGAGCTGGGAGGTATAACAAAACACTTAATGACTGGCCCCACAGGAAACAGTGAGTTTTGTTTCCCCTCGACCCTCAATGTTCCCCTTGGGTTTGCCTCAGGAAACATTAAGGGTCTCGAGGAAACAAAACTCACTCTTTCTCTTGGAGCGGCAGTCATCAAGTGCTTATTGAACCATGCATCAAAGACTTAATGCTAGTACATTTTGTTACTTGCAGGAATCAGGCTGTGTTGATAGGACAAGGCTTACTTGATTCTGGCTGGTTAGAGCCTGTACCCAACACACGTGACAGTAGTGCTGTCTTCAAAGATGAATACATTCTTTACCAGCCAGGAGTGGTGAGTGTAGTTCAACATGAAATAAACTGAAAATGTAATTCTGTCTATTTATTACACCTATTTACTTTTCAAACATACCATAAAAGTTCTACTAGGTCCCTTCTTTAGTTAACACCTCCTTTTTGAAGTCAGATTTTGTAGTAAGATCCTTTCTCCAGTAGCACTCCCCTCCTCTCTACTGTATCTTCCTAAAGATGGGTTCCAATGTCAGGTTAATGATTTCCAATGTCAATTTAAATTATGTTTCACCATTTGTGGAGAAAATGTCTTTCAAGGAAGGTCCAAGCTTATGAGAGAGGGAGGGCGGGGGGCTTAAAACATTGTGACAGGGGTGGTGTTGGAATCATTAATTTTTGAGAAGACTCTTATTAACATCTAACAGCCTGGAATTCTAGAAATAATATCATCATCCAGGCATACAGATTCCTAGCATTATATTTAATCTATTTACTTTAATACTAATAACGGAGGTTTTAGACAAACAATTAAGAATAAAAATTAGCGATAATAGTGTAGAATGACGTTTCGATGACTCACTCATCATTTTCAAATCCGTGTAACTAAAGTCTTGTGAGTTCATTATGTAATAAATTTGAAAGTCTTATTGCATATGATTAAACTATTCACCTAATTAACACCTTCTATACCCCACATTGTATTCCTTTTTTTAATCATATGTAATAAGACTTTCAAATTTATTATATAATGAACTCACAAGACTTTAGTTACACAAATTTGAAAATGATGAGTGAGTCATCGAAACGTCATTCTACACTATTATCGCTAATTTTTATTTTTAATTACTTTAATAGTGATGGTCCAATGTATATTGTATAATGATAACAGGTGGCACGAGAGGTATCCGCACCAAAGAGGTCGTCTGTATTCTGGTCAGAGGCTGACAAATCTGCTGACAAACATGAGTCATTGCTTGAAAGTTATGAGAGTAACGATAATGCCGATGATGACAACGATGAAATGGTACCGCACTGGTTCCGACAGTTGGATCAGCATGGGATTGAATCTGCCACTGAGGAGTTTGACCCTAATAATACTCAGGAGGTAACAGTACAATCTGGAGAAATTTGTACATAGAAAGACAGTGACACCTTTATTTCAAAATAAATCAAATTTATTTAATAAATCAGGGTGGCCCTTTCAGAGAGAGATGTGATTGTCTGGTAGTTAGTGTCTTGGACTCTCAACCTGAAGGTTGGTGGTTTGATTCCTGGTGAGCCTTTTAAGTTAAATGTAATTTTAACAGAGTAAACAACAAGGAGCACCAGTGATCACCCTGAGATAAGCGTTATTTGGCATGTGCGCATACATGTATGCTATGATTCCACATGCTCTCTGAGTCAAGCATGTTAAGCCTGGTGTTGTTTTCTTGGTGGGCATTCTTTGAGGTCTCCTGTGCGTTTTTAGGCCTCTCCCTCCCCCTGCCTTGGCAGTGTGACAGGTGCTTGTTTCCCTGGCGTGGGAGCTAAGTCTGGGTTGCCAGGATTTGCCAGCCATGGGGGTGGTTCTTCATGTAGGATCTGGCTGCCAAAAGTGGAAGCTCCTGGATGTCCCAGGCAACCTCAATTTTATTGCATTTCTTCAATTTTTAAAACCAAATTATACTGGAATTCTGCTCAGTGCCTGCCAGAGTTCTTGCTAATCAATCCCCTCCTCATACTGTATTAAGCATGTCTGGATCCAACATAAAGATTGGTGTCATTGATTATTGTCATCATTGAGAAATTTGCAAGCTAAAAACATGACAGGAGATAATCAGATACCACACGTTAATTCACATTAATTTTCTGGTTGTGGCACACCTATGTACCGGTATTAATTTCAAGTTAAAATTAATATCCATGTGCATTATCAGGGATTGGGAAGGCCGTACGCCATGCGCATATGGCGCAAAAATTTTAAAAATGTCGCATTATAAAACTGCTTACCGAGCCCAACATGCGCCCTAGTCACGTAATAGGTGATAAGCAGTTCAATCTCCGTATTCATTTTGTGTTACAACAAATAAAATAATGAAATATTGACTTGTGTATTTGCTTCTTCGATTGGCGATCTTTCATGTTCGTTTAATTTCTTCCCCAGACCTCTACTCGCACTCAGCTCGCAAACGAGGTTCTGCTGCGGCTTGACATGTGTTTTGAGTTATGAATTCATTTCTTTTGCATTTCAAATCGAGATAATGCCTCCGAAGAAACTACCGAAGTTAGATAGTACTCAAGGCCAAAGAAAACTTTCAACTTTTTTTAACACGGAATGGAACGCCGAGTCTGCCAAGACTGATCGCGAACATAAAAACAACAAAGATACGACTGTCGAGTTTGAAGGACAAGGTCCATCTTGCGAAACGAGTTCCAGGCCTGCAAGTAAGCTTCACGAAGACAGGAAATTCCAGTCGAAGTGGTTAACTTTGTGGCCGTGGCTAGTGTATGAAAGAGATGCCATGTTTTGTAAGATTTGCCTCAAACATGGCAATAAAAATATCATGACCTCTGGTTGCAAAACATTCAAAACAAGCAGCATTACAAGACACGAGGAAAAGTGAAAAACTGCAAAAAAAAAAAATAAATAAAATACTCTACATAGTATCACGAATTGCACTTTATCATTTCCGTATTCCTTTTCATCCGGCCCATACTTTTACCAAATGGCCCATAACTTTTCAAAGTCAGGGGCCATAGGCCTATTTGTCTCTTTTGCCTTCCCAATCCCTGCATTATCTGTCAGACCAGCAATTAAGGGATTTATTATTTGTCTAATGACTACTTAATTGGCTAATTTTTACGAACCTTTCCCTTAGTAACTAACTTTCTCAATTTAGCCATCATTTTTTTCATGTTTCACTCTTGTCCTGAGTGCAAACTTATAATTTTGTGCTGTTCCAAGCCTGTCAAACAGGTTACAGGTATACTACTGACAGTGCATATTTTGTATGTTCTCTAGACTCTTGCAAATCCTCATATGGTAAAATGATGTGATAGTCAAGAATAATAACTGGTTAACAGATCTTTCATTTAAGCACAAAAGAGAGTGCTGTCTTTCTTTTTTTGTGGCCATCAAAGCTATTTTCTTCATAAGTGTGTCAATATTCCACTGTTCTTTTTTGATCTTCCAGATCTCTGGAAAGTTCAACAACCTTAAGACAACAGGTGAGATTATGTACTGTAAACACCAGTGTATGAGCTGCACTCGCAAATAAGCCACACCCTGAGTTTTGAAGCTCAAATTTTGGAAAAAAAGTTTTTGAAAATAAAAATGTAAGTCAGAGAATTGGCTTTACAAAAAAATAAATAATAATAAAATAGAATTTATAGAGGGCGCTTTCTATAAAAATATTCCAATGTGCTTTACATTATTAAAAGTTATAAATAATTTAAAATGTTAATATTCTAAAAACTAAAAACCTAATACTTGTTTAAAAGGTAAAATGACTAATGCTTGTTATAAAATAAAAAAGTTTTCAGTTTCAATTTAAAAATGTCAATAGGAGAAAAACGAGAAAGAGAGAGGGAGATAAAAAATAACTCTTCCTGTTTTTCCATTGTTCCGAGGGGAGAGCCTGACACAGGTTATTCTACAAAACATGAGCTTGTCTTTTACTTCTATCCATCAAATCATTCTGTATTGAAAAAAAAACATACTTTTGATCGCTGCTGCATTTCTTTGCCCGCCGTTCGTTCGGTAGGCCACAACAAGCATACAATGTATGTGTTGTCGAATATATCTATAGTGGGGTCAACTTTTATTTCATATTTTCTTTAACAAGTTTTTGGAGTGTTGATTTCATTGTAATATAATTTAACAAAAGTTTGTTCTTATTGTTATATTGCCATCATGATGCTATAAGGACCCAAGCTTCTGGACCTGGATTTGACGAATGGTGTCGCAACTGAAGAGGGAGACACTGAACTGTCACTCAAGGTTGATTTGCAACATTTTGGAGAGGTTAGACTGAAATCACTACCCTTAAACTGTTTGTTATAAGTAATTATAGTAATTGGACTGAGTGGAGTACAATTCAGGAAGTAATAATGTGCAAGTAACTTCGAAGTGGCCAAGGGCGTAGCACGAGGACAATTTTAAATTACGAGCATGGTTACCCCGAATTGTACGACATAAAGTTCAATTACTTATTAAATATATATTTTTACCACAATTGCCGCTAAACTCGCAATCTGACACTTTTTGCACTGGTGTTACACTTTTTGCACCGGTGTTACACTTTTTGCACTGGTGTGTCACTTTTTGCACTGGTGTTACATTTGAACTGCACTGCTCTTAGCCAATCAGAATTAAGAAAATTTTTCATGTATATTATTATGAAGTCAATTGCTCTGACATATCACCACATTTTCATCCACTGACTCAAAAGTATCGCATTACATCTATGACTCAAAGTCTGACTCCAAGAACGAGAGAGAGAATTATTTTATATCACCGCAAATATCACCTGTTCTCATAACATCACATAATTGAATACATTTCAACTAGTAAGGAGAATTGAAACCTTGTGGTTCACTAAAATGCAAAGGCCCAACAAATGATATTATATTCACAGTCTCTTTAAAAAAAGGAAAGTGTCTTTTTTTCTTGTAGCCTGGAAAACTTGGATTGGCATCCCCAGAAGCAAACAGCGATTCAGTAGGCTCCACATTATCTCTGATAACAGATGCACCTCCACCCCCACTGGAGCAATATGTGTACAATGAAGGATACCCCCACACCCCCCTGAGACCAAGCACTAAGAAGACAAATGAAGGGGGAGCAGTGACTGCACTCAGTACCAGCAATACTCCTGATGAGATCTTCAGTGGTGCTATGATGGCCAAGAAGATTGGTGTTGACAGGACACCTTCTGCTCCTGACATGGATGAACTGAGGGAAGATAATGGAGAGAGATTAGCCATGGAACGTCTCAGGTGAGTGAAATACGATCTGACCTCCACTAACCACCATCTACCCACAACAGCTGCCTCTCTATAATAATATATTACATACTTTTAATTATTACCTTTCCCTGTAGGGGCTTTTCAAAGATAATAACAATTATACTTCTAGCTAATAAAATAATACAGTCATTATTGGTATGTTGAACTCTCTGGACACTAAAGCAATCATCTTTTAACCAGAGTACACTGGGGGAATTAAAAAAGTTTACAGATCATGGAATGAGTGAAAATTAGCATATATGTCCCCATAATTTCTTGTTCGATGCTTCGACTGTATTCACAAGATAAAAAGTTGGTTTGATTGACATCAGTGTTACCAAATTCAGTGAAGCAATGAGCTGATCAGATGTCATGGTTTTTGCAAATACTTGAAAATAGTCCTAGTACCAATGAACATTCCTTTTAGACTTTTTTAAGTGTTATTTTTGGCATTTTACTCTCTTTCAGGGCTGCACATGCATACCATCTTAACACTCTGCTGGAGCAGTTATTAAAAGATGCTGGTTTGTCAGTTGATTGGAAAGACACCATCTTGCCACTTGTAAAGAGAGTCAGTGTGCAGGTATTACTAATTTGCATACAGTGTATATTATAAAATATTGTAAACAACTGGAGATCGATAAACTTTTGGAAATTCCCCACAGAAGCACTGTCATAAACACTGTGGCACGGTTAAGTTAGTTGCTAGGCTGCAGATTGTGGTTCCACATGTGAATCTTTCACCGGCCTGCATCTTAATATAACTGCAGATATGATCACATTGTCTGTACCCAGTTCCTTGACTCAGTTCAATTACATGTTATCAGTTAGTTACATGTTACGTTAATACATGTGACGGAAATGTTTCTTGTATGGCATGTTGGCTTATAATTGAAGGGCCATAACCAACCTTTGTCGAATTTTGAAATATTTCAGTTACCAATTGTGTTTTTGAGTCGAGAAAGCACTCTCTTGATAAAAAATGACAGGTTCATGCAAGTTAAAGTAGAAGACAGGGATGTAGCTAAGATATCCAGCAGGTGGACTTTTGTTCATCACAGGCAGAAAATTTTGGTGAAAAAAGAGAAAGAGTTACATGTAAGCAGACACAGTTTTCCAGGCGGAAAAAATCAAGAAAACTCAGTCTTCAGGCGGTTATTTTTTCCACCTTCTGCCTATTATTAACATTCCTGGAAGAGAGTCGACCAGGTACCAAAAAAAGACAAAATACATTTTGGCTACAAATTAGCACGCTATAATTTATATTAACTCGATTTTCATGTTGAAACATTTCTTTCTTTTTTATCAAGAATGTAGGATGTTTTGGTCAAATTGAATCTCTTTCACTTCAGCTAATGACTTTTTTGTTAACCAGCTATTATTTTAGCAACAGAACTGGCTTTTTAAATAGAATGCATGTGATCATCGCATTTATTGTATTGTATTGTATTGTATTGTATTGTATTGTATTGTATTGTATTGTATTGTATTGTATTGTATTGTATTGTATTGTATTGTATCATTGCAGTTATGCAGCAATTGAATAACAGAATAGAGTCTGAAACAGTTCCTATTTTTTTGCCCACAAAGCACAATTCAAGAGTGAACATTTTCAAAATTCAGGCCCCCAGCCCTTCAATTCTGACATCTGTTCTTTCATTTAGGTTACTCCTGATGTTCGTAAAGATGACAGCATGGACATTTGTGAGTATGTGAAGTTCAAGAAGATTCCAGGTGGAAACAAGAGTGACTGTGAAATGGTCAGTGGTGTGGTGTTCACCAAGAACATTGCTAACAAGAAGATGGCAAGTGTGTTGAATCATCCCAAGATATTGGTGCTAAACTGTGCTATTGATTATCAGGTTAGCAATCACAGTTCTCCATATGATGAATGTTGTGGGAACCATTTTTCTTTTTTCATTGTACCGGTATGCCTGCACGCCGTGATCACTTTCTGTGCTGAATTTTGTGCAACACAAAATTCACGCTTGTATGCGTGCAACCAATCAGATCACATGTATGAACAATGGAGTATTTCAAAACAAAAACAAATGACCGCGACATCTTTTGGGTGAAGGTGGGCCTTTAAATCTGAATTAGCATTGTCACTGTTATCAGTTATACACGACCCCACAAGCTGTACAGCTTTAATCACTAATCGTGTCTAAATAAAGGTTTTACATTTCATCAATAATACACCATTTTGTATTATTTGCTTGGTCATGATTGTTATCACATCACACACTGATCATTTTGTATTTTACATGTACCAGTTAATTAATGTTCTCTTCTGTTTCTGTTACTGTTCAGGATTTTGCATTCTTTTTTATTAAGTGGTATTACCTGTCCAGTAATAAAAAGGTTTGACCATAAAAGTAAAAACTAACTAGATCGAACCACAGCATTATTGCCAGTTTCCTCGTCAAATTTTATTGCATGGCTCAGATTAACTTCTAATAATTATTCATGTCATTCATTTATTTTCTTCCTTTCTATGTACTATGATTATTTTTTTCTTTTGCAGCGAAATGAAAATCGCCTGGCATCTCTTGATCCACTTGTTCTCCAAGAATTTGAGTTTCTGAAGAACTTTGTTGCCAGAGTAGTTTCTTTACGTCCAAACATTTTGTTGGTAGAGAAAACTGTTTCACGGCTTGCTCAGGACATGCTGTTACAACATGGAATTACCCTGGTCCTCAATGTTAAACCAGTAAGTCAAAGACATGCCATGTACTGTGCACACTTCTTGGTAAAATCGACTAAAGTGCTCCCAAAATATCTGTTTGTCGATAAACAACCAACAGTCGGCAAACAAATGACCACAGTCAACCAACAAGCCGCCAACAGTCGGCCGACAAACGGCCCACTATCGGCCGACTGTTTACTGATCGGGTAAACTTGTCAGCTGACAGTTGGCTGTTTGTCGGCCAACTGTCAGTGACCTGTTGGTTACCTGTTAGTTATCTGTCGGTAAGTTGTCATTACGCTGTCTGTGCACCGAGCGTCGTTTCTAACAAAACTCTGCTATTGTTTGCCATTTTGTAGTTTGTATATTCAGACCCAATCCCCCAATTTTTAACAAAATCCCAGTCAAAGGGCGTCCCAAGGTTTGTTTTCTTTTCTCCTATAAATGTTATTAATTTTTTTTTTCATAATGAACAACTTTATTTGAAACAGTACATTATTTACATCACAGCATTACAATAATTATGATACTATACGGACTACACAGACGTACGATTAATTAATAAATTATTATTGACTAAAATTTTAATTACAGAAGAACTGTCCATTTTTGGAGAAACGTAGACAAGCATTTCTTTGCAATTGCAATTTCTTTCATTATTTTAATTTTTTCTTGTATTCACAACAAAAAAAAATAAATAAATAAATTTTATTAATGTTTTTCGTTTTCCTGAATTTTATTTACTTTAATTTGTTTTCTTATTAATCGATCAGATCATTTGCAAACTATGCAAACAATAAAAGTTCAAAGTCAACCAACAGTGTTGTTTTTCGTCAACAATAATTATCATAGCGGACATATCTAAAAACAAGGATGCTTAACTCAACAGGGTGAAAAGGTCATGTTTGTGCGTTGTGATTGATGGATTTCAATCCTTTTTGTCAGTTCTGTTTTGTACGGTCCAGTGTTTGTAATTGCCATAGTTTTGATTGACCGCAGAGTAAAATACAAACATTAACTGGGGCTTCAACTTCAGACTTGTATTGAAAAGCACAGTAATAATTAAAATCATTTATAATCACAATTCTTCCAGCACTTTTTCCTAGAGGGAGCTGTTTTATTTTAATATGCATTGTCAGAGAAGTCAGAAAAATCACTGACAACAACTTACACAAATAGCAGGCCACTCCAAAAAATATCATAATAATCTTTTATGTGCAGGCTCAGCCTCACCGGAGTGTAAGTAAGTCTCCTTTGTTAAAATGGCAAAATGGCATTCAGAGTACATGTAGGAACGCTAGGATGTAGCATTGTGTGTTGTGTATACAAAAGTGCACCGTATGCAAATTGCCAAGAAGTTGAAACATGCTGAAAACAAAAGAAATTGAAAAAATCAGGCTTTCATCAAGCACCACCCAAACCTGCACATTAAAGAGTATTATGGTATTTTTTCATAGTTTCTGGGTTAGGGAATTACCTTTACTGTGGACTGACGGGTCAGCCTACAACACTGTGGACTATGTTTCGTACTTTTTTAGAACTGTGATGGCCTTACTTTACTTAGTCGGTACCCATTATTTTTAACTTGTGAATTCACGAAGCATTGAACAGGTTATCGCAAGTGGGGCAAAATTGCACTCAATTGCTCCATGGCTCGATCGCTCCATCGCTCCATCACTTCTTCGCTCCATCACTCCATTGCTCAATCGCTCCATCGGCTGTTGATATAGAGTCTGTGATATGTAATGGTCATCTGCCTTAACTAAGGGGATGACATTGGAAGGAGGGTAGGGTGGGGAGTTAGATGCAGTGGGGGGGGAGGGGGGGTCGATGAAGCAAAACATCTAGGAGAAGGGACTGGGTCCAACAATTTCGTATTCATGAGTTGGCTCATAGGAGCCTTTTTATTATTATTATCAATTGTTTCTTCAGATGAATTAAGAGTTCAAAATTCAAAATAAACTTCAAACCTATCAATAATTATTCATATTTTTCAGTTTTCCCACTGCATTGACAAGTTTTTTGAAAATATCTCTTGCAGAAAGTAATTGAGCGCATTGCCAGATGTACGCGCGCAGATGTCCTTTACTCCATGGAGCAGCTAAGTCGGCCACAGCTGGGGTCATGCCATTCTTTCAAAGTCCAGAGATATTCTCTTAAGGTAACACTGCATACTAACTAACCTTGCTGTTTAGGAGGCTTGTAATGGTCTATTTCTTTTGATAGCATTTTGATTTTTTGCAGCTTTTGGATATGATGCTATTTTCAGACAATACTTACTAAAAAGGGATAAATTAATGTATTTGTAAGAATGGCAAGAAACTGGGAAAGTGAACATAATTGAAGGGCCGAGAGCATGTCCAGCCTATATGACTTTTTAGGCCTTTTTTTATTTTTTCTCGCTCAGAATAGCTCAGAATAGCCTCATTTTATCGTACAGCGAATAATATCACAAGCCCTTGTCGAATTTGCACTAACCCTAAGGAATTTGACCAATTTCACCTGAAAAAAGCAGAGTTCTGGCCCTCCAGTGCTTTGACGGTACATTCAGAGCGCAATTTCGAAGCCATTTGAAAGCAGTTTGGCCGTGAGAATACGCGACTGCAATACTTCTGACCAGTGCCAACAACTAAACGAAAATACCGTTATTTACGCACGCCACATCGCCTCTGTAGCGTGTGTGTAAGCCAACGTGTATGAGGCCCGTCCGGTGATTGAAAGACATCATTAAGTCCGGAAATCCTTGAGTCTCTAGCACTTCTCAAAGAAACGAGTCGTGTTTCTTGTCCTTCCTTGTGTCTGAAGCGCCATTTAGCGCTCAAGGTGAAAAACGAACCTTGGTCGGGAAGACGAGCCGGCGGGAAAGTCTGGAATCACTTCGGATCAGAAAAGGGGCAGCGTTGAGAGTTGTGGGCCATTTCCCATCCCGTGCCGTGGTCGAAATGCCCGATATCCGAAGTGCTTTGAGACTTATAGTATTTTGCAATAACTTTCGGGCGGGAACTCCATTTCGGTTTTGTTGTAGGATTTCCCGACATGCTTTGTGACAGTGGTAGATGGGTCCGCTGTGCGTGGTCGGGCACTTGAAATACAGCTTTGGGCAGCTCGAAGTGAGTTGTTGCTGGCCGGCGGGAAGACGTTTCGCTTTTGGAGTCTTTAATGCAACATTAAATTCGATCTAAAAGGATTTTGAAATCGAGATACGCGTTTTGATGCGTATCAAGCTTTAAGTAATAAAACTTAGCCTGAACTGAGCATGTGTTCCTCGGTGGTCTAGTGGTTTGGTCGGGGATTTCCGCTTGGACGGCTCCAGGTTCGAATCACGCTCAGCATCTTTTTTTTTTTTTTTTTTCGAACTGGACATTATGAAAGTGATTTACTTTTCTTGCGTTCGTCAAAATTCCTTACGTTTAATTTTAAAAAAATATCGAACCGTGTCAGTGCGAAAACGAAGCTTACCGCAATATTGCGTTACAATAGGAGCCTTTGATTTATTTATTTATTTTTTTTGCATACGGTATTTCTCGAAAACGACGGAAAAAACAACGGAAAAAAATTCGGAACAATGTTTTGCAACTAATTTCTAGTTCACATGCCAAAATTGGACAAATCTGAGCAAGAAAAAATAAAAAAAAGGCCTAAAAAGTCATATAGGCTGGACATGCTCTCGGCCCTTCAATTGTCACAAGCATAGAGACATAGAAAAAATCTAATTCCTTAATAGGATTCAAACCCATACCTACCAGTTGGACACTCAATAATGGAGTAAAGGCTATGAAGTCAGGCATCACTTTAAAGTTCTTTATTTTATGTTTGATAGAATGGAGAGTCCAAAACACTGATGTTCATTGATGGCTGTCCAGCTGATCTTGGCTGCACTGTAAATCTCAGGGGAGGAAACAGTTTTGTGTTGGCTAAAGTGAAGCGTATTTTCCAGCACATGGTATATGTTGCTTACAGTTTGAGACTTGAACTCCATTTTCTTATGGATGAGTTTTCTTTGCCCCCAGATACTAGTCATCTAGTTGAGGAAAGAGAAATAGCAGCTAGAAATTTTGAAAAGAGAATGAATGTTAATGAAAGGAAGATAAATGGGAAAGAAGAAAGTGGCGAGGAAAAAAGTAACAGTGCCGAAATTTCTCAGCAAGATTCTAGCGCAGGATCTGAAGTTTTCCAAACAGCACTGAAAAGCACTATTTTATCCAGTTCTCCATTTCTCGACTATCCTCTTCCATATTTGCTCACAGAAGCGGGCAGAAATTTTGCTCTAAGATCCACTTTGCCCCCTGACATATACTGGTCAGCTCTCATTGATACAGAACACAACTTGCACAACTTAACAGAAGAGGATCTTGAAGAATTTGATTTCTCAAATCCTGGTCAGCGCCGCCTAAGCAAACTTGTGTACATGGTACAGCCTCATCCACTTACTTCTGCCTCGTTGACTATGAATCGCAACGATCCTTTTTTCCAAGCACTGCTGTCTGACTTTCGAGCTCAAGGTGGACAAATTCAGCTGAAAAGAAGAAATGGTGAGACTAGGGACCGGTGTACATGGCTGGAACGTGTGGCCAGGGAGATGGAAAGCCAGACAAAGGAAGACAAGAGTGGAGCTCAAGAAAGTGACAACTCAAATGTTCTGAAAACAGCAACTGAAAACGTAGAGGAGACAACTATGTCAGCACCAACAAGCCCACTTCATGTTAATAGAATTAAGGTAAGGGTGAATAAACTGCATGATTACAGTCAGTCTATTGTCTTTTGGCAGACAGATTCAATGTGATTTTGATGTTCAAGTAACAATGGCTATTGTGATGTCAGATTGTTTCCGAAGTGTGAGGCAGATACATTGACAATTAAACGTGGGGAAACAGATCAAGGCTTGAAGTGTATTTAACAAAAGCTTAGTACTTGTCTTTTTAAGGATTGCTTTTTTCTGAAAAGACAAGGTTAAGAGAGAATGTTAGAAGATATTAATTTTAGAAGGAAAACATCACTATTCTTCTAACAGTCATTATTCAAGGTAGAACTTGATCTTTTTGAGCATCTTTGACACTACTTTATATTTGGTCTCTTTGAAATACTGCAGAGTTTTAATTGGTCATTGTGTGATATTCAGATTCCATGATTGTACTCTTCAGTCAGTGTGATATTATTTGCCTACTTGAAATTATAATTATTATTATTAGTTATTACCGGTATTAGAGCAGTTTTCAATTGAGTGTGGTAAAACCAAAACCAAAGTAATTACTCTGACCAATCACAGCAGTCGTAAACAATCCAATGAACCAATCAGAGCTCAAAGCAATTACATGTCGGCAGTGCCAAGCACGGAGAAACGCATGCGAGCAAGTCACGATTGGTTTTGGTTTTACTTCTGATTGGTCAAGAAAGTGGCGCGAGATTTTTTAGCCAATCACAAAGCGTAGCAATGAAAAACCGAAGCAATTGTGTAATTACTTTTGACACTCAATTGAAAACTGCTCTAACAAAAATATAAAGAAGTTGATTGCTGACACGATTTTGTTTTGCAGCAAATTGACTGTCTGGATCCCTATGTTCATCAAAGAATTGCTGTACTATTCATTAGCTACTCAAATGAGTCCAACAATTCACCACGCCCCTGCATCAGCCCATGGTAAGTAACATTATTAAACACACTGGACCCATTGCAGGCCCATATATTGTCAAACGGTTAGAGCATGAACTTCCAACTGGATGGTCAGTGCTTTGAGTTCCGACATCTCCATCATGCCATGGTCAGTGCTTTGAGTTCCGACATCTCCATCATGCCATTTGCTGTACAGTTCCTATTATCAGAAAATGTACACCACATTAATATTTTAGTTCTATCCACCCAAATTATATATGACAGACAGTAAACTGCCACAGAAATCTAACAATTTGTTGGAGGGGGGAGACGGGGGTTAACCTTTCAGAGGACTAGCATCCCATCTAGGGGACAGAAACTGTGAACAGCTCTTGATGAGCCATGTCACTCATGCCATTTATTCATTGGAGTGGACATGAACATCACCATGGGATCATCAGATAACATTTTTTGGCCTCATTGCATGAAATGTTGATTTAAGTTGCCATCATGTTTTTCTGAGCAGATCTGTTCATAATATTTTGTTATTAGCACTGTTTTATTTAGTTTATTGAGAATGACCTACAGATAGGAGAATTAAAGTAACTGAAGCCTGCAGCCTTTCTAGACATGCATTGTGTTGTTCCAGAAAATCTCCATACCCCTCCCACGGAAGGTTTTTTGTTTTGGACCTCCCCGACCCCCCCCCCCCCCCCCCCCCCCCCCCCACCCCACCCCCACCTCACAGAAAATTCCAATTTAGTATCATACTTTTCTTTAAAAACTTTGGATGTTGATACCCACCTACCCCTCAGCATTTTCAATAATCTTCCATGGGGTATGGATATTTCTTGGAAGCACACATTGTTTCTGAATGGTTAGGACAGAGGCCCCAGGTTCAAGTTACATTATCATCCTTGCACTAGCTCGGTTTGTGTTCAACAATATTAAATCTCCGTCATGCTTTATAACTAGCCAACTGATCAGCCTTCTACTGGCCAGTTGACATTCTTATGTATGTTATCATGACAAGTTGTTTTACCTTCACCATTTCTTGCTTTATAACAGGGCTGTGTTCATGAAATTTTATGGACGAAATGACATCACTCTTGGTGGCTTTCTGGAGATATACTGTTTCAGGTATATTAAAGTATTATTTGGCATAATATATACCGGTATTTTTGGATATTATTTCTGTGGCCTCATTACTTCAATCTACTTTTATTATTGTTGAACGAAAGAGTTAGTTTCTATTTAGAAACTACATGGTGCTGTATTTTGTGCTTGAAACATCAGCTTTTGAATTTCTTTATAGTGGCCAAATTACCGTATCAGCTTAGTTGATAAAACCAAATTTTTGTGTACTAATACAACATTACTATAACCAAATCTTTTATTGATAACAAAGCTAACTAAAAAATCTTTGTTTACAATTAATTTCACTTAAAAACTATTCAGTCAAAACACTATTTACATTATTCCTTTCGATTAAAGAAAAAAAAAGGAAAAAAAGACACTTAATTTCGATTAAGAAAATTCATTCCATTAAAAATATATCATATATTGGAAATAAAAAAAGAAAAAAATTCAATTAAAAACGGTTCATTTCAACTAAACTAAATTAATGAGCTCACGCCATTATCACACACGCTTGGGTAGCGTTTAAGCGGCAGTCATCAATGAAATCCCCTTGTGGAATTTTGTGGAAGGGTGTCCTAGAACCTCTTACGCATGTGTGTACCGACCTTAAAATCTCAAAAGAAAGCAATGTTCTAATCCAAGTAATAGTAATGTGATAAGGTTCCTCATTCTTTTCTGAGAGCTTCTCGGCTTGGCGTTTGAGAAAGCAGTTGCAGTCGGCTCCCATCCCACCGTTGGTTCCAAATAATAATTAATAATAATAATAATTAATAATAATAATAATAATAATTAATAATAATAATAATAATAATAATAATAATAATAATTGTGATCAAGAATAAGCGGGAAAACAAATGTTTGACGTGGCCATACCATCTGATAAAAACACCTCCATTAATGTATCAGGGAAACTGTCCAAATACAGAGATTTGGAGATAGAAATAGCCCGTATGTGTCAGATGAGGACAGTGGAAATTCCCGTTGTTGTAGGTGCCCTTGGAGTTATTAAGAAAGCCACTGAAAAACAACTTCGCGAAATCCCAGGCAATAACAACCTACAGGAAATCCAGAAAACAGCAGTTCTGGGAACTGCACACATTCTGAGAAAGGTCCTCTCAATCAAGTAAATTGAACAAACACTCCTTTAGTGCCATTAAGAACCATGGTTTGGTTCTGGCCCTGGCAGACAAAATGAAGACAAATTGAAATACAATATACTACTACTACTACTACTGCTACTGCTACTGCTACTGCTACTGCTACTGCTACTGCTACTGCTACTGCTACTGCTACTGCTACTGCTACTGCTACTGCTACTGCTACTGCTACTGCTACTGCTACTGCTACTGCTACTGCTACTGCTACTGCTACTGCTACTGCTACTGCTACTGCTACTGCTACTGCTACTGCTACTGCTACTGCTACTGCTATACTGCTACTGCTACTGCTACTACTACTACTACTACTACTGCTACTACTACTACTTACATTATTTTTGTTTAACTAAAAATCTATGTTGACAAGATAAAAATTTACAAGATAAAAGTTACAAGATAAAACATTAACAAATAGCTATAGTTTGCAGTGCAAGTATCCACACTAAACTAATCCTTTGACCCTTGCAAGGTCAATAATTTGCTTGGCCTCACATCAGCTGAAGCCCATTTTCATTCCCAAATAAGTCTTGGATATACTTTAGGTTCGACATTATCAACCTCTTGGACCGTGGAAGCAAGTTTTATAGAGCGTTGTTTTGCATGCTCCTCTTCAGACATGCAAACACTGTGGTACAAAAACATAACTGCTATTAATGCAAACCACTATAAATGACCTAATTGCACTTTATTTTTTATGAGGCTTATGTTGTTAGCAACTATATTTTTCAGGCCATCATACATCTGCCCCAACCCAAACTGTGATGTTCCCATGGTGGATCATGTGAGATACTTTGCCCATGGCACTGGTTCTGTGTATATTCACATGAGGAATCTGGAGTCTCCCATCCCAGGATTCCAACACACTATACTTACATGGAGCTGGTGCAAGGAATGCAAACAGGTTTGACAAGTTTAAAACCAGAAACCTGAAAGTAAAGTACTGTATTGTTGCATCCTGTACTGTAGCCACTTGACAAAGTTTAACTCACTGATGCCCAGAGGTGTTCCGAAAAACTACAATAATTATTTGAAGCCAGTAAATGCCATTTTTTGGCTGCGACAGTGTATCTGCACAAATTCAGTCCAAACTTTTAAAACTTCATTTGCAGCATGGAAACTAAATTTACCCCTCCCCTGATAAATGACAATATATATTTCTTGTTTGTAGGTGACTCCAATTGTACCCCTCTCCCCCGAGGCATGGGCATTGTCCTTTGCTAAGTACCTGGAGCTAAGGTTCTATGCTGGAAGTTACAAGCGCCGAGCGAGTGTGGAGCCTTGTGGACATTCACTGCATAAGGATCATTACCAGTACTTTGCTTATGCCAATATGGTTGCTTCTTTCAAGTTAGTTGTAGTCTTGTGTTGAGCTTATTTAGCTTTGCCTCATTCTTCAGTCTGATCCTTTTCATGCTTTGTTTTTCTGTGTTGCCTCTGTCCATGAGAATGAATTCTGCCTGTAAATCCAAAATTTCTGGAAAAACTAAAACATTGTTTCCTTTGACAATGAATACTGCCGTCTCTCTCAGTACAATTTTGAAAGTCTGTAAATCCAAACTAACTCGAAAAACTAAAACATTGTTTCCTTTGGAACCATTTGAGTGTTTAGTTTATTTTGTTTAGTGTTGCTGGGAATAGGGAACAGTTGCATTGTTAGGAGGAAAGAGAGGTGGGAAATCTACAAGATGCGGGAACTTAAAAAGTTGGTAGCCCTGTCAAAAATGCGCTGGCAGCTGGCAGTTTTTCCACATACAGTTGATTATTTTCAACCTCATCCACACTTTACTTTGCTAATAACAAAGACATCTCTTGTTGCATACTACCTCTTTTTTCCTGCCTGCCACCACAAAACATTTTGACAGAGTTGTGTACTAAATAGGATTTTCAAGTTGGCAGGATGAGAAGCAAAAAAGGAAAAACAAAGTAACTTAATTCCAACAAAATGTTAAGGTTGCTTCCAGCGGTGAAAGGTCAGACAGGTCAGAAAGAGGATGAAATCTGGGAATCAAATGGGTACAGAATGAGGGTCTTTTTACACCTCGTACATGTCCCCTTAATTGGAACTTACTGGTTAGAGTACGTCAGTGGATGTCAGTGGTCTTTAAAGATCTCTAAAGAATTAGCTTGTTTGTTAGCGTTTTAATGTCTATTTTTAACTCAAATTTCCTTTAAATTGTTTTCAGGTATCGTCCTATAAAGTTGTTTGAAATAGCCATTCCTCCTCGCACGATTTCAATCAAGGAGAAGACACGAGATGTCAGTTTTTGGATTGCTGACCTTCGGGCCATGGCAACAAGGTAAAACTTGTCCCTCACCGATCCCTCACCACCCCTCACCCCTTGGTAAGAGATTTAGAAACTGTTCAGGAGTGATGGAATAAAACCACTACTTTGTTCCCATTAACCTATTAGTAAGTAGCCTGGCGTTAATCTGCAGAGTATGAGCTCATAAGGTGCCGGATTGGGGAATCATAATGGTTCATGTTGTATAACCAAAAGTTATTACTCATACGCGTAGTGGCATGAGGTAAGGTTTGTTCTCCATTTTTCTTTGTGTCATGATTGTCAGATACATTTCTGGTTGCTTGGCTTTCTTGTGGTGCAGCCTTCGTTTATAAAACAGGAATGATGACTGAATGAAAGGAGTAACTCTTCTCCATGTTAGACATCATTTTATCTTGTTTGCTTTCAGATATATAGCTTCTTTTTAAAATATACCATGAATGTTTGTTGTGCATGTGCATAACATTCATTTTGCAATATATTGGGCAAACTGCTGTGGAAGTCTTCCTGTGAATGTAAATGTTGTTACTATTTATAGTATAGAACTTGAGGCCAATTGTTTAGATTTTTAGAACATTTTGTAGAAGTTGTAAGCTCATGGTGAAAAATGACATAATTAACATTGGCATGCAGAAGTCCATATGGGCTCCTGACATTGGCAGCTTTTACATTTTTCTGCTACGGTCTTTGCACTAGAAAGGATTCTTGGGAATTTCTGTTCTATTTTTACTGAAAACAATATACCATAAAATTTAATGTTGGTTACTCATGCATATGTGTATAGGCTACTTGGAGCCTCTTGTTTTTTAATGTTATGCATACAATGTACACTCGATGCTTAAGAACTTCATATAGTAGTACTATAGCATCCCTTAATTTATCTGCCTACCCAGTTTACCCCTATATACCTAGTCAAACTGAATAAAAAGGGGAAAGGTGTTTATGTACTGTATTATTACTGTTACTTTGTTGCAGTTACAGTATGGAATTAATTTTACAATGAAATGTGTATTTTTGTTCACAGAGGAGACACTGTGTTCGCTGCATTTTTTGACCGCCTTGAATCCTTAAAAGATTTTTCCAATCAACCTGATGGTCAAGCCAGAATGCAGCAATTTTATGTCGCACTGAGTGTAAGAACTTTCAAGTGTTTTGGGGTGTTTTTAAGTGGTTTATATAACGATAATAAAACTGACTCAAGTTACTAAACCTACAAATCTGCTCCATGGGCCCTGAACTGACTACATGTACCTGAAAGCGTCATGACAGTTCTGTGTCTGTCCCTATCAATTTGGTGTCCGTATTTAGGAGGTTGGACTCTATTTTTAAAGTTGCCATCCATATATTCTGGGAATTCATTTTAAAATTTATGCGGCTAAAATAACATTTTAATTTTGATTTCACTTTTACAGGATGAGAATGATCGATTCGTAGAACAGGTTGAAATTGTGGAAAAGAAAGCACTCAGTCTCCAAGCGCCTCACAATCCGCTGGCCATGGAGAATGAGGACTCATGTGAACACTTGACTCCTGATGATAGACAGGCCTTGGAGTACGTCATAGCAAGCAGCTTGAATAGTCTCAAGAAAACTCTGTGTGAAGTTGTTAATGGCTGGAACAACAGGTGATAGTGCTTTTTCAATACAAAGCAATTCTGTGACCCTTACATGACTGCAAATTCACCCGGTAACAGTATGGACCCAGAAAATGAGGGTTAATGTTTGGCTGTGAGTGGCAAAACCAATGCTAGACCAACAAGGAATCAGAGAATTAACTCTGTGTGTATAGTATAGTGCTAAGGTAAACCCATAAATTTCCCTGTACTGAGAGTTAGCCCTAGTAAGGAAATGAGGAACCACACGAGGGAAAGAAAAAAATCTTTGACCTCGATGGGATTCGAACCCACGACCTCCGTCTTCCGTCGCTCTACCGCTTGAGCCACGAGGCCGTATGGGAGCAGATCGTGGGTAATAAGGTGGTAATTCATGGCAATGAGAATGTGAAGGTTTTACCTTAGCACTATAATTTTACACACAGAGTTAATTCTCTGATTCCTTGTTTGTATCACCAGTGCTAAGTGGCTCAACATTTATTCAATGCTAGACCAAGTCAGCTTCCTTTTTGCACTGTTACTGAGAGGCTGTGCCTCTAACGACCTTACAACTTCATTTGACATGGCTTTTTCTTTTTCCCACATGACTTTAACTTGATTAATGACGTGCTATTTCTTAATACAAGCATGTTCTGAATTATCTTGTAGCCTGCAAGAATATGTCCAAGCAGAAAAGAAGAAAAACAACAAAGTATCTTCTAACAAAGAAGGGAAGTTGCTGTCGTTGACAACACAAATCGATGGAAAATCAACAGAAGTTCCTGGTGTATGTAGATTTGTTTACATATTATGGCTTTAATATTGTTGGTGAACAGCCAAAGAATTTTGGATTTGTTATGTTGACATTTTTTGCCTCTTATTTGAAAGCTAACTTGTTTCCCAAGGAATGCGTTCTTGCTTTTTTTATCTCTAAACCATGATTGAATGAAATTGCAATAGAGATAATTATGCCAAGGTGTTGTGGTTGAATTGCCTATTATGACATTCTGTGATGTTCATTGTGCCTTCTGTAGGTTATTATAAAATGCTCAAGGAAATGTGTGCGCTATGATTGGTCAAACCAAGTTCATTGTAACTCGAAAAAGCACGCGCAAATTCTTGTCCCTTTGTGGTCATTTTATTTTATAAAAAGTAAAAATAAAAAACTTGTTTCCCATGCATTGTTGAGTTATATAAGCATTTGGGAATTTTTAAGAACTCAAGAGAAGTGTGAGAAGCACTGGCCTTTGGCTCGTGCTTCTCTGCACCTCTCTCGTGCTTATATAACTTAACAGTGCACTCGGCGCATTTTTTATTTCAGTCTTTAACAATGTAGTTCCCCTCGTTATGATATACATGTTGTGGTTCAATTTTATCCTTGGTTCAAATTTTATTTTCCTTTGTTTTTGGCTATGGTAATGTATGATAATGAGTTTTAAACAAAGAAAAATAAAATTTGAACCAAGGATAAAATTGAACCACAACATACACATGGAACCTCTTTTGTAAGCGAGTAAAATTATTCTTGAATTCAAAAATCTGATTGACTATCTAATATCAATCCTATCAAAAACCTTTTGAGATTAACCCAAAGAAAAGCAGAAGGAAATGCAATTATGTGCAAATCACATGGTTGAAAAAAGAATGGTCTGTTCTAAAATTTTATTTGAAAATTGTTTTGTTCTTTTTGCTTTCAGCAACAACTGAATAAATCCACTGACATGAACCGTGGGATGGACACTAATTTTGTAGAATTAAACCCCAGCCCTTCACTCACTCCCTGGGGATCAAGATCAGCATCTCCCTACCCCACCCTTGATACAAACGAGTTCGCAGGTGAAACAGTAAGTGGGCCAGACATGGAAGTGCTGCAAGTTACTAATGGTTTTCATCCTATTCCAAGCATGGAGACAAACATGGACACACCTTCAGACTCCCCCACACAAGGAATTTTACCTGTGGGAGGTGTGGTTAGAGGGCATAATTTGCCTGGTCTCAAAAGTGATCACTTTGCAAAGGTGAAACTTCAGAAAGATTTCACAGCAAGTGGTTCATTCAGGGCTTTTGTTGTCATTGAGCCAAACAGCGAAGAACTCTCAAACCCTAAATGTGGAACTGAAAGAGCAAAGAATCCTTCTGGAGTTAAGATGGATGATTCAAAGAGACCTCCTGGGGTAAATATGGAAGGTGCAAAGGTGCTTTCTGGAGTAAAGAAAGATGGTGTAAAGGAACCTTCTGAGATAAAGATGGATGGTGCAAAGGAACCTTCTGAGGTTAAGATGGAAGGTGCAAGGGAACCTTCTGGAAGGAATAAAGAGGAAATTACTGTAGAGAACGAAAACGAGAAAAGGTCTTCTTGGTGCATTGTCCACGAAGCAAATCAGGATTCTGGCAATGAGGAAAACGTTGAAAAATGCAAAGACAAACCAACTCTAAGTCATGAACAATCCTCCCACTCAACAGAAACAACATCTGAAGAAACAGTAACAGGCAAAAAGAAAGCTGTTGCTACTGCTGCTGTTAAAGCAAAACCCTTTTCTCGTGGCCATCGGAGGGTTGCCTCTTCCCCTCCTATGATTACAATCTCGTCAGATGACAGCAAGCTGTTTTCTGGAGAGAAAGACGTTAGTGGTGGGACCTTTCTTGAAAGAAGCAGGAGTGACTCTGATCTAAGTGCCCGTGTCAAGCATGATGACTCGCTGGTTAGTAAATACACCTTACCTTATTTCTTGTAGAAAAATTCCAAATTTCATTTTGTAAAATATTGTAAAACAAATGGTACCATGCAAAAGTACAACTGAAGAGGTTTCATTTGAATGGTCACACCATAGGATTTCATCCACAGACTCAAACGTTAGCACTACACCACATGTTGCTGTAATTGACTCAGAGCGTGAAAGGGTTAAGGACAAAACATATTTTGCTATAGCAACAAGAACATTTTGAAAATCCACAGTGCTCTTAGCCTAAGGTAGCTAGTGAAATGTTTCTCGCAATTGCAAAATAACAGCTGTGATTACACAAACAAGAATGGGAAAAGGTGGTACTCAATTTATTCATCATTCTTCTCAGGTCAATCGAACACGCCCGTAGAGTTTTATAGTCTTGTCACTTGAGAATGACCTATTTTCAGAGAAGAGATAGGGGGAGACTAACCGTGTGACCTATCTTGAATATATTTTAATATATAATACATTTTGGATGTATGACTAGTAAATATTAAACCATTAAGAAAATGCGTTTGCACAAAAGAAGGTATATGAAAACGTTTGGGAAGATGCCAAAGTAGATACCAATTCCTGCCTGGTTTCACCATGAAAAGAATAAAAGGGGCTTTGGGGGGTGGGGGCTAAAGTGGCGTTGAAACAGAGGAACAGAGGAAGGCTGAATTTAATCCGGCTACTACACAGGACACCCAACACAAGATAAGGATGTACTCGCCTGAGAAAACGGACGACTTTTCGCGGTGGCGCAACAATGGTTCCCTACGCGAAAAGACGTCTGAGAAACGAGCGCAAAAATACCGTACTGATGACGTAACGCTACGCAAATCACGGTTGTCCTTCTGATTGGTTGAAACAATCTCTCAATGCAATTACTTGTTGCACAGGCTAACCACTTTAATTGACTGTAGCTTGCTGTTATTTGTTGTTAGATGTCAACGGAAAGTAACTTAGAAAGTGTAGATGAGGACGATATAGATACAAATGTGACGGATGATGATGAACTGGATGGCTCAAATGAAGTACTTGGGATCAGAAAAGTGAATACACTGCCATCAGTATTGTACAAGAGAAGTGAGTGAGCTGTTTTATGCTGTTACACTGTTTACAATGTTAAGACGAATTGGTGGTCAGATAGTGGATTGGAGCTTAACCCTTTAACTCCCAAGAGTGCCAATTATCAAAATTCAAGAAAAATCCCAAATTTCATTTTGTAAAATAGTGAAAAACAAATGGTACCATACAAAAGTACTGCCAAAGAGGTTTCATTTGAATGGTTACACCATAGGATTTCGTCTGCAGACTCAAAAGTTAGAATTACACTACATGTCTCCATAATTGACTCAGGGAATGAAAGGGTTTAAAAACAATTTGTTGCAGCATTTTGAGAATCATTTGCGAAAAGTAGAGCTGGCTTCTACTTCTCACAATGATCGTGGCAACAACAAAATTACAAGAAATGTTTGTTGCAGGGTATGTTACACTAGGCCATTTTTCATGCAACTTTTGTCATGACAAAATTGCTAGACAAGTCAGGTATCCCCCGCGACCTTAATTATAAGACCACAAGAGCCCTCTTTGGGAAGATCTGGATTCTTACCAAAAATCAGACAGTTCCTGAAGACCCAAAGAAATGATGAATCTAAAAACGAATTTTTTTAGTTATAGTAAAAGCAGCATGCATGTGGATTAATGTGCATCTACCACTGACCTCAAGCTCTCTTTTGGAATGTCTTCTTAAAGAAGCACTAGGATCCTGAATTCTTAAATCCAGATTCAGATTTAATCCATTGAATCTGTTCTGACTAAGGCTTCATAATCCGTTTTTGGATTTAAATAAGGAAAGACAAAAATTATTTGGATTCAAGAATCCAGAATCGGATTTTCCCAAAGAAACGAACCCAAAGTTTAGGATTTTAATCTGGGAAAGGCTGGTGGGAAGTGAGTGCTCTCACCACTTTGTCAATTTTGATAATCCAATTCCAAGGATCTGGTCTGATTGTTATTTTACTCAGAATTCACTAGTTACATGGCATGAAAGGTAGTATTTTCAGTAACAAAAACGAAAAGTATTATTTTAAGGTGGTTGCTTCACGATGATTATTATGACATTATATTATGTTACATGACGTTACAGCTCATTTCATGCATTTTCTCGTCTTATCTTTATTTATCCTTGATGACTAAACACTGCATTGTGGATCATGATGCTGCAGGGTGTTACTATGTCTACTGAATTGGTAGTGCTAATATTTGACTAATATTTGGCATGCATTTCGGTTAATTATGTAATATCTGACTTCTGTTGTGCATGTATTTCGTTTAATTATGTAATATCTGATTGCTGTTATGCATGTATTTGGGTTAATTATGTAATATCTGATTGCTGTTATGTATGTATTTTGGTTAATTATGTAATATCTGACTTCTGTTATGCATGTATTTCAGTTAATTATGTAATATCTGATTGCTGTCATGCATGTATTTCGGTTAATTATGTACTATCTGATTGCTGTTATGCATGTATTTCGGTTAATTATGTAATATCTGACTACTGTTAAGCATGACATTTCGGTTAATTATGTAATATGTGATTGCTGTTATGCATGTATTTCGGTTAATTTTGTAATATCTTACTACTGTTAAGCATGACATTTCAGTTAATTATGTAATATCTGATTGCTGTTATGCATGTATTTCGGTTAATTATGTAATATCTGATTGCTGTTATGCATGTATTTCGGTTAATTATGTAATATCTGATTGCTGTTATGCATGTATTTCGGTTAATTTTGTAATATCTGACTACTGTTAAGCATGACATTTCGGTTAATTATGTAATATCTGATTGCTGTTATGCATGTATTTCGGTTAATTTTGTAATATCTGACTACTGTTAAGCATGACATTTCAGTTAATTATGTAATATCTGATTGCTGTTATGCATGTATTTCGGTTAATTATGTAATATCTGATTGCTGTTATGCATGTATTTCGGTTAATTATGTAATATCTGATTGCTGTTATGTATGTATTTTGGTTAATTATGAAAAAACTGACTTCTGTTATGCATGTATTTCAGTTAATTATGTAATATCTGATTGCTGTCATGCATGTATTTCGGTTAATTATGTACTATCTGATTGCTGTTATGCATGTATTTCGGTTAATTATGTAATATCTGACTACTGTTAAGCATGACATTTCGGTTAATTATGTAATATGTGATTACTGTTATGCATGTATTTCGGTTAATTTTGTAATATCTTACTACTGTTAAGCATGACATTTCAGTTAATTATGTAATATCTGATTGCTGTTATGCATGTATTTCGGTTAATTATGTAATATCTGATTGCTGTTATGCATGTATTTCGGTTAATTATGTAATATCTGATTGCTGTTATGCATGTATTTCGGTTAATTTTGTAATATCTGACTACTGTTAAGCATGACATTTCGGTTAATTATGTGATATCTGATTGCTGTTATGCATGTATTTCGGTTAATTTTGTAATATCTGACTACTGTTAAGCATGACATTTCAGTTAATTATGTAATATCTGATTGCTGTTATGCATGTATTTCGGTTAATTATGTAATATCTGATTGCTGTTATGCATGTATTTCGGTTAATTATGTAATATCTGATTGCTGTTATGCATGTATTTCGGTTAATTTTGTAATATCTGACTACTGTTAAGCATGACATTTCGGTTAATTATGTAATATCTAATTGCTGTTATGCATGTATTTCGGTTAATTATGTACTATCTGATTGCTGTTATGCATGTGTTTTGGTTAATTATGTAATATCTGATTGCTGTTATGCATGTATTTTGTTTAATTATGTAATATTTGACTGCTGTTATGCATGTATTTCAGTTAATTAATATGTAATATCTGACTACTATTGTGAATGTATTTCGGTTAATTAATATATACTGTAGGTCTGTGATATACTAATTGAGGTGGCTATGAAGTCCAGTAATAATTTTGCTAACCATCGGCAACATAGCAACATTCTTTGAATTCAAATGACAACAGAGAGTGATTATTAATTTTTGATAATCAGTCAGATCTTTTCCAATCTAACTTATCTGAATTAAGTTTAACGCTCTCCTCTCCTTCTGATTGAAGTCTTCACGTTCGTGTTCCATTCATTATATTTGTGAACTTAATTGACCACTGTTTTTGCAACTTTTGCATTTAAGGACTATTTAGGACCAAGTCTGTAGGGGCTCCACAGAAGAGCGGTAAAGAAAAGAAGGGTAGGGCTGGAGCGAGTTTATTTATCTCCAGTCACCATTTCAATGTCCAATTCATTCATTCATATGTCAGTTTAAGAACAACTTTACTTTGAAGTCCCTTCTTTGGTTAAATTTCAAAGACGTGAACGTAGGTGCTTAGTTTGCAGTTTCTGTTGTCAATGTTCAATTTTGATTTACACAAGTTCTATCACATTTAGCTTCATTATTACTGGTTTTCATCTACATTAGAAAGTGTGTTCTGGATACAAGAAATTATAGAGAAGCAGAAAAAAAACAATTTTCGCAATCGTAAGCTTTGATTTATACAGATTTTCATAGTATAAGTATTGGTAATAGTTCTTATGAAATCTGGATAATTACAAATTAACTTAAGTGTGTTTCCACTTTGTTGAAGTACTGCTGTGGGCCCACATTTACCACAGTTTTTGAACTGTTGTGGGTACCCTGTCTTAAAACCTTTTTACTATTAACATGTTTTAAATGCAAAAAAAAAAAAAATGTTCACCACGTTTTCTTCTTCATTTATTTATTTCTTCACTTATTTGTTCATAATTTTATTTACTAGGTGTTGTTCGTTCCCAGTCCTGGGCGGTCAATCAGTGGCAAACAACCGCGAAAAAAGGTAGGACTGGACCGAGTGTTTCTATTTTTATTTTGCTGTTTGGTCAGAGGTGGAAGTAATCGATGAACAATTTAAGGAGGAGAGGCTGGATTTTGCAATACCTACAAAAAACAATTACGCCAATCAGCTAAATACTACTGTGCAAAATTTTCAGTTAAAGTGTTTTTAATATTTAAATTTCAACAGCTCTTGCATCGGAAGGAGACTCAGATGTGATACCTTCTACAGATGGTAAGGCTTTTTGTAAGGCTTTTTGACCAGTGTGCTGAAGTCTCCTGTCGGGAGCATATATTTTTCATTGTAGTCCCATGCTTGTTACATGCTGAATCATCATTAAACCGATTCGTGTCGTAGCCACATAACGTCAGGATGGTCCTTCTCCGTTCGTCCCTACAGTGTATCCTGTGTTAGTAACACGCAAATTGTTTTTTGTTTTTGTTTTTTGTTTTAAGCCAAAAAAAAACATTCTGTTGTTAAAATGATGGCTGGTTAACATTAGCCGAAGTAAAAGACATTCAATTTGACCAAAACATCCTACATTCTTGAAAAAAAATCATACTGCGTGCTTTGTAGCCAAAATGTATTTTGTCGTTTTTTTTTTTTGTGAAAGTACAGAATCGTTTGGCCTGATGGGCCCACTTTTACTTCAACTTACATGAACCTATCATTACTTTAGCAAGCGGGTGTTTGCTTGGTTCAAAACACACATTCAATTTGTCAAAATGCGACATAGGCTGGTTATGTTCTTAGTCCTTCGTTTGTGAGTCACTGAGAAAACACAAGCTCCCGCACCTTCTCGAGGCGGTAGCAAACGGTAGTACAATCTAAAACCTTGTGACATGCTGAATATCGTTAACCATAACCTTTTTAGGGTCAAGCAGCATAACCAAGCGTGGGAAAGTGAAGCGTATTGTCTCGTCGTTCATGTCATCCCCTGCTTTTCAACCAGTTGCTTCAACGTTGTAAGTAGACAATACACCTCGATACAGTACAATCCTGATGACTCAATACAGCTCGATACAGTACAATACACCTCGATACAGTACAATACACCTCGATACAGTACAATCCTGATAAGTCAATCCGTCAGGGAAATCACAACATTTTTCACGTTATCGAAAGTTAGCGTTTTAAAACTTTTGATAATTCGGACAGTTTTGTGTTTCCCCTGACAGCTCAAGTTATCGGGTTTGTAATGTACGACTATTTATTTTAGGTAATTGGTATTTTACCTTGTGGTGAAATATATTTACTTGCCTGGACTTGATTAGAACAAATGATATAATTTTGTTTTCTTTTTAGTCCAAGCCATGAACATCATCTCCTCCCCCCTGGGGAAAAAGTGTTGGTAGTGGTGAGTGAAAAGGAGACCAGCTCCATCATCGCCTACACGTTGAGGTAAGGCATAAACTTAGGCATGTATATAAAAAAAGAAAGGAAGAGACTTATACAGCGCACATATCACATGTCTCAAGGCGCTTTACATACACTTCTGAAAATGAGATCGGACGTCAGCTTATGATGGCGCCTCAGGCAGCCGTCATCGGTCCATTGTTGATCTCATCTCCCCCACCCCACCCATGAACAATGTATGGCACTGAGGGTGGTCACAACCATGGGTTTTTTATGCCTTCAGTGGTTCTTTTACGGTCCCATCGGAGACAGGTCCGCCATTTCTATGTGGTCATCAAAGCCACGCAAAGGTCTAACTATTTGCACTGATGCAATAGCAAAGGCAGCACCTTCGTCCTTAGTTATTTTAAGACCCTGAGTATAGCGTGCAGAGCATTACTATTTCTCACCACAGTGGGTCATTTTAATATGACAACATTAAAGGGGAATTATCTTGAGAATTTTTATTTTTTTCTGTCAAAGCCATGCTACAATACCTTAAGTTATGTACAAAATAATATTAAAATACCAGGAGAGCGAAATCAACCAATTCTTGAAAGAGGAACAAATTTTTCTATCCCATTTTGGAGATAAAAATGTGGAAAGTTGCAAACAATTAGGCGAACTTTTTTTTTAAGTTGTCAAGTTGCAATTCATTTAGACCCAGTCTGTCTATGAGTAGACATCCTTTGACAGTTTTGGTAAATTTTGTGGTAATTTATCACACCACTAGACCGTTATTTTTTGGTTTCTGTTCATACAAAATATTTTATGGTTTTTAAAATGACACCAAGGAGTGACTTTAACCAGTTCATTTTGAAATTTCAATTTCAAATGTGTTCACATTAACCCAGGATCGATTGCCATAGACTTATATGCATATTAATATGACTACTGCCTTGCCATAAAAATCTGGTCGCACATGAATGGATTGGTCGCATAAACGGTATATGGTCAAAATATGGTTGAAGTTAATCCCCTTTTACTAACTAGCCGAAGAAGGTACCCAATCATAGAAGTCTTTGCTTTTCACTCTAATTGTTATTGTAGACAGTATGATTGTTATTTGCTTTTTGAGATAATATGTTAAATAACGTAACAGAAGAAAAAAGGTACAATCAAGTAACAAAAACAATGCTTAACACTAAACTACATCATGTAAGAATGCGATGAAAATGACAGGTATATTCTTAAATGAAGTCGGGCATCTATTAAAAGAAGTAAGCAACGGAATAATTTTTTTACAGAAAGTAAATTAGCAGTTTTGGTTCTTGTCTTACATAAAATGCTTTTACGTTTAACCTTACATTTAATATTAATTTGCTTGAAGTTTGAGTAAGCATATTAAGGTGATTATTATCTCCTTGGTGTCAGAACTTGTTTCAGAAAAGATAGACGCTGATGCCGCCATGTTGCTACCCTGACTCCTATCACTACACCAAATGATTTTATGGCCTCCAGATTCGCTTTCGCACACAGTATAGTTTCTTGGGAGGTTACGCTTCTTAAGAAAACACATCCATTTGTCGTGACACTTGACCCAGGGCTCTCTGGAATGTAATGATATGACCTCCAAAATGCTTGATAAGAGAAGCTTATCCGATCAAACATTTTGCGTAGTCGTATTGGCATGTTCACTTGATGCCCTGTCATTTTATGATCTGCAGTTTCGCTCTCGCCATCAGCGAGAGTTCCGTTAGTCGCACTTCTGTTCCGGTGTTGTAATGGCTTCTTCTGAAATTTACTTTTATTACACGTACGCCAATTTTTGCTGAAAACGTTTGGGAAGTTACGCTTCTTCGCAAAGCGTGCCCGCTCACTGTCCATGCTATACAGTCCTTTGATTAAACGTTGTCATTGATCGGTCTTACCCCTATGCGACCAGACCGAAAGGGAGTATGGGTGAATTAAAATGCATGATTAATTATTCTCTATCGCGTTTACAATGGAGACCAAAACTCACGTTTGTCTTCGCGTGTTACGCAAAGACAAGAGTCGCTTCGATACATATTCCGTTAAGGACATTCTGTATTTTGATAATGTGCAGTTGTTGAATGTGAATTGAGTTCTTTCCATAATCCTTTTCGGTCTGGTCGCGTACTGATGAGACTGATCAATGACAACGTTTAATCAAAAGACTATATTCCCAAATGACACCAAATATACAACTAAATTGGATTAAGTAGTTTGAATAAAAAGTACAGGGTTACAAAGATGGAAATGGATTACAGTTCATCAAATTTGATTTCGTGACAGAGGTCAAGAAATCAAAATTGTCATTTTGGTGAAACTTGTCTCTTTAGTTCTTATTTCTTTGCTTTCATCACGTTTGGCAATCTTTTCTTCCTATTTCAAGATAATAAAGCAAGTTTAAAGCAAGCTCCTGGCCATAATCATGAAAACACGATAATTATATCAGCCGGGACAGTGTTCCTTTTAAAACTATGCTTGATGGTTTCATAAGAAGATGAATGCTCGTTTTTATTGTCACAAAAACTCGTCTTCTTAAAAGCAGCTAATACAAAAATTAATATAAATATAATTATGCAACATTCAAAGCTACACAAAATTCAAAATCTCAATTTGAAGAGGCTATGTCATGGCGATTTTTATGTTTTTGAGCATCTTACTTCAAACACGAAATGCTCTTAGAAAACCAAAAACAAGTATGAAGTAAATTCTTGTAGAAAGAATAAACCATAATCAGGTTTTAGCAAATTTTCCAAAACACTTTGAACGAACTTGAAAAAATCGGCCATTTTTTTCAAGTTGCAATCCATTTCAATCCTGGCCATCTCAGTGTAGTCAGAGACACTTGTTTATAATTTCATTATACTCATGAAGCAATTTTAAACAAAACAGGACTATTATTTTTGCGCTTCCACTGATATAAATATGTCGTTTAGCTTTTTTAAAATAACTCTTAAAATGGTGACACAGCCCCTTTAAAACGTACCTCCATCGAAATGAATTCAGTGAAGCCTTGTTTAATATTAAAGCAGATTAAACCGATAAAATCAATTTGTAAATGTCCTAATTACAACTTGAGACTTTAGAAATTGCTCTGTTTAGGACTTGAATGTTTCAATTTATTATTCCACTGCTGCGTCATTTAATACAGTGGAACCCCGTTAATACGGTCACCAACGGGCAATGGAAATTTGGCCGTATTAACGGGGTGGCCGCATTAACCGGGTTTCATTATAAGAAAATGTATGGACGCGCGTTTCGCCGGGACAAAAAAAAGTGACCGTAATAACGAGGTGACCGTATTAACGAGGTGACCGTAAGGCGGGGTTCCACTGTACTCTAGCTGAAGAAAAAGATGCTGGCACAAAAGTAAAAGAAAGTGGAATAATATATTTCTTATTCGGTGTTCTCGCTGAAACTACACAACTCGTAAAATATTCGTGCGCATTATCTGTAAAAAAAAAAAAACGAATAAGGTGTATATATTTACATCAATTTGCCTCTCTTATTTCTTACTCACATCTTCTTTAACGCCTCCTAAAATGTGAGATTTATGTCAGAATGTGAGAATTAAAATGTGAGGATTAACGCGTAGCTTATTTGTCTATGGCAGCACTAAAGAATATAATGAGCGCCTGCATGAGATTCAGCGAACTCTGTCAGATATCAAGAATGAAGCAGCTCGGGAACTGCAGCTGAGTAAGAGGTTAGTGTCACTAAGGTTTTGCCAGTATTGGTCAATATTGCTGCCATTTACTGATGTCACACTATGGCGAGTGGGTTTCCCAAGACACAAGCCAAAAAATAATTTCAGTGTAGGGTAAAAACTTCACAAGCCTAATGGCTCGCAACTGCCGGAGCTTGACCCAGTTTCTGTAGCAAGAAGCGACTGAGAGTATTACTACTCCCCCCTGGATGGGATGCTAGTTCATCGCAGGGTTACCCCCAGAATTTTGTCGCCGGTACCCACTTATACACCTGGGTGGAGAGAGACAATGTGGAGCAAAGTTTCTTGTCTAAGGAAACAACACGACGGCAGAGATCAGGCTCAAGCCACCAACCTTCAGGTTGAAAGTTCAACTCGCTAACCACTAAACCACCGCGCCTCCGTGTAATTTCAGTTTTTTAAACAACAATGGACCATTGTTATCGTGTTTGCGTTAATGCAAAAATGGTGTTTTTTTGGGCTTTAAAAGTGATACTTCAAATAGGTGACATAGCTGCTTTGATGAAGTGTGGTAGTTGACGAAAGATTCTAGACTCTGTCTGCTCATGAATAGGTACGAATGAATACAGACATCTGTTGATTTTGAGACCATGATTTCTTGAAGAGCATTTTGAATATTTTGATTATCTATTTGTGATATACCGGTGTGTGGATGGAGCATATTTGCAAGAGCGTCTTGTCAAATATTTTACTGTAAGCCAAAGTACCAATAAAATTATATCGGTCTAAATGGATTTGTTTCTTTCCCTTCAGTGAATTTGGTAAATCTATGGAAATATATGTGAAGGGACAAACGCAGCTCGATAATCCTCATCCAGACAAATACATCAGAGTTGATTCTGGTTCAGATGCAGGCGAAGGTGAGAGTGTCAGATCAGTGTCCATTCTCTTCACTTCTGACAAGTTAAACTGGCAGGAACAGAGTAAACAAGTTAAATATAAAGGCACAGGCTAAACAAGTTAAACAGGAAGGAACTGGCTAAACAAGTTAAACAGGAAGGAACAAGCTTAACTGGTCAAACTGGAAGGAACAGGCTAAATGACAGGATAAGCCATTAAACCCTTCTATTCACACCCCACCCCACTTCTCTTGAAAAGTCCAGAAATTTTACATCTAATCAGGGAAAATTTAGTAAAGAGCGTTTTCACTTGACGTCATAGCCGCCATATTGGTGGCCCCGTACAAAATAATTTTAATTAACTTCGTTTGTTAGGAACACCAACATGGCTGCCATGGCCTTTGTCATTTGAGTCCCACGGGACTGAGTGAAAACACTCTATTACTATCTTGAATAGTGGTATATTTATTTAGTATCTATAACTTGTGAAAATGCAGGAAATTCTATCTTAAGATTAATGCAGGTTTTTTTTTTATTGGAACGTGGCAATGTCGTTTTCAAAAGCACTGATTGACTTTCGTGGTGCTCAGCGATGAACACACATTAGTTTCATTTTAATCAGTGAACACTACTTTGCGGTCAAAAGCTGGGAACTTTTTGTCCTGGTTGATGGCAACCATAGAAAATAGAACATTTAGGCGGGTCACGGGACAGGACAGTACACGGGACGGGATCGGGTGAAGAAACATCCAGCTTACTATTGAGTTAACCTCGAGTTCATGAACAATACATTAGTTTTTTAATTGATAATTCAGGTTATTTGCTTCTTGATATAGTTGATCGCGAGAGGGCCCATGAGAAGGGGTATGGGACGGGACAGCGTGAAGAAACATCTCGTGTGCTATCACGAGTTAACCTTGAGTTCCTGGGAGATAAGTCCAGAAATGCAGGCAGAAGTGGGGGGGGGGGGGGGGGGGGGGAACAGAACAACACGAAATTCCGTCACATATGAAGTAATATGAAAACGGCAAAGAACTCTGTCAAATATGAAGTACTCATTAAACAATACTTGCCAGCATTTCTGGACATAAGTGGTTCCTGAACGTTTGTTTTCTCAATTGAACTTTCAGGTTATGTACATCTTGATATAGTTGATCACGAGACAGTTCATGGGATGCTACATGATGGTGAAACCGTCAGTGTACTGTCGACAGATAATCTTGAATTCATGAGCAGCAGTGTAGAGCTTAAAACAGAACCTGACCATTACAGTAAAGTGGAGAAGGTGAAATACTCTAAAGGGAAGAATGCTGCGAGCAAAGACGACACCAAGAAGACGGAAAGTAGCGCAGCTCAAGACAGTCAAGATGATATCGGTGAGTTACCATACCGGAGAGTTCCGAAAGTAACGGTCCAATCGAATATACCATAGTGACGTAGGAGTAGACATTCTCTAAATGTTTTACTGCACAAGAATTCTGCGGATGTGTTTACCATCATTTTATTTCTTCAATAGTTACTCACGTATTTTAGCTGTCCGAAAGTAACGGCTACCCGAAAGTTGCGGCCCCTTTCGCCTGTTAATTCTGAAAGTAATGGGGACCGCTACTTTAGGAACTCTACGGTACATTTCTTTCAGTTTCCCATCAGGGTAAACTGTTGATTCATGCGAGGCGATTCTATGTTTTCGTGAGTGACCCGGCGTTCAAGTGCAAACCGTTGAGCAGTACTTTCCTGTGCTACTGTACGAGGTGGTTTTAAAGTTTGAATCTGGATGAAATCTTTTAAGTGTGACCATTCAAATGAAAGCTACTGAGCAGTACTTTCCTGTGGTATAGTTTATTATGCTGTACATGGTGGTTCTATTTGTGAGTCTGTAGATGAAAAATCCTAAATTGACTAAATAAATTACAGTAATTTTCCTCAGACCGTTAAATAGTTAGGACACTAATAGAGTTTACTAGATCTTATTTCAGTTGTTTTCTTTTGTGTCTATAGGTGGTTTTTACGTTACGTCACGGCGGCCATGTTGGTGCACACCTACAAAAGAATTTTAATGAACTTCTTTTGATATTTGAACCAACATGGTCGCCATGGCCTTTGTCATTTGAGTCCCACAGGACTGAAGGTCACGTGAGTGAAAACCATCTATTTGACTATTATACACTAACTACTAGAAACTGTTTCACGGTCTGAGGAAAATTACTCTAAAGTTATTTAGCTGTAATTTATTTGATAGAAGAGCTATTTTGATTATCCTTAATTGTAAGTCTAACTTTTTATCTCCCAATAATTGACAAATTTCAAATTTGCATTTGAACAAAAACAAAAATAGGAACAGCACTTTGGTATAATGTATGTGCATCTTCTGAATAAAAAACACAATCCTTGTTATAACCAGGCCCGGTTGTTCAAAAGGTGGATAGCGCTATCCAACGGATAACACAAAGCATTTTGTTAATACTTATCCACTGGATAATGATTTATCTGGGGCTTGCTTTACATATATCCTTAATCATTCGCTACCAGTGGTTAACCTTGTGATATCTTCTTTTTTGTAGATCTTGTGCAGTTCGGCTTCCAGAGAAAAGACACTACCAAACCGCCAGTTGATTTTCACGTCAAACATCGTAAGAATGTTTTTGCTTGTTTTCTCGTGTATACGTCCTCATATTTCACGCCTCTATCCTCCGGACCATTCCGTATTTCTCTTTGTACAGCATACTAAACTTACTTTTGCTGCAAGATTGCTTGACGCATTTATTATTTCCCAGGAAAAAGAGATTGCGTGACGAGCTAAAACAAAATGTTTGTCGTTTAATGTCTTATACCCTGGAGGATCTAGGATTTGAAAAGAAGAAAGTTTGCATGATAGCTAAAATGACTTCATGCCTAAACCTTTCATTCTCCGAAATAATAATAAGAAAAAATAATGGAATAATGAATGAGAAGAGGGATGCGCGAAAAGGCTCATTTATGAGCTAACACATTCATCATAGAATCTTTCAGGGGAGGGACATTGCGTAAAGACCAAACAGGACGTTCATTCGCCGGAGGAAATTGAAAGAAAGTTACATGACAATCTAAGAAAGGTTTTAGGTCTCCTTCCGAAAGCTCCTTTCTACTAATGTCTTCTTGAGCAAGCTTTTTGTTTTTGTTTTTATTACAGAGTTTGCTGATCACACCTGCAGATTCTACTGCAGTATTTACTACGCTGAGCAGTTTAGGTTTCTGAGGAAAAGGATCTTCCCTGATGGAGAGGAGAAGTGAGAACTGTGCATGTTTGGTTCAACTTTTTTTACCCAAACGTTCAGTTATCACTGGCTGATTTTGACAGTCACACATACTCTAAATTCCCGTTCTGTTTGTTGATGTTGTACTATTTCCTGGATATATGCCCACCCCCTCTACTCAACTAAACAGCTTTACATGAATCTATGCTAAATTGATTGAAAGAAAGTCTTACTGTCATGATGTCTTGTGCTAACTGCATTGGCAAAGCAAGTTGTATTTGTAACACTAACAGTCATCCGTTCGTCACATTGTAAAAACAATTTTTTAAGTACGACAGTTTATTTTTTTAGTGAAAATTGTTAAGAATTGTTAAAAGTCATTGTTCAGAGGAAACTGTGTAATTAAAGGGAGTTCCTCTTTGCGTATTTTGGGTAAATCCAGGGTTCAAAGTTAGGATTGAACGCAGGATATTCATTCTTCAACTGTGACCTTGTTGTAACACAACATTAAGGCATATTCTTTAACCCTTTGACTCCCAAGAGTTCCAAAATCAAAATTCAAGAAAAATCCCAAAATTCATTTTGTAAAAATTTTTAAAAACAAATGGTGCTATGCAAAAGTTCTACCGAAGAGGTTTCATTTGAATGGTCACACCGAAGGATTTCGTTGACAAACTCAAAAGTTAGAACTACATAACATGTCTCCATAATTGACTCCGGGAGTGAAAAAGTAAAATTACAGTACTTGTACTACAAGAAACATGACACAGAACCGTGTGACTTTTCAGATACATTCGTTCTCTTCAACACTCAGTAGCTTGGGGGGCTCTCGGAGGGAAGTCTGGTTCTGCTTTCTATAAATCACTTGGTGAGTACAGTTTCCAGATATCTTATTACTTTAGAGTGCCAGGCAATCATAAAAATAAAACCAGATCAGATCATGATTTTTGGTCACTTGTCAACATTTAGATGCAACTGACGGTATTTTAAAATATTTTCTTATCATTTTTATCTCGTGAATACGCGAAGCTTTGAACGAGATATAGTATACGGGGACAGATATGCAAATTTTCACTTGTTCCATCATCTGTAAACTTTTTTTTTAATTCCCCAGTGTATTACGTGTTAAAAGATGATTGCTGTAGTAAACTTTAATTCCCCGGTGTATTACGTCATCCAGTTGTTTAGACAGTCTCGTTTCACACAATGCATATTTATGTCACGCTAAGATGTTTTGGTCGTTTTAAATCTGTTTTACTCTTCAATTCTTTGACTTCAAACTCAGTAAGGAAAATTAAAACCGATCTGTGGACTTATTCACGAGATAGAACCCTTTGATGATTATTTGTTATTTATTTACAGATGACCGATTTGTTATGAAGCAGATGTCAAGGCAGGAGTTGCAATGTTTTCTGGAGTTTGCTCCTCATTACTTCGTCTACGTCAATAAAGCACTTGACGAGCAGGTACGTCATCACATGACCACGCCCAGTCCCTCGCATCCCTTATTCTCTTCGAAATATTTACTGGGTGGGATGCACAGTTATAACTGTGTCAACAGAAAATTGAATTGCAATGGAACCTACCGTAAGTGACCATCTGAAAGGTACGATAAGGTGGTCGCTTTCGTGAGGTCTTATGAAGTGATCATGAGTTATGTTAAGGTGGCTGGTACCGGTTTTTTGGTGCGCGCCGACTGGGTTTTAAACACGCGTGGAACCCACGAAAAAAAGCTATAACAAAAATAGAAATGACGACCGAATAGTATTTTCTCCTCCAAGTTTTCGTCCAGTCGGCGGGCAGTCTGTTTTACCGAGCTCGAAAACAAAAGCTGCCTTTTTTGTGATCTTCGAGCCGGCTTCTGGTTTGGCTGACTAAAATATCATAGCGCAAAAGACAAAGATCTTTAGCGAACCAACAGCGATAAACACGATCAACATTAACGCGGCGCCATGCATGTACAATTGACAACTAAAATATCATTAAACTACAAAAAGAAAACTATATTTCGAACCAGTTAAAAGAACATATCATACATAGGACTAGTTAGATTTATAAGAATTCATTAGACTAAGCTTTTACAAAAATTACAAGACGGCTACTAAAATTTAAACAAGCTCGAAGTAGAAATGAGTGAATATAAATCGAAGTAACGTGTAACAAAAGGAAAAATAAAACGGAATAAATATCGGGAATAATGTAACTACAGCTTAGCTTTATCATGGGAAAGTGGGGGTGGGGTTAATAGAGATAGAGGAGGGCTTGTTACAAACGAAGGCTTAATACAGCACTGGAAGAGAATTTTCTTACTCTGCATAGCCATGTATTATTTCTTTGTATTATTCCGTTTCTAGCGGCCCACTTTGTTGGCGAAGATTCTGGGTATCTACAGAATCGGTTACAAGAACTCACAGTCAAGTGCCACCATGAGACAAGACGTACTGGTCATGGAAAACTTGTTTTACGACCGCAAAATTGACAAGGTAATATGGGCTTCCAGTCGGGAAACAGACACAACACACAAGAACACATCGTGTACCGATTTTTGACCCATTTTAAAGGGCACAAGCAGGCAAAACGTTTGGTTTGTGTTTTGTATGTACCAATCACATTGAGGCTACTATAATTATATATTTAACAATTTAATTCCCGCTTCTAAAATTACATTCAGTTGGGTCAAAGAAGAACTGGGGTGTCAGTAAAACGCGGGGTCGGGGCCGGGGTCGGGGTGGGATTAGGTCTAGGATTAGGTATGGGATTAGGCATAGTGTTAGGATTAGGTAAAGGGATTATATTTAATCCCATACCTAATCCTAGACCTAATCCCACCCCGACCCCGGCCCCGACCCCGCGGTTTACTGACACCCTTTTTTTTTTAGACTTTTGATTTAAAAGGTTCCATGCGTAGCCGCTATGTTCAGACTTCAGGGATGAAAAATGATGTTCTGTTGGATGAGAACCTGCTTGAAAGTGAGTAATGTGCTTCACTGAGGCAATTAATTATCCGTGCATATTTTCGTCCAAATGGAGGTTATTCTTGGCTTGCACTTACGTCATATGTCACATCAAATTCAGAAGCATTAAAAACAGATTTCGATTCCAAAGTGTTTAAGGAATTGTAGAAAGTTTAAAAATACACATCTGGGTTAAATTTTGAAGCGCCAGAGCATTTTGTTCAAGAGTTATAGGAACGAGAATTAGACATGTTTAGTAAAAGTGTGTGGAGCGGCCATCTTGGTGTACCAAAGTGGTACACCGACAGAGCGGCCAAAACTTGGAAGTCATAATTACACAAAAAATCTCATCACAAATAATTGGATTCACTATAAGTTACACTATATCGGCTTATAAGTATCTATAATGCAAAAATAATTTTCAACTGGTTCAATTTTGTTTATTTTCACGGCTTATTTGAAATAGCGTGACGAATTGCGTGACACATTTAAAACCTTCACAAATCGAAAGCGAAACATCGGTAAAACCTGAAACTGTTTGTGAAGGATTGTACCACTGGTATTAACATACCATGGTAGAGAAAGCTTTGCAGAATGTAAAGTTCAGAATTGTTTTAAGCTTTTCGTGTTTTCTTCCTCATTAGTGATCCGTGAATGCCCGATATTTTTCCGTCCGCACTCCAAAGCAATTTTGTCGCGTGCGATTCATAATGACACAGAATTCCTGGCTCAGCAGATGGTCATGGATTACTCTCTCCTGGTGGGAATAGATGAGGCCAGGTCAGAACTAATCATTGGTATTATAGGTGAGTAAAAGAAACCAAAATCAAACTTGAAAAAAAAAAGATTTTGTTGTTTATTACATCCATTTTGAAATCACGGATGATCCCTACAATCCGATTGGCTCTCAGCAGTGCGATTTCTTCCCGAATCGCACTATTTTTTGCTCTGAATCGGATCATTTTCTCAACCACAACCACAGGAGAAACGAAGGGTAAACATCATTGAGTCAGACGACGAGGATTGAACTTTGAAGTATAGACTGTTTTTGCTCTGACTTGAGAACTGCTTGAATTTTCTTGAATGAAACGTGTTTTTTCTTTGTTAGGCTCGACTGAGTTTTTAACACATGACGTCTAAGTCTTTCTGTTTTGCATACAAAATGAGATGTTAAAGCGTTTCCGGTTCCTCTTTTTTACAAACCGGCTACTGAACCAATAAAATATTGGTACTGACTAAAATCCTGTATTTGGGAGATTAAATTGTGCGATTTCAAAATGGATGTAATAAAGTGGTAATTGAACTTCGTGTCGTGTAATTTTGGTCTGAAATCATTTCAATTCGAACGAGCGCGCATTTTAAAATCACGCGTATGATTTTAGACCAAATTGCACTCCACTCAGTTAAATTACTGAAAAAGAACCATTATGGTAAAAAAATACTGATAAAGAGCTATTATACGCTGATCACGTCGACTGATCTGCCCGGTACTGCGACGGCAATTTTCTTCGATCGCCGGGATCAGTGTATAAAATCGCCGATATATGACATGTCAGATAGCGGCGCTAAAACTCGCCGTCATTTGCTTTGTGTGCTCGTTCCATTGATTTTGTACACTCGTTGCGGCGCGTAATCTACAAATAATTCAGCCAATCAGATTGCGTGATTTTATATAAAAGCTTCGTGCATACGTACGAAAGGACGGAAGAAGCCATTTCGAACGCAGAGAACGTGGAGCGGAAATCGCCAGAAAAATCGCTAAGCGTGTTCACTGCAGGCAGCGACGAAATTCGCGAGCGATTAAAATCGCCGTGATCGACGTATAAAATCGCCCAGTGTGTTGCTGGCTTAAAGTGCCTATCACGCCAAGAAAGTTATTTTCAGAATCAACTCTATGTACATTGAATAGATGAAAGGCAAAATATTTCTTGTTTGAACGTCGTGTTAGTGAGTTATAGAGATTTTAATTAACAAAATGCTAATTAGATGACGTCAACCCGGGAATCATTTATTATACAACTACTTGTTTTCACCTCCAAGTAATATTTTTTACGAATCAATTGACTATCCACAGTTTTTAGTATTTATCAAATTAATTATCCTCAAGCTGTAAGCTGGGCATTGTAAATTGGCGTAGAAATAATGGCAAATTCCCGGGTTGACGTCATCTAATTAGCATTTTGTAAATTCAAATCTCTATAACTCACAAACGCGACGTACAAAACAAGAAATATTTTACCATTCAACTATTCAGTGTACATAGAGTTGATTCTGAAAATAACTTTCTAGGGGTGATAGGCACTTTAACGCGGACATCAGTGATTGGCTGGTTCTGGTCGACTGAAACTAAATTCCCCATAAGGCGGACAGCTTGAGCTGGTCACGAGGATGTCCAGCTTAGAGAGAGTTCAGTGTACATGTATTTCCTTTGTTGCAGATTTTATTCGAACTTTCACGTGGGATAAGAAGCTGGAGATGTATGTGAAGGCGAGTGGAATTCTGGGAGGTCAGGGTAGAATGCCCACTGTGGTATCCCCTGAGTTGTACAGGACACGATTCACTGAGGCCATGCATAGGTACTTCCTTATGGTCCCTGACAAATGGACTGGTCTTGGAAATGACCTTGACTGAGGAACCTTCTCTGAGATCACTCATGCTGGAAACTGAAATTAGATTACCAAATTCATTCTGTAAAATATGGAAAACTAAAAAGCACCACAGGAACGTACTGCTTGAGTGGTCAAACTTTAGAATTTTTTCAATATTTAAAAAGTTTTAAATACCTTGTTCAGCATAATAAGCAGTGCTAATGAAAATTACTGCTCAGGAGCTTTCATTTGAATGGTCACACTTTAGAATTTCATCCACAGACTCAAACGTTAGAATCACCTTGTGCAGCATAATAAACAGTATCACAGGAAAGTACTGCTCAATAGCTTTCATTTGAATGGTCACACTGTAGGATTTCATCCACAGACTCAAAAGTTAGAACCACCTTGCACAGCATAATAAACAGTACCACTCAAAGTACTGCTCAATAGCTTTCATTTGAATGGTCATACTTTAAATTTTCATCAATATTCAAAAAGTTTTAATTACCTTGTTCAGCATAATATCAAGGAAAAGTACTGCTCATTTGATGGTCACACTTTACAATGTCATCCACAGACACAAAAATTACAACCACGCTGTACAGCATTCTGGGGAGTATTAGACGATAGTACTGCTCGATAAATTTAACTCGAGTGCTCCAAATGGATTTCATATAAACCCAAACGTTCGAACTACCTTGTGTGTAACATATTAAATGGCTAAGTACACCTCTGATTTGAATAGTTGCACCTTAGAATTTAATCCACAGATTTACAAGTTAGAACCACCTTGCACAGCATGATGCACAGTACCACAGGAAAGTACTGCTCAATCGCTTTCATTTGAATTGTCACAATTTAGGATTTTATCCACAGACTCAAACGTTAGAACCACCTTGTACAGCATAAAAAACAGTACCACAGGAAAGTACTGCTCAGTAGCTTTCATTTGAATTGTCACAATTTAGGATTTTATCCACAGACTCGAACGTTAGAACCACCTTGTACAGCATAATAAACAGTACCACAGGAAAGTACCGCTCAGTAGCTTTCATTTGAATGGTCACACTTTAGGATTTTATCCACAGACTCAAAAGTTAGAACCACCTTGTACAGCATAATAAACAGTATCAAAGGAAAGTTCTGCTCAATAGCTTTCATTTGAATGGTCACAATTTAGGATTTTATCCACAGACGCAAACGTTAGGACCACCCGGCTTTGTACAGCATAATACACAGCACCACAGAATGGTCTAGATGTTTGTGTGCATCAACAGGCTAGAAAATTAGACAAATTAAGCCACGTGACAGCTGTTATTTCTAGTGTTTTCGTGGTTTTTAATATGGAATAATATTTTGACAAGTTAGATCTCCTGTATGTAGCTGTAAATTTATTGAGTACGAGATTTGTACAGTTAAATTATTTTCAAATGAAAGTAAATTTTTTTATATTTCTGCGAAAACGTGTTTCACCATGGGTACACAGTGAAGAGATGGCGGTCTTCACTAGCTTCCTTGTATTGTTCTTTTATTTTTTTTTGTTTAATTTCGTCCATTTTTCACAAGGTTTTCTATGGTTTAAACTCAGGTAACAGAGCTATGATAATAACTATATTACATTAAAATTAAAGAGAAAAGACATATAGTAATTTTTCAAAGAAATGAGATGGTATAAACAGCCAGCAATTCAAAATAAAAACTAAAAAGCATAAAACAAGTATTAAATAGTAAGTACAAAATTTGATTACGTTTTATGAATAATATTCACTAGAGTAATAACTATTTATGCAGATTATTTATTTGTGCTTATTTTGTCCCGTGTGATTGTTGGAGTAATGGTTTCTCTCTGTTGTTGTTGTTGTTAAGACAGAAGTCACAGTCGAGAAAGACGTTTATTGTCAGTTGATGGTTTTAGTATCGAAAGTAATTTGCGACTGTTTTGGTTTTGCACTCCTACGCTTTGTGATTGGCTAAAAAAAGTCGCGCAACTTTTTCAACCAATCAGAAGTAAACAGGTAACCAATCGTCACTTGTTCGCACACGTTTTCCCGCGCTTGGCTACATGTCTTTGCTCCCATTTCTGATTGGTTCATTGGATTGTCTGTTGTTGTTGTGATTGGCCAAAGTAATTCCTTTGGTTTTGGTTTTACGACGCTCATCAAAATTGAATAAAAAATTCATTTTGTAAAATACTGAATACTTCTTTTATTTTGGGCACAGAATTAAAAGTTAGAATCACAGTATACGATTCAAAGTTTAGCTGTGTGAATGAAGGATGAAATAATGAGACAACACCATCAACTGAAGATAAAAGTCTCACTTGACTATAAGGATTTGTTAGGCTTGACTCGAAATGTCAGTTAAAATAACAGTGTAGTACTACCTGACTGCGATCATAATAGAGCGTTTGCACATGACGTCGCGGCGGCCATATTGGTCTCCCAAAACAATGAAATGGCGGCCATATTGGTGTCCTAAACGAATCCTATGGGACTTTAGCTCCATTCTTATTCAAACATTTCCTATTGTTTTAGCACTCCAATATGGCCGCCAGTCACGTAAGTGAAAACACTCTATAGACAGACTACCGATGCTCCTATTTCAGTGCATGGATAAATTTGTTAAGCCAATACTCAATTTTTTCTGTATTCGTACGTTTTGAAAATAAAGAACTAATCAAAGGTCATTTGAGTCATTTCGTTTTACCTTGGTTTACTCTTTGTACCAGGTGGGTGTGGTAAAAAAAGTACAATACAGTTGTATTTGAGAACAAAATATATGGAATAAAACTGGACTATTCATAGCTGTTTTAATTTTTGAAAGTGTTGCTCTGCCGTGAAAAATAAATAACGCGGACTCAAATTCATTCAAACAGTTGCGCGCGCATCACGAATCTGATTGGCCGGTTTTTGCGCGCGCATTTTCCTGCCCTCGTTATATCACAAAGGAAAGTTTTCAGTCAGCCCTGGTTTTCAGTTGCAAAACGAAATGCTTGGTTCAGTGGTGATTTCGAAAGAGGACAACAGTTTTCAGTAAACTTGAGATGGGTAGCAATTTTAGTTGTCCCTTTAAAGAACAAAGAAAGGTCAAAAGAAATTCGAAAGGTATGTCGAAACTCGTTGCTTTGAAGTCAGTTTTGAAAGAATTTTTCAAGCAGAAGTGACAAAAAATCGATAAAACTTAGACTTGCTCCAAGTCGTTGGTTTGGATATTTGGTCAGCTGATTACGGAGGACGTGCGCAGGCTTCTAAAATCAAAATGGCGGCTGGTTCTGCGGAGTGAGCTTGTGTTGGTCCTAACGGTCCTAGCCATTTGCGCCATTCGCTTTTCCACACCACATGCACATTCATATATTCCGCGCGCGTTTCCCACTAGCGTGTAATCCATGCATTCCACTTTGAAGCACTTTAATGGCACTTTCTTGTATATCCCGGGCACTCAAAATTAACCTTTCTTCGGACAAGCGCCCCGGATGATTATTTCAAATTTTGTGTTTTTCTCTTTTAAACACCAGAAACGTTTCGGTCTTCTTGAGTAAGCAGGCGACTCAAGACCCCTGGCCAGTTGCCCCAAAAGGACCTCCCGGCAGGTATATATGTAAAGCGCGCGAAGCCGCCAGTCTTCGTGATACAAAATGAACCCGCGAATTTCTGGCATTTTAAATCAAGCGAACTGAACTGAAACAAACCAACGACTTGAGGTAACACAAACTTACTGGACTCCTTAGCTCAACATATTTACAGTGTTTTTAATCTACCCAAGACCTTGGGCAGTTTTTTTAAGGACCCTTGAGCTATCTCGTGTAACAGTCAATATTTCTGCTGACAATTTTCTGTTTCGAGGCGAACATATAGCTTAATGACTTTTCTCGACTGAGTCCTGTTTTGTGTCCTGAAGAAGGCAGCATTGCCGAAACGTCGGTAGTATTTCGTAATTATGAACAGCGTCTTAATTCACATACAGTTTACATTGCAGTACTTAGCATCAGACGCTGGGCAGGGAAAATCAATTCTTATCACTAGAGTCTCGTTATATCGTGTTAGAGTGTGGCGTGACTCTTCAGCAACTGAAGTCTGAGAAAATACAAGCAAGTTAATGCTGGAAAGTTACAATACACACCTTCTGGGTTTGTTAAGTGTGAATTTCCGGTTTGTAACTTGCTTGCCCTTTTAGTAATTCCCCCACTCTTGCCTGGCCGCCAAGAGAACGTGTCACTAAATATGAATGTGCAAAGGACCGCAAACGATAATGCTGCTAACGAGACGTAACTAGGATCTACAAAAGACCTAATCAGCCAAAAATTGAGCAAACATGTCTAAACTGCAAGGCTGATCTGACTACGTAAAAAAGTTGACTTTGCGAGACACCAATACGACAGAAACCGATATTGAAGCTAAATAAAACGGCTTGTTTAGAAACTCGATAATATTCATCAGTTTCTCTCAAAATGACAATTTTACTCGCCATATGATCGCGAGATTAATTCGCTATTTTAGCGCGCGCTAATACAGTTGTTTTTACAGTTGCTAATACAGTTGTTCAGGCCTGGTCTGACCGCGTACAATTCTACAACTACTGCCGCTGATGATACATACTGCATCCTCACTCAAAATCATCGTCCACGAAAAACTCAAAACGATCTGTTGCGCCGTATATAAAGCGCCCAGGTCTCATTCGGTCAAATGAAACGCAGGGAGCTGAGCCTATCACGATTAGTGTGCTGCGAGCCTCAGGGCTCGCAGCAAATAGCGGGAGTTATTTTCACAGAGTTCTATTGGCCTAGACTCCTGTCTTTACTAACGAGGTGTCGGGATGCACTATAGGAGATTTGTCTCAAATTTTTATTAAAATCCTTTACCGGCAATTTTATTAATTTAGATGGTTGTGGTAGTTCTGGAGTCCAAGAGAGAAATATAGAGACCACCAATGATGGGTCGGCTGCACCCCCCGAACCAAAGAAAAACAAGGTTGCGCCGCCTTCCATCAGGAGAGCTACTCGTAGTTCATCCAAGGGAACTAAATCTCCAACCGAAGCAATAGAAGAAGGTATCTTACGCCTCAGGAAGAGGAAGCTACAGCTTGAATGCTCCAAGCTGCGGCTGGAAATCAAAAGACTAAAAAAAGACTTAGAGAGTCCAGTGAGTCCAACGCCGATGAATACCTCGGAATAATGGCTTATTTTCCTTTGTTATATATCTGTTAATTCCCCAGTGTATTACGTGTTAAATGATGATTGCTGTAATTGAATAATTAAACTTTTTTCAATAGCCCAATTTCAATATATTAAAATTCAACTTAAAACAAAAGACGTCACAACGAGGCTTAGGGCAATAAACCATATAAATCCCTACTATCATTCCCCTAAGCCTCGTAGTGATGTCTTTTGTTTCAAGTTGAATTTTAATATGTCGAAATTGGGCTATTCCCCAGTGTAATTACGTCATCCAGTTGTCTTGACAGTCTCTTCACACAATGCATATTTATGTCACGCTAAGATGTTTTTGGTCATTTTAAATCTGCTTTACGTTTTAATTCTTTGACTTCAAACAGTACAAAAAATTTAAACCGATCTGTGAGGGACTTAACCTTACGTTGTTACATTTTGTTTTTCTTCTTGTTTCTTGTTGTTTTCTTTTTCTTTTTTTTCATAAAAAGGACCGAGAGAGTCCAACGCCTATGAAAACCGCGGAATAATGGTTTATTATTTTTTTATTCTAAGAGCGTTTTTTATCCTTGGTTTTTGTAACTAATCTGTTAAATTGGGGATAAAATAAATGAAAATATTTTGTGATAGGTTTACTTTCGTGAATGATCGTTGTCCGTTAAATCACGTCAAAACACTCAGCGCGTTCCGCTTATTATTAGTGGTAATAGTCATAATACACTGTAGTTGCAAGAACAGACTGTGAAACATCAACAAATGCAGTATTTTTTCTGTAGTTACCAAAAGTAATATTGTTTAAGGTGGCTCGATTGGATTTTTTTTGGGCAATACCCCTCAAGTTTGAGCATTAACTACAACGCCATTAACAATGCTATAGAAAAACGGTCACCACAGCTGTATTAGATAAAGATGAAAATTTTGTTAAGACCAGTGTTATATTAACATCGGAGTTGCCATAGCAACGTAATGACGCCATAACGTTTTTTACTTGCCGTTGTATTTTTCGGCACTAGGAAGATTTTTTTGGCAATCGCTTAAGGATCCTTAAGGGAGCTTGTACCTCCCACAGCCGCCTCGATTACGGCAAAGATTGAACATGAGAGCGTTTTCGAAATTTTGGGGATGAAATTTTGGGGATTATAAATACAGTGAAAAACATACCATCAACATAATTGGCTAATATCTAAAGAAAACAAAGCGCTTTGGGAATGCAGTTTCATCTCATAGTAGATTGATTCCATTTGAAATCGTGTGTGAAAAAGTGAGGGGGATTGCTTTGGCCAATTGCGAGAAAGAAGGATTTGATTAGCGTGCGATCAGCTGCTCTTGTTGCCATTTTTGTATGTAATTTGGTCTACGCCTACAAATGTGATGATAATTTGGAAACCGCTTAACATATATTTTTTTAAATTTGACAATCTCGAGATTAATCATCAATTCCTATGGCCTGCAAGTTTAACTCAAGCCGGAAATCTAAAGCAACACAAGCGAATGCACAGTGGAGAGAAACCTTTTGAATGCCACCGGTGTGGCAAGTGTTTTACTCTAGCAGGAAGTCTAAAGTAACACAAGCGAACGCATACAGGAGAGAAACCTTTTGGATGCCACCAGTGTGCTAAATGCTTCAGTCATTCAGGAAGTCTAAAAGTTCACAAAAGAATACGCAATGTGACCAATGTGGCAGGTGTTTTACTCAAGCAGGAAGTCTAAAGCAACACAAGAGAATATACCCTGGGTACCAGAGGTATTCTCGCGGCGAGCTTCGTGACTTGCCGGCCGAATGCCGATCAACAAGTGGCGCGGGTCACAATGGAGACACAACTGACACCGGAAACCGTGCAAGAAAAACCTCTGGCACCCAGGGTAAAGCGAATACACAGTGGAGAGAAACCTTTTGAATGCCACCACTGGCGTGGCAAATGTTTCAGTCACTCAGGAAGTTTAAAGGGACATAAAAGAAAACACAGTGGGTAGAAACCTTTTGAGTGCCATCAGTGTGGCAAATGTTTTACTCAAGCAGGAAGTCTAAAGGATCACAAACGAAGAAATTAGAAATTAGGCTATTAAGGAACTTAAATTGGTTCTTATTGTTTTAAAGGAAAATGTGCTGTTTTGCTGGCCAGAAAACTAATTCAATGTGGGTGTGGTTCCTAGGCTCTGTGTCGCAAACATTATGCCTGTTGTGACTACATTTCAAACAAACAGAGATACTGCTCTATGTCACAACAATTTCTTTATACTATGACATTTCTAGTACAGCAACAGGTAAATTTTGGTTGTCACATAAACCTTCATTTTGAATTATTTTTCCGAATAAGAACCTTTTTCAATGTTAAAACCAGATTCTTATTTTTGGGGGATGAAATGGCAAATTTTAGCCTACATGTTCTTAATGAATAAATCCACTTGAAGTCTCAAGTCCTGATGTGTTCCCTTGGAACTATCGTTTCGTACACATTGTGTGCCTTTGTTTTTTGGTCACGTCATCCAAAATGACTATGTTGATCCAGTCTTCGTCCGAACTGATGAGCTGCGTTTTCGACCACCTGAAAACGGATCTTCTTGAAAACGCTCCCCAGAGTCGCCAGAGTCGCCTGTGATCTTCCAAGAAAAATAACATCGACTTTTCTAGGAAGATGGAAGGATGAATTTTAAAAAAAGAAACGTATCTTTTCGCAAATGCTGACAGTAGTCCGAAAACACCGTGTTGAGAACGGTAGGCTAAAAAAGGAATAAAAATTTATGTATATTTTTTAGTGTATTTCCGATGTAAAAACGCTGTGTTTAAATAAAAACTGGTTGGTGTGGACATGGCTTCAGTCTCCGAAGTATGAAGTAACTGAAACTATTGCGACCCCTCCACTCCCAGAAATGGCAGGGGCACTCCCAAGCATTTTGACTCGCTAGCACTGGCTAAGGAACCGACAAAAACCACAGGGAACCTACACAGATTGTGTGACCTTTCGTATTTTTATAGTTAGAGGGAATGTATAAGAATATCGAAAAGGTTCATATTATCGTAATATGCTGCGATGAATATTTACATAAAAGACGTATAGACGCTCAGGTAAACGTCCGCTAAAATCGCTAAAATTCGCCGTTTTCAGCTAGAAGAACGACAACACCCAACATTTCAGGTGACAATACGTTTATTTTGATCTTGTATGTAAATATTTATCGCAGTATATTACGATAATATGAAACTTTTCGATATTCCCATACATTTCCTCTAAATTTAAAAATACGAACGGTCACACAATTTGTGTGGGTTCCCTGTGCAAAAACTAGAGTGGGCGGGACGGTAACAATACCCAGCGTGATACAGCGTGAAACTGCAGTAAGCGAATAGCTCTCGTGGCCGGAAATCACAACACCACCAACAAATCCACTATACAAACGAAGGTTTATTTGATACGAAGGAGCTGTGCGTGGGTTGAAACTAAAAACAGTAAAACAGCAAAAAATTACAAGTTGCGACTAAGGAAAATTCGACATAAAGAAACAACGAAACTGCAATAAGCGAGGACTATGAAACACACTTACATTGTTACGGCCAGAGAAAACTGCTGTTGTAGCGAACTGCGTAAAACGCGACGAAGGCACTTGAAAGACCAAAGAGAACTGCGCTAAGCGCGAACTAGAATGAACTGCAAAAAATTGCACTGCTAACGGCGATGTAAAAATACGGTTTAAATATGCGGAATAGAAAACTAAAGAAACCAAAAAAGGCGCTAATAAAGATGCAAAGTAAAGAGACGCTAACGAGGGGGCGCTAAATAACACTAAGAACTAAACACCTAAATGCGCGCAAAGAAACTAAACAAAGGGATGTAATGAACTATATAAGCCTGATACGTACGCAACAAATGCAAAAAAATCTTACACTTGGATCTTACACAGCGTGATGCATTGCGTGACAACCAACAATTCGGATAAAAGACTGGGCACTAGTGTTTTCAATCTCTCCTGATCCATCGTATGATCGTGGTTTGAAGTCTTTGCAGCTCTGCCTCAGTTCAGGTAAGAAAACTACACGAGAAGATATTTAAGGGGTGTTAAGTAATTGTACCAGGTACGTTTCAAACGTAAGTCGTGAAATTTCCTTCGATGTGAGTGGTTTTGGTATGTCAGAGATGACGAGAGATTCCAGTCGTATACATTCGTGTGGGCTTTTACACCGAAGATCTTCGGCGTGGTTTGCAAAAGGTTGTGTCATATTAGAGTGCTATTGCAGTCTTTGGTTTATTCTGATCCCTGACGTGTGTTCGTTTATTACTTCATTCTTTAGGTTTCATAGAACTTTGCTGCTTGGCGTAGATTTTGAATGCCATTGGCGTAAAAGTGCCCATTGTGTTATACCTCGTTCGTTGGGAGTTATTTTACAATACCCTTCAAATCTGAAAGCGTAAGATGATCACAGGGAGCCCAGACAATCTGATTGTGTAATATGACCGTTTGTAATTTTATAGGAAATGTATGGGATTTACCTAAATTTCATATTATAGCGACGTATCGCCAAATGATATGTACTGATTAACGCTAAATAAACGTTAAATTACCTTATTTGTTGTGTGTTGTCGTCCTTTTGCTGTAAAAGTGATATTTTGAGCGATTTTGAAGGATTCTGAGTTCGCCGTTGACTGTGCGTCTAAGAGAAGGACAAGGGTGGAAAGAGTTTTTTGAATAGCTCCAGCGCCGAGGCGATTTTTCCACATAAAATCGCATCGCTCGGCTTTCAAACCACGCAACAGAAAGGCCAAAAGATTCATGCTTCTTCTCGTACCTCTCGATCAAAAATCCGTCCAAACGGTCCGGAGCTAGCCCTCGAAGAAAATCAAAATCCCACACTTTCTAAGCGGTCGATATGCGTATCAAGAATTGGTTGTGCCAGCCAGAAATCGTCCTGCTGATTTGCCTCTTTCTGATTGGTCGCCGTAAAACAATAACCAATTCAAAATTTGTACCGAGGGTGGGCAGCCTGGCGATTTGTTTACATTTGAACGAAAACATTATGGAAATGCCTATGGCTCCCCACCCTTGGTACAAATTTTGAATCGGTTATTGTTTGGATAGATTTTTGATCGAGAGGTACAAGAAGAAGCGTGAATCTTTCGGCCTTTCTGTTGCGTGGTTTGAAAGCCGAGCGATGCGATTTTATGTGGAAAAATTGCCTCGGTGCTGGAGCCGTTCAAAAATCTCTTTCCACCCTTGTCCTTCTCTTAGACGCACAGTCAACAGCGAACTCATAATCCTTCAAAATCGCTCAAAATATCACTTTTACGGCAAAAGGACGACAATACACCACAAATAAGGTAATTTAACATTTATTTAGCGTTAATCAGTACATACCATTTGGCGATACGTCGCTATAATATACAATTTCGGTAAATCCCATACATTTCCTATAAAATTACAAACGGTCATGTTACACAAACAGACTGTCTGGGCTCCCTGTGGTAAGATTCGCGGCAACGCTGTCCGCGTTCGGTCTAAGGGTCATATCAAAATTCAAAAGCATTAAACAATAGATTTCGCCCCACTTGGGGGCACAAACATGGCGGCCAAAAATTCAAAGTCTTAATTACACCAAAAATCAAAGAAAAAAAATATTGTATTTGCTATAAGCTCCATTAACTCGGGTTATATCAAAGCACTTATAATGCAAAAATGACTTTGGACTCGTTCTTCGTGCAATTTTCTATGCTGATTGTTATATTATAATTTCAGGTATGTTTGAGTCTTTGACGTCACTTTCTCCCATTTGCAACCAGGCCTTGGAACAAGGTTGATAAATGGGCGGCCGTAAATTATCGGAAATAAATGTTAAAATAAAATGACTTCTGATGTTCGTAATGGATTGAAATTTGGCAAAATGAGTGAGAAAGTGTAATAGTACACGAAAATGTAAAAAAAAAATGAAAATCAAAAATTTGATCATAGGAGCACTTTAACCCATTCGCTCCTACACCGGCC